>JAVJIF010031804.1:0-16329 GCA_038442645.1 Agave tequilana | reverse complement strand
TATGTTTGCAAAGGGGAAAACTTACAAATAAAAGTTTGAGGAGCTAAATTACAAGTATTCTCAAAAATTACAAGTAGATCTCCTCAGAGATTCTGGGAAAATGTGCCGATAGGAGTCTGGTCAGCGCGCAACCACTTTGTCCCTTTGACGATGCGAGCGATGAGATTCCCTTCTCGCCTGGTTCGGGGAATCAGAGAACAGAAGGTTGGTAGAACCCTCTTGCTGCTTCTCAAAATCGCCTTCGATAAGGAATTCCTTCTCGCCTGGTTCCGGAGATTCCTTGAGAGGAAGGACGACGTTAGGGTATCAACACCCTGGTTAGAGAAAACAATTCTCTAAAAGGTCTCTGAATTCGGGAGCGCGCGGTGCGTCGTGAAAAAGCCTCTGCTTGTGGAGTCTTCTCTCTTTTTTTTTATCGATCGATCTCCCTATGCCTTCATCCCCCTCTCTCCTTGTACCCCTGGCGGGCTATTTATAAGGAAAACAAGGGTATAATCGTCCCCTTTGAAGATATAGAAACAGATTGAACCGAATCTGTTTGAATCTGGAAAGTAGCCTTACTGCGAGGCTAGGATAGCTTCTGCGGAGCTAGAAAATGGCAAGTCGGTTGATCTGTTTTTGATCCTTTCCATATTGTTGGGGGATTCTCCTTGATCCTCTTACTCGTTTCAAGAGAGTCAAGAGATTGCGGCAATCACCTGCCATATTTGAATCCCGATTGGATTTGATTAGATTGAATCCGATCTCATCAGGAGATTTTGATTGGTCAAAGGTTGACCATAGCAGGCTGATAGCGGAGCTGCCCGCTTTAAAGCTCATAGCGGAGCTAGAGGCAATCTTTGGCGAGGTCCGAAAAGAGGCTTTTCGGCGAAGCTGTCAGTTAGCTTCCTGGTGATGCTCTGGATGATGCTAGCCTCTCAAACGAGGCTATCCTCTTGGGCTAATGTAATGCTAAAAGCTAGCATTTTAGACCTGCTGAGGTCTGTTTAGAAACAATCCGGGTTCACTGTTCTGCTTGCTGGATCAGTGGAGTCCAAACCGCTTCTTTGTCCCTTGGAGGTGGGCGAAAACTGGTCTTCAGCTCGTCTGTCCCTTGTCTTTTGTAAATGTCAATAAGTTTAGTCATCGTTCGGACCAATGAGAATCTTGTCTTTTTTAAGTGTCAACAAGACCCCCTTCAAAGTTTTCGAGAGTCTGCAATAGCTCAGACTCCGAAATACTTTGAACTGCTGTGATGGTGGTGTGGAGTATGAACGTCGCCATGATGGTTGAGTTCAGCTTCGCCTTCAATCCTGCTTTGGGATGAATTTGCCGAAGAATTGCACTGGTTCGCGAGTAGCTTCGCGTCGGGGTGGCTCCGTATCTAGGCTTCCAAGAAATAAGTTCGCTTTGGAACTCCTGTTGCCTTTTCAAAGTCAACTGCCGTGGGGCGGTTACGAGGAGGATCATTCCTTCTTTCGCACCAATCGAGAGAGATGTTCTCCGATTTGCACGTTTCCAAGGGAGGATATTCCCTTTATTCAAGGCGCCATAAGTGCCTTTTATGAGGGAGACGTTTTCTCCCTTTGCACGGTTCCAAGGAGAAACCGTCCCTTCCATCAAGGCGCAATAAATGCCTTGAATGCGCTCGTGCTTCCACGCTTGGGGTGATCGCACTCAGGCCATGGGGCCTATAAATAGGACACTTGAGGTCCTCTGAAGAGAAATGTTTTGCCTTTCTTCTTATCTTCTCTTGGTTGAGAGAGATACTCAGATCTCTGAATTAGTGGGAAAACCCACTCTGGTTGTCTAACCGGCCAAGGACCAGTAAGTCTTGATCATTCAAAGACTTCACTGCTTTTAGGGAACTCATCTCCCTTGATTTAGCTTTGGCAGCTCGCTTCAGGGATTAGCTTCCCTTGTTCTTCATCTTGCAATTGGCTGCTGCAGAGAAGGATCTCATCATAGCTTTCTGTGAAGCTATCATCTTGGCTTGATCAGTGAAAGATCGTTGCTTGTTAAGTCCGCTGCGCAGGCAGGACTTGGGACTTGGCTTCTTCAATAGTTGAGCCAGTCTTGCCATATTGGTGAGGTGAGACTGTTCTTCACAAGATCAGTCTGACTTTGCCGTATAGGCGAGGCTAGGACTTGGCGTTTGCTGAACCAGCCCATGGTTGTCGTGCAGGCGAGGCTTATCCTCTGCTTTGACTGAAGTCGGATTACTTTACCGCCGAAGAATCTGACTTAGAATTTTTGCAGCTCTTTTTGTGCTTGACTGCTAACCTGCTCCAATTTGCCTTGCAGTGAGCTATGCTTGCCAGTCTGGTAACTTGATGGAAGAAACCATGAAATCGCCTTATGCTTCCCCAGTTGAAGCTTTACTTTTAAGCAGGAGGAACAATTCGGGGCAGCGAATGCGCGTCCCAGGGGCTGTTGGCAGCCTCTTACCCGAGATGATTCGTTCTGAGGTGAGGCTGGCCGCCGCTTCGTCGGAGGTGATCAGTGAGATCACTGACATCGTTGCCGACTTTCAACTCTGGTGGCCTTCGTCGGGGACGATCCATTTCAGGGGAGTGGGCCTCACACCCGTCAGATCCGTGGCATCAAAACCAGTTCCCATTATAGGTGATCTGACGTGTTGGCGGCGATAAGCTTTATTGCCAGGCTTCAACAAAAATGGCCTGGCAAGATCTGCCATTTTTGTGGAGAAAATGACCGTGTCCTTGTGGCACCACTGATTACAGCCTTATGCAGGAGGAAGGCCCTTCCTGTCCCGTTGGTCTGGCCTGGGAGCAGATAAAACCGCTTGTATGCACATGACCTTGTTAGGTAACTTGGTGTGTTATATAAAACACAACTTTGATGTAATATCAAATGTACCCTTGCTTTTGAATCAATGAAAGTTCACCGTCTGATCATCTGATTTTTGCTTGCTTTCACTGAGAGTTTGGCCATTGCTGGGCTAAACTGTGTGCGGAGCTAAGGACATAGTCTTTCCTTTGAATGATCTTCGCGAGACTGGTGCGTACCGCGAGCAGCACGCTTTTTAGAGGGCTAAGGTAGGCCTTCCAGCGAAGCCCTTGAAGGATTGTGCGAAGTCCGCACTTTTGCACTAGTGCGAAGTTAACTCTCAGTAGAGTTGAACCGGCGCTTCTCGGGAAGGCGCTTCGGGCGCTGTTTCGAATTAATTCGAAACGGCGGCATGGGCCCTTTTTTCGAGGCCTCGTTTCAGGCGCTGATTGGCCTATAAAAGCCCGATTGGGCTGAATATGGAAAGGTCTCCCTTTTTTCAGAGAAATTTCTGTCTTTTCCTCTCCTTCTTCCTCCTTTGCTTCAGAGTACTTCGAGAACTTTTGCAGTTTCTTAATGGCGCCCAAAAGACGAGCGGGAAAAGAAGTGGCGACTTCTGCGGCGGAGGGCGTTCCTCCTCCGGTCATCGAGCGACCTGTCACTGGTAAGGAACTTTCCGATCTGATTAGAGAGTGGTCTCCATCTTTTGAAGCCGATACTCGGCTATTAGGACGATCAAATATGATCTGTCCTTATCAGGGAACTCGTTTCCCTTCAACTTCCCTATTTTGCTTGCACCAGGGAAATAAGAACTGGACAGTTCTTCTTTGGGCTTTCGCACGAAGCCATACTTGGGCCATCTCCGTACTGTTTGAGGAAAAGGACTTGAATAAGTCCTCTCAGTCATGATGACTTTTCACCATAATGCCCCTTTGATGACGTCAGCCCTTAGGGCTATGTCACTTCCTGCTTTAAGCGAAGCTGGCGCTTTGGATATTTTCTGCAAAGATGCAGTCTTATCCATGAAGTGAACCTTTTTCAAAGCTATCGCCTTGCAGGCCCTGCTTGCTGGGCGAGGCTATGCCTTAGTGAATTTTTATGCTTTCGCATCCACTTGATTGGTGAACTAATCATAGCTCATTTCTGTTTTTACAGTACATTACGCCTCCAGCCTCCAGAACAGTCTGTTCGGTGTAGCCAGTCGAGCAGGCGGAAGCATCAGCTTGCAGTTCTATGGGCAGGCTTCATTGTTCAGCGAGCCGAGCTCCCTTGTACGGGATACGCTCATTCAGGGCGGTGGTCCGCAGGCCATGCGGAGCATCTTGACTACGGCTCCATTTGAAGATATCGACCGTCAGGCTTACAGAAAGCCTGACTTCATGTTCGGGGATGCTGCACCAGATCCCGATCGCCAGCTGCAGGCCGGTGAAGGCCAGTGGATCTTCCAGTTGGACGGCGAGAGATTCTATCTCCCGTCCTCTAAGCGGCATTTTGCTTTGTCTTCCTTCGCGAGCGCGACTCAGGCTCAGAAGATGGCGTGGGGCGTGAGCCTAAACGCCGAGTCTGTAAGTGTCGGGAGGTTGACATTCCAGTCCGGCTACTCGAGGGCGGGCCATCCTCGTAGCATAATGGGACTATACCCTGGGAAGGTATCGCGGGACCTTCCAGTAGGAGAGAACCCAGCTGCGGCGCCGACCTTTGGCACTCAGTTCTGCGAAGTTGACGGGAACTACCCCGCCACCGATTTCAGGACTCCCGGTTGGGTCCACCCTCCTAGATCGTGGTGGGCGGAGTTGACCAACTATATCCTCACCCATTTTGAGGGGGACTTAGAGAGGTTAAACCTCCATGAGGCCGTCAGGGCAACCTGCTACGGCATCGAGATGAAGGTGGCGTGCTTCTACGCCATCCTTGAGTTGTATTGCCCGGCCTCGGGGACTTTCTTCACCCCAGTTGGTGAGTTGGGCATGGCCCTGCATGAGATGCGGGAGATCTCTGCTTTGCCCTTCGGGTCTCTTCCATACGAAGAGTACTTTCCCTGTGAGGCGGAGCTGGCTATTCTGGAGAAGCAGGAGCCTGCTCTGCTCGAGACATATCGGGAATTGATGTGCCATTTGCACATTTGCTCCAGCATCCACACTGGTGGCAAGGGTAGCTCGAAGAGCTTGAAGAGCTGGGGGAACTACTTGTTCCCGGATATGACTAGTGCGCCTGAGGCAGCTCATTGCGGAGTTGCTGAAGAAGACATCTTGGTAAGGATGGAGGTGCATGCTGAAAAGGACATCGTCGTGGCTGAACATGATGGTCCTCTCGGAAAGGGTGATGTTCTTCGGAGCTTTCACCATCAGGCCCGTCGGCCTATGTCTCGCAAGGCGTTGCTGGCCGGCTTCTTAACCATCTGGTTAAAGAAATGTGTCGTGCCTTCTTCTTCGGGTGACATCGTCCATCCGACTGTGCTGCTGCCTGCCGTCCGCTTGGTTCATGGCCACCGTCTGGGTCTTCTCCCGGCCATGGTGTGTTGTATTCAGAGGGGCCTTCGTGCACTGACGGAGGCTTTCTGCAGGCTAATGGCGTCAAGGCGGGGAAGGGTGCCGTCCTGCCTTGTGACGGACCCAATCCTAGGGTAGGTTTACCGTACACCTACTTGATGGCGTGGTTCGCCTTGCACTGTCCCAGTTTGATTGGAGCTGGGGAAGACCCTCCGCAGGGTGTTCAAACGGCGCTTCTCCGTCGCTTTGAAGGCCGTTCGTGGCAGAAAACTTATGTGGCCGAGGCCCGTAAGTTAGTGCGTCGTTATGACGCTTATAGCCTGTTCCGTTGTTTTCCTCGCCTGCGGGGTGCAGGATACAACGAGGAATTCCATGATGTGGAGTCAGGTCGGTCTCCCATGAGTCGGGGTGTTTTCGAGTGGCTGGTCTGCATCCGGCCCTCGCATTTGCTGTACAGGAGTGGGGATACCTGCTACCTGGAGCCCTACGTTCCGAGCCGGTTTGCCCGCCAATTTGGGTATGACCAGTTGTATGTGGGCAACCCCAATCCGGACCTGGCTTTCATGGGGAGCCTCATTGATGGGGCTCGTGCTTGGCGGTTCTTTACCGCGGATGACACTGGAGCGTGGCTACGCACGCCGCCGAGGGATCCCGGCTTTGGACGACCCTGTGTTTCTGCCAATGGTATGCGGCTTCGAACTCCACACCTGCTAGGTTTAATGCCAACCGTTCGGGTGTGAAGTTAATTTCTCATCGGATGAGGCAGAAGGCTTCCGATAAGATGGAGGGCAAACGAGTCCGTGTTCCTGGCATAGAGGAGTTCATCGCTATAGATGACAGCGGGGCTTCTGATGCGGGGAGCCCTTATTTCGAGGCAGAGACAAGGGCTGATGCCCACGAAGCTGATGCTCGTGAAGCCGGGTCTGGTGTAGTGGGGACAGCTCCCTCACAACATGTGGAGGAAGTGGAAGAAGAGGACTCTGATGTCCACTTCAAAAGGAAGCGTGGGAGTGGATCCCGTAGGAAGTCGTCGGCGAAAAGGCCCCGTCTCCAGACTCCTACCATCGTGGTAGAGGGTGAGCTCTCTGCTGCGCCTCCTTCTGCTGCTCCATTAGTGGCTGAGCCGTCGGTTGCTGAACCGACTATTGGTAAGATTGGCCCCCATCTAATATGCCTTCAGCGCACTTTAAATAACTCATCATTTGCTTTTTGTTGCAGGAGCTGAGGAGCAAGGGGAGCAAGGGGACCAGTATGATCCTCTATTCGCTTATGGAGCTGCTGCTGGTTCCTTTACTCGCTTGAAGGAATCTGGAGGTGATGCGGCCGACATTGGCCCGTCGAGCACTGGGACTTCTAAAGGAAGTCCTATGGCATCCAGCTCTACCGGGTGGTCTGCGGAGGAATCGGCGAGCAGGCCGGCTATCCGCGTTGATTCTGGCAAGAACTTCGCGATGGAACCCCTAGAGACTGATGAGGCTGTCGAAGTAACATCAGCCTTTGGTAAAATGACGACCTTTTGATCTCCTCTTGTTTGCTGCATCCGCTTTTTTTTTGACCATGGCTTTATTGCAGGTGTTCGGCCTCAAGATACGTCGGCTTTGAAGGAAGCGGAGGGCCCTCCTAAGAGGTTAGAGGGCGAGTCGAGTGCTTCGACCGCGGCGAATGCTGCTGTGTTGGACGCGCTGTATGGCGACTTGCCTTCTTATCAGCCCACGTCAGCTGAAAGGCGAGAGGCTGAAGGGGCGGCAGTCCCGGAGGTATCCTCACTCCCAATCACATCACCGAGTGAGGTGCCGGCAATTTTGCCCAGTGCGGGGCTGAGGGTGATCGCGGACCCTAGTTTCCCGACTTTGATTGTCGAGCCTGCTGTTCAGGAGGTTTGCCAGTCCTTCCTCCACGGTGGCTGGCGTGTTGGTGTCGCTGAGGACTCCGCCGAGGTCACCTTTGGCTTGCCCTGCTGCTGTCGATGTTCCCGCTTCTTCTTCTGCGGCGGTGTCGACTGGGATGGTAGATTGCTCCGAGGTTATCTCAAGGGTTGATGAAGCTGAGAATGACTTCATCGGTAATCTGGTCGACAGCTTCTATAACAGTTTGGAGCAGACTATCGGTCTAGTCTTGAAGGGCTCGCCTGTGCCATTCTCGAAGCTGAAGATGGTCCTCTCCCGTGGCATTGAGTGTATCCGGGACTTTGAGGGGTACCATCAAGCTGCTGCTCTAGAGCTCCTGGTAGATGACCTTGAGAAGGACGTGGAGGATGGCGCCATTTCCATCGTTCAGACGCAGCGTCTTTGGCTGATGAACGGCTCACACGTCTTGTCGCCCAAAGGCGCGAGGCTCAGCTCGCCGCTCAAGAGGCTGCTGAGGCTATCTCCTCTGACTTGAGGTCCTTGGAGACAGAGGAGGCAGAGGTTGGGAGTGCAATTGACGCTTCCAACAGTGCTCTTCTTGATGCTGAAGATAAGGTTAAGAGGGCTGAAGAGATGATCCGGAAGGCAAATCTCCTCTTATCTAAGGCTACACAGATGCGTCATGAAGAGGCTGCGCGGCTTGAGCAGCTCAGGGCTCGGAGTGAGGAACTGGCGCGGCAGAAGTCGTCACAGAGGGCGACTTTGGCGGAGGTCGAGGCTCGTCTGGCTCAAGCGGTGGACTTCGATGAGGCTGAGCTAAGATCACAGGCGCTGGCCCAGGCTGCTGATGACAGGAGGACGAGGCTAGCTTCGCTCGGAGATCGGATCCGATCTTATCATGTACGCCTATAGGCTCCTCCATGTATCCCATCCCTTTTGGAATTTAATAAAAATTCATTCTTTTGTCGTCTTTGTTTGTTTGGATAATGAGGCATGGCTGTCTGCTGGTTCAGAGGTCGCAATGACATAACCGAATGGGACGTCGCCAGTCTCGAGGTCAGCCCTTTGCGGGGCTAAAAGGGGAGATACTTGCCTTTTGTAAATGTCAGCAAGCATCGAGATTGAGACTTAGCTGTCTGCTGGTTCAGAGGTCGTAATGACATAACCAATTGAGACGCCGCTAAGTTCAATGGTAGATGAAACTTGGCTATCTGTCAGTTCAGAGGTCGCAATGACATAACTGGTTGAGAAGCCACCAAGCTCAAACAATGAGTGATACTCGTCTTTTGTAAATGTCAACGAGTATCGAGACCTGTCTTTTGTAAATGTCAACAGGACTCGGGATTGAGACTTAGCTGTCTGCTGGTTCAGAGGTCGCGATGACGTAACCAATTGAGACGCCACTAAGCTCAATGATAGATGAAACTTGGCTATCTGCCAGTTCAGAGGTCGCAATGACGTAACTGGTTGAGAAGCCACCAAGCCTCAAAATAGGTGATACTCGTCTTTTGTAAATGTCAACGAGTATCGGGACCTGTCTTTTGTAAATGTCAACAGGACTCGGGATTGAGACTTAGCTGTCTGCTGGTTCAGAGGTCGCAATGACGTAACCAATTGAGACGCCACTAAGCTCAATGATAGATGAAACTTGGCTATCTGCCAGTTCAGAGGTCGCAATGACGTAACTGGTTGAGAAGCCACCAAGCTCAACAATGAGTGATACTCGTCTTTTGTAAATGTCAACGAGTATCGAGACCTGTCTTTTGTAAATGTCAACAGGACTCGGGATTGAGACTTAGCTGTCTGCTGGTTCAGAGGTCGCGATGACGTAACCAATTGAGACGCCACTAAGCTCAATGATAGATGAAACTTGGCTATCTGCCAGTTCAGAGGTCGCAATGACGTAACTGGTTGAGAAGCCACCAAGCCTCAAAATAGGTGATACTCGTCTTTTGTAAATGTCAACGAGTATCGGGACCTGTCTTTTGTAAATGTCAACAGGACTCGGGATTGAGACTTAGCTGTCTGCTGGTTCAGAGGTCGCAATGACGTAACCAATTGAGACGCCACTAAGCTCAATGGTAGATGAGACTTGGCTATCTGCCAGTTCAGAGGTCGCAATGACGTAACTGGTTGAGAAGCCACCAAGCCTCAAAATAGGTGATACTCGTCTTTTGTAAATGTCAACGAGTATCGAGACCTGTCTTTTGTAAATGTCAACAGGACTCGGGATTGAGACTTAGCTGTCTGCTGGTTTAGAGGTCGCGATGACGTAACCAATTGAGACGCCACTAAGCTCAATGATAGATGAAACTTGGCTATCTGCCAGTTCAGAGGTCGCAATGACGTAACTGGTTGAGAAGCCACCAAGCCTCAAAATAGGTGATACTCGTCTTTTGTAAATGTCACGAGTATCGGGACCTGTCTTTTGTAAATGTCAACAGGACTCGGGATTGAGACTTAGCTGTCTGCTGGTTCAGAGGTCGCGATGACGTAACCATTGAGACGCCACTAAGTTCAATATTGCAATGGAGTTTGGGAAGAGTCTCATTTTCACGGGGAGAAACGAGGGAATCACTGTCATAGGTTTAATGTTAACGTAACAGCGGAATATGTATGGTCCTACCATTCTATGGATGAGAATTGGTAAGTGACTTTGGAGGTCTCGCTCTTATGAGGAGAAATGAGGGGACTGCTGTCATAGGTTTAATGTTAACATAACAGCGGAATATATGTGGTCCTACCATTCTATGGATGAGAATTGGTAGGTGATTCTGGAGAGGGAATCAAGTGGGAGCAGGTCCCTTGGATTTTAAGCAAACCCCCAGCTATCAACAGGTTTGATATGCTTGGAGAAGAGAGAGGCTCTCTTTGTGCGCATTCCGGACGCGCGGATCTCGATCAGAGGTGTAATGTTAACTTGATCGAGAGTAGGATCCTTGATTAAGGATAGTACTTTTTTAAGAACTTGCCATTGATCGGCATCATGAGGAGGTCGCCATCTGCAGTTGTAAGGCGGTATGCTCCGTTTGAATAGACTGTCTCTATCACAAACGGTCCTTCCCATTTAGGCTGAAATTTGCCTTTGGTCTTGTGCGTCATAATCATCGGTCGTCTGACGGCTAAGACTAGGTCTCCTTTGTGGAAGACTCTCTGCTTGACCTTCTTATTGAAGGCTTTTGACATCCGAGTCTGATATAGCTCGATGTGTTGCTGAGCTTGCAGCCGCTTCTCGTCCAGGGCTTCGAGCTCTTGAAGACGCAAGCGATCATTGTCTTCTAATGTCATTTTAGTAGTCAGGGCTACTCGTAATGATGGCACCTGGATTTCCAATGGATGACCGCTTCGCACCCATATACCAGGGAGAAAGGCGTATTGCCTGTCGGTGTCCGAACCGTAGTCCGGTAGGCCCAAAGGCATTCACCGAGCTTTTCGTCCCAATCTCGCTTGTTTGAGGAGACAAACTTCTTGAGCAGCTTGATGATTGTCTTGTTAAATGCCTCTGCCAAGCCATTGGCGGCAGGATTGTAGGCGGTTGAAGCCACATTCTGAATTCGGTATTTATCGCAGAACCGATAGAACCCTTGGCTTACGAACTGGGGACCATTGTCATGGATGATCCGTCTGGGTACACCAAATCGATGGATGACATGGTGTTTGATGAAGCTAACCAGATTGGAGGTTTTAACTTCGGCCAACGGTGTGGCCTCCGCCCATTTTGAGAAGTAATCGGTTATTGCCAGGATAAACCGGTGACCTCTTGCCGAAGAGGGACTGATTGGCCCTACGACATCGATTCCCCATGCTTCAAATGGCCATGAAGCAACAGTAGGGTGGAGCAACTCCGAAGGTTGGTGTATGAAGTCTGCATGGACCTGGCACGCCTTACACCTTCGTGCATATTGGGTGGCATCGGCCATCATGGTCGGCCAGTAGTACCCAAGTCTGTGCAGCCTGTCTTTAAGCTTTGGACCCGGCTGGTGAGCTCCGCAAATGCCATCATGTGCTTCTTTAAGCACTTCCTGTGCCTCTGAATGAGAGAGACAACGGAGGAGGACACCGTCATATGAACGACGGTAGAGTGTCTTCAAAGTGGGATCATAGTAGAAACGGAGCGACCTTCGTCTGATGGACGCCGCTTCTTTGGGATCGTCTGGAAGCAGACCGTGCAGAGCGTAGTCAATGAGGGGGAAGCGCCAATCCCTCGGCTCAAGATCCACGGAGATATTATGGACCTCTTGGATCCTTAGCATATGCTTGGAGCATACGAGATGCCGGGTTGCGACTGTGAGGTGATACTCGGTATCGGCCGGTAAGGCTAGCGTCGTCGCTAATGCAGCGAGGGCATCCGCCTTGGTATTTTGAGATCGGGACACATGCCCGATGTAGAAGCCTTCAAATAAGCTAGCCAATTCGATGGCTGTATGATAATAAGGCACCAAGTTTTCATGGCGGACTTCATATTCGCCTTTGACTTGACTGATGACCAGCTTTGAATCGCCGTAAGCTTCGAGGTAACGTACCCCCATTCCCTGGGCGAGCTGGAGACCGATGAGCAGAGCATTGTATTCCGCTACATTATTAGATCATGATTCTGTCAAGGAGAATGCTCTGGGAAGGATATGATCCTGTGGGGAGATGAACACAACCCCCACCCCGGCAATAATTTTCCCTTTGGGGCCCATCCGCGACGCTCCGTCGAAGAACATCTGCCACACTTCCTCTGCTGAGGTTGCATTAGACTCGAAGACTTCATCAGGGATGTCTTCGTGAAGTTTTGAATGTTCTGGAACTGGGTGAGCAGCTAAGAACTCTGCAAGGGCCTGGCCTTTAACTGCCTTCTGAGGAGTAAAGGTCATGTCGTATTGAGACAACAGAAGTGCCCATTTAGCCAACCTTGAATTCAGCGACCCTGGCTTCGTCATGAGAAGACGTAAAGGGTTCACCCTGGAGATGACATGTATGGTTTAGCCAACCAAATAATGTCGTGTCTTCTGGACAGCGAAGACGAGAGCTAACACACTCTTTCTCGATAGGATTGTAGCGAGATTCCGCTCCTATGAGAGTCCTGCTCAGATAATAAATGGCCTGCTCGTGGCCATTATCGTCCTTTTGAGCGAGGAGGGCACCGAGGGAATAGTCCAGAGCTTTTACATAAAGCAAGAATGGTTTCCCTGATGTAGGGGCACTAAGACCGGAGGTTTTGTGAGATACCTCTTAATGTCTTCATAAGCTTCTTGACAGGCTTGGTCCCATATGAAGGCAGTACCCTTTTTCATGAGACGGGTAAAGGGCTGGCAACGGCCCGAAAGATTTGCTATGAATCTTCTGATGTAGGCTAATCTGCCTTGCAAGCCTCGGAGCTCTTTGAGGTTCCTCGGTGGATGCATGTCCTGTATGGCTTTGACTTTGTCTGGGTCCAGATGGATCCCTTTTGATGTGACAATGAACCCAAGGAATTTGCCGCTGGACACTCCCAAGAAGGATTTTGTCGGGTTCATTTTCAGCTGATGAGCCCGCATTATGTCGAACATCGTTCTCAGATCGCGAAGATGTTCATTTTTGCTGCGGCTTTTGACGGCAATGTCGTCAACATAGCATTCCACCGTCTTTCGGAGATGGTCGCGGAAGATCATGCTCATCGCCCGCTGGTAGGTTGCTCCGGCGTTCTTCAGTCCGAAGGGCATTACAGTGTAGCAGTATACCCCCAATGGCGTTCGGAAAGAAGTATGCTTCTCGTCATCAGGATACATCTTGATCTGGTTATACCCTGAGAAGCCATCCATGAAAGACATCCTCTCGAATCCGCATGTGTTGTCGATCATGACATCGGTGATCGGCAGTGGGAATTCATCTTTGGGACAGGCCGTATTGAGATCACGGTAGTCGATGCAGATTCGTATTTTCCCATTCTTCTTGAGGACGGGGACTATGTTAGCCACCCATCTGGATGTTGTTCCTCCCGGATGAAGCCACAAGCAATGAGCTTATGAACTTCGGCTTCAATAGCCTCCATGATGTTTGGGCGGAACCGACGTTGTTGCTGCTTGACTGGCTTAACGTCGGGCTTGATGTTTAGACGGTGCATAGCGACCTGTGGATCAAGTCCAGGCATGTCTTCATAGCTCCAGGCGAAGACATCTATATACTCTTTTACGAGCATTATCAATTCTTCCTTTTCGATAAGTGATAGGCTTTCACTTATGAAAATCGTTTTGGGATGATCTTGACTACCCAAGTTAACCTGGATCACCTTGTCTTCGGTAGGTGGCTCGCACAGCTCAAACCGTTTTTCCCATTGAAGGCTCAATTGCTGGGCCCATGATTCCTCATCGGCAACCTCTGCGGGTTCCAACTGACTGCTTGAAGTCATGAGGCTTTCGAATATCCTCCTATGCTGACATCAGAATCCCATTCGGAGGATGAGGCCGACTGTGATGGGATCGATCCATCGCCTTTGACCTGAACTGTTGTTGATGATGTGGGTGTGACATACCCTAACCCCCTGCGTGTACTATCATAGTAATTTGCAGGTTTCCCTCTTGGGACGGAGTTACGCATCAAGCCGCGTCTTCCTTTTCCGAAGTTTAGGCCCGCTCCCTGCTTCAGGTTGTAACCCATCTTCTTCATAATATGGCGTGCTGATGGCGCGTAATGAAAGAACTGTGGAGCATCCGACTCTGAGCTTGAGTCTGTGGTTGAGAATCTCCCTGGCCGGGCTCTGCCGAAGATTATCGGCGCCCGACCTTGCTTGGACGGAGGGACTACCAGCGTGGCCCCTTCTACGGCTTCCACAGATGTGCTAGCCACACTCGGCTCATGTACGGGCATATGAAGAGAGCCATCCATCATGGATTTAATCGACTCGATGCTCGCAGGATAATCGAAAGAAATATTATCATTAATTATCCATTCGCCTTCCTCCCCAGGAGGGATCCTACATCGGGGATCATTAAAGCATGCTACAATTGGCTCGCCAATCAGAATGGCTGGCATGCCCGTTTCGGATTCTGAATCCGCCTCATTGCCACTTTCATCATCGTCTGGCAATGGTTCTCCCGGCGTTCCACTAGCCTCTTGATATAGGAGAGCATCAGTGAAGTAGTTTTCCACCCCCTTGAAGGGTTGCTTCTCAGCGAAGACAGTTCGTACTGTCGCATCATCCTCAACATACTTGAAGCATTGGTGGAGGGTGGAAGGAACGATCCAGTTGGCATGGATCCAAGGTCTTCCTAGCAGCAAGTTATATGATGTGTCAGCATCAATGACATAGCATGTCACTTCTGACTTCAAGCTTCCGATTCTGCAGCGGAGCCGAATCTTTCCAAGCGGATGGCTGCTCCCGGCGTTGAAACCATATATTGTAGTGGTGGTTGCGGACAACCTGTACAATGGTATGCCGAGGAAATAGAGGAGCCTTTTGGGGATGATGCTGAGTGCAGACCCCGGATCTACTTGTACTCTTTCATGCATGTTGAAACCGATATATCCGGTATAGTACAGAGGTCGATCATGCTTGTTGTCTTTGAGAAGCATATCTTCCGCCGTAAAGGTAATAGTAGGCACCTTGGATTGTGCGTGATGGCACTCTGAGCAGGAAGGCCGCATCTCATCACCAGGAACCTCAGGCATGCATGTCAGAAAGGACTCCGAGTTGGCCAGCGCATCTCTGAGTGCCTCTCTTGTCTCTTTAGAGAGACGAAGGAGCTCGTGTATTGTGATACGAGCCGGGATATTGGCTAAGTGGGCCAATATATCAAAGCGAAAGGGCGTGGCTAACCCTTGGCCTGGCGGTTTCTTCAACACATGGTCGAACCGCACTTCCTTAGGCTTCTCTTTCCCTTTGGTCAGAACTGGAGTGGATGTCGGCATTGGTACTGACGTCGTTTGCTGTTGTATCTCGTCAGTAGACTTGTCATACTGCCTTTGATATGACTTTCCAGACCGGGTGCCCGTCTGTTGAGGTGCATCTGCCTGCGCTGTACAGGCATGCTTCTCTTCTTCTGAATCGCTGAGGGAAGCCGAAGTAAGATTACCATCATCTGGCAGGACAGAGATGACATTGCAGGACTTGCCCTTTTTGCTGGAGTCCTTCGACGTCCGCTGTACGTCTTGGACGAGGTCAGGGTGTATCCACATAACTTCTCCTGTCTCCAATGTCAAGGGGACGAGACCCTTGACATCTTTAGCTATGGTTGAAGAATGCTTGACTTCCACCGCGGTGTGGGGGCTGGATAGGTCCCGTCGGGAACTGTGACCTTCTGAGCAGTGCCGAACTCAAGAGTCACCATATTGGCAGTGACTTTCTTCTGTTCCGTCTTCAATGTGAGGACTCCGGCGTCGACCAAAGCTTGAATTCTATCCTTGAGAACATAGCACTTGTCAGTAGGATGGTGGATCATCCTGTGGTAGAGGCAGTATTTAGGGTCGTTTGTACGCCCTATCTCATTGGGACGCCGAGCATCCGGTAGCTTCATTTTGTTCCCTTTGTGGAGCAGATGGAATATCGTGACCACCTGGTCATCTCTGAAGGAGTACTGCTTCGGAGGAAACTTGGGCTCTTGGCTGTTGACGCCGCTCTTCTTGGCCTTTGACTGCATGTCCCGGTCAGCTCGACGGACATAATCTCCTTCCCTTTAGCTTGGGAACTGCGGGAGATCGCTACGCCCTTTGTTGTTTGTGCCCCATTTGCTTCTAGGGCGGATGGCTCGAACTTCTTAGCCGATTTCTCGGCTATCTCAGCTTGTTCGACCAATTCCTTCCAAGTATGGGCTTTGACAGCCCCCATGCGGACTTCTACTTGATCCAAGAAGTTGTGCCTGCATGTCTGTAAGAGCATGGGTAATGGCATCCCTGCTGGGCACATCAGAGATAGATTTCTGAACCGCTCAATGTATTCACGGACAGATTCGCCTTTCCTCTGTACAGTGGAAAGGAGCTTGTCCATGGTCACTTCGGTGTCATTCTCATAGAAGCGAGAGAGGAACCGAGTTTCCAGGTCAACCCAGGAATTGATAGAGTCCTGAGGAAGGCTTCGGAACCAGTCGAATGCCACCCCTTTCAAGGTGCCGATGAACAACCTAGCCATGATGGCGTCGTTGTTTAGAACATTACCGGTCTGGGACCGGAAATAGTAGATGTGCTGATTGGGCGAGCTCTTACCATCATACGTATGCAACGTTGGTGGTTTGAACTTTGGCGGATATGGCACCGAATCCCACTCC
>JAVJIF010031803.1:0-322611 GCA_038442645.1 Agave tequilana | reverse complement strand
ATGAAGCTAACCAGATTGGAGGTTTTAACTTCAGCCAACGTGTGGCCTCCGCCCATTTTGAGAAGTAATCGGTTATTGTCAGGATAAACCGGTGACCTCTTGCCGAAGAGGGACTGATTGGCCCTACGACATCGATTCCCCATGCTTCAAATGGCCATGAAGCAACAGTAGGGTGGAGCAACTCCGAAGGTTGGTGTATGAAGTCTGCATGGACCTGGCACGCCTTACACCTTCGTGCATATTGGGTGGCATCGGCCATCATGGTCGGCCAGTAGTACCCAAGTCTGTGCACCTGTCTTTAAGCTTTGGACCCGGCTGATGAGCTCCTCAAGTGCCATCATGTGCTTCTTTAAGCACTTCCTGTGCCTCTGAATGAGAGAGACAACGGAGGAGGACACCGTCATATGAACGACGGTAGAGTGTCTTCAAAGTGGGATCATAGTAGAAACGGAGCGACCTTCGTCTGATGGACCCGCGCTTCTTTGGGATCGTCTGGAAGCAGACCGTGCAGAGCGTAGTCAATGAGGGGGAAGCGCCAATCCCTCGGCTCAAGATTCACGGAGATATTATGGACCTCTTGGATCCTTAGCATATACTTGGAGCATACGAGATGCAGGGTTGCGACTGTGAGGTGATACTCGGTATCGGCCGGTAAGGCTAGCGTCGTCGCTAATGCAGCGAGAGCATCCGCCTTGGTATTTTGAGATCGGGACACATGCCCGATGTAGAAGCCTTCAAATAAGCTAGCCAATTCGATGGCTGTATGATAATAAGGCACCAAGTTTTCATGGCGGACTTCATATTCGCCTTTGACTTGACTGATGACCAGCTTTGAATCGCCGTAAGCTTCGAGGTAACGTACCCCCATTCCCTGGGCGAGCTGGAGACCGATGAGCAGAGCATTGTATTCCGCTACATTATTAGAGCATGATTCTGTCAAGGAGAATGCTCTGGGAAGGATATGATCCTGTGGGGAGATGAACACAACCCCCACCCCGGCAATAATTTTCCCTTTGGGGCCCATCCGCGATGCTCCGTCGAAGAACATCTGCCATACTTCCTCTGCTGAGGTTGCATTAGACTCGAAGACTTCATCAGGGATGTCTTCGTGAAGTTTTGAATGTTCTGGAACTGGGTGAGCAGCTAAGAACTCTGCAAGGCCTTGCCTTTAACTGCCTTCTGAGGAGTAAAGGTCATGTCGTATTGAGACAACAGAAGTGCCCATTTAGCCAACCTTGAATTCAGCGACCCTGGCTTCGTCATGAGAAGACGTAAAGGGTTCACCCTGGAGATGACATGTATGGTTTGGCCAACCAAATAATGTCACGTCTTCTGGACAGCGATGACGAGAGCTAAACACTCTTTCTCGATAGGATTGTAGCGAGATTCCGCTCCTATGAGAGTCCTGCTCAGATAATAAATGGCCTGCTCGTGGCCATTGTCGTCCTTTTGAGCGAGGAGGGCACCGAGGGAATAGTCCAGAGCTTTTACATAAAGCAAGAATGGTTTCCCTGATGTAGGGGCCACTAAGACCGGAGGTTTTTGTGAGATACCTCTTAATGTCTTCATAAGCTTCTTGACAGGCTTGGTCCCATATGAAGGCAGTACCCTTTTTCATGAGACGGGTAAAGGGCTGGCAACGGCCCGAAAGATTTGCTATGAATCTTCTGATGTAGGCTAATCTGCCTTGCAAGCCTCGGAGCTCTTTGAGGTTCCTCGGTGGATGCATGTCCTGTATGGCTTTGACTTTGTCTGGGTCCAGATGGATCCCTTTTGATGTGACAATGAACCCAAGGAATTTGCCGCTGGACACTCCCAAGAAGGATTTTGTCGGGTTCATTTTCAGCTGATGAGCCCGCATTATGTCGAACATCGTTCTCAGATCGCGAAGATGTTCATTTTTGCTGCGGCTTTTGACGGCAATGTCGTCAACATAGCATTCCACCGTCTTTCGGAGATGGTCGCGGAAGATCATGCTCATCGCCCGCTGGTAGGTTGCTCCGGCGTTCTTCAGTCCGAAGGGCATTACAGTGTAGCAGTATACCCCCAATGGCGTTCGGAAAGAAGTATGCTTCTCGTCATCAGGATACATCTTGATCTGGTTATACCCTGAGAAGCCGTCCATGAAAGACATCCTCTCGAATCCGCATGTGTTGTCGATCATGACATCGGTGATCGGCAGTGGGAATTCATCTTTGGGGACAGGCCGTATTGAGATCACGGTAGTCGATGCAGATTCGTATTTTCCCATTCTTCTTGAGGACGGGGACTATGTTAGCCACCCAATCTGGATGTTGTTCCTCCCGGATGAAGCCACAAGCAATGAGCTTATGAACTTCGGCTTCAATAGCCTCCATGATGTTTGGGCGGAACCGACGTTGTTGCTGCTTGACTGGCTTAACGTCGGGCTTGATGTTTAGACGGTGCATAGCGACCTGTGGATCAAGTCCAGGCATGTCTTCATAGCTCCAGGCGAAGACATCTATATACTCTTTTACGAGCATTATCAATTCTTCCTTTTCGATAAGTGATAGGCTTTCACTTATGAAAATCGGTTTGGGATGATCTTGACTACCCAAGTTAACCTGGATCACCTTGTCTTCGGTAGGTGGCTCGCACAGCTCAAACCGCTTTTCCCATTGAAGGCTCAATTGCTGGGCCCATGATTCCTCATCGGCAACCTCTGCGGGTTCCAACTGACTGCTTGAAGTCATGAGGCTTTCGAATATCCCTCCTATGCTGACATCAGAATCCCATTCGGAGGATGAGGCCGACTGTGATGGGATCGATCCATCGCCTTTGACCTGAACTGTTGTTGATGATGTGGGTGTGACGTACCCTAACCCCCTGCGTGTACTATCATAGTAATTTGCAGGTTTCCCTCTTGGGACGGAGTTACGCATCAAGCCGCGTCTTCCTTTTCCGAAGTTTAGGCCCGCTCCCTGCTTCAGGTTGTAACCCATCTTCTTCATAATATGGCGCGCTGATGGCGCGTAATGAAGAACTATGGAGCATCCGACTCTGAGCTTGAGTCTGTAGTTGAGAATCTCCCTGGCCGGGCTCTGCCGAAGATTATCGGCGCCTGACCTTGCTTGGACGGAGGGACTACCAGCGTGGCCCCTTCTACGGCTTCCACAGATGTGCTAGCCACACTCGGCTCATGTACGGGCATATGAAGAGAGCCATCCATCATGGATTTAATCGACTCGATGCTCGCAGGATAATCGAAAGAAATATTATCATTAATTATCCATTCGCCTTCCTCCTCAGGAGGGATCCTACATCGGGGATCATTAAAGCATGCTACAATTGGCTCGCCAATCAGAATGGCTGGCATGCCCGTTTCGGATTCCGAATCCGCCTCATTGCCACTTTCATCATCGTCTGGCAATGGTTCTCCCGGCGTTCCACTAGCCTCTTGATATAGGAGAGCATCAGTGAAGTAGTTTTCCACCCCTTGAAGGGTTGCTTCTCAGCGAAGACAGTTCGTACTGTCGCATCATCTTCAACATATTTGAAGCATTGGTGGAGGGTGGAAGGAACGATCCAGTTGGCATGGATCCAAGGTCTTCCTAGCAGCAAGTTATATGATGTGTCAGCATCAATGACATAGCATGTCACTTCTGACTTCAAGCTTCCGATTCTGCAGCGGAGCCGAATCTTTCCAAGCGGATGGCTGCTCCGGCGTTGAAACCATATATTGTAGTGGTGGTTGCGGACAACCTGTACAATGGTATGCCGAGGAAATAGAGGAGCCTTTTGGGGATGATGCTGAGTGCAGACCCCGGATCTACTTGTACTCTTTCAATGCATGTTGAACTGATATATCCGGTATAGTACAGAGGTCGATCATGCTTGTTGTCTTTGAGAAGCATATCTTCCGCCGTAAAGGTAATAGCAGGGACCTTGGATTGTGCGTGATGGCACTCTGAGCAGGAAGGCCGCATCTCATCACCAGGAACCTCAGGCATGCATGTCAGAAAGGACTCCGAGTTGGCCAGCGCATCTCTGAGTGCCTCTCTTGTCTCTTTAGAGAGACGAAGGAGCTCGTGTATTGTGATACGAGCCGGGATATTGGCTAAGTGGGCCAATATATCAAAGCGAAAGGGCGTGGCTAACCCTTGGCCTGGCGGTTTCTTCAACACATGGTCGAACCGCACTTCCTTAGGCTTCTCTTTCCCTTTGGTCAGAACTGGAGCGGATGTCGGCATTGGTACTGACGTCGTTTGCTGTTGTATCTCGTCAGTAGACTTGTCATACTGCCTTTGATATGACTTTCCAGACCGGGTGCCCGTCTGTTGAGGTGCATCTGCCTGCGCTGTACAGGCATGCTTCTCTTCTTCTGAATCGCTGAGGGAAGCCGAAGTAAGATTACCATCATCTGGCAGGACAGAGATGACATTACAGGACTTGCCCTTTTTGCTGGAGTCCTTCGACGTCCGCTGTACGTCTTGGACGAGGTCAAGGTGTATCCACATAACTTCTCCTGTCTCCAATGTCAAGGGGACGAGACCCTTGCCATCTTTAGCTATGGTTGAAGAATGCTTGACTTCCAACCGCGGTGTGGGGGCTGGATAGGTCCCGTCGGGAACTGTGACCTTCTGAGCAGTGCCGAACTCAAGAGTCACCATATTGGCAGTGACTTTCTTCTGTTCCGTCTTCAATGTGAGGACTCCAACGTCGACCAAAGCTTGAATTCTATCCTTGAGAACATAGCACTTGTCAGTAGGATGGTGGATCATCCTGTGGTAGAGGCAGTATTTAGGGTCGTTTGTACGCCCTATCTCATTGGGACGCCGAGCATCCGGTAGCTTCATTTTGTTCCCTTTGTGGAGCAGATGGAATATCGTGACCACCTGGTCATCTCTGAAGGAGTACTGCTTCGGAGGAAACTTGGGCTCTTGGCTGTTGACGCCGCTCTTCTTGGCCTTTGACTGCACGTCCCCGGTCAGCTCGACGGACATAATCTCCTTCCCTTTAGCTGGGAAGACTGCGGGAGATCGCTACGCCCTTTGTTGTTTGTGCCCCATTTGCTTCTAGGGGCGGATGGCTCGAACTTCTTAGCCGATTTCTCGGCTATCTCAGCTTGTTCGACCAATTCCTTCCAAGTATGGGCTTTGACAGCCCCCATGCGGACTTCTACTTGATCCAAGAAGTTATGCCTGCATGTCTGTAAGAGCATGGGTAATGGCATCCCTGCTGGGCACATCAGAGATAGATTTCTGAACCGCTCAATGTATTCACGGACAGATTCGCCTTTCCTCTGTACAGTGGAAAAGAGCTTGTCCATGGTCACTTCGGTGTCATCCTCATAGAAGCGAGAGAGGAACCGAGTTTCCAGGTCAACCCAGGAATTGATAGAGTCCTGAGGAAGGCTTCGGAACCAGTCGAATGCCACCCCTTTCAAGGTGCCGATGAACAACCTAGCCATGATGGCGTCGTTGTTTAGAACATTACCGGTCTGGGACCGGAAATAGTAGATGTGCTGATTGGGCGAGCTCTTACCATCATACGTATGCAACGTTGGTGGTTTGAACTTTGGCGGATATGGCACCGAATCCCACTCCAGCGGATAAGGACGGACTGCCCCTACCTTCTTTAATTCATCCCTCTGAGCTAGGGATGTGATTTGAGCTTGAAGGCCTTTAAGGACTTCGGCATCCAGGGAAGAGCCTCCCTTAGATTTCTCCGTCTTGGGCGGATCATTGCTGAGATGCCCCTCCTCGTCATGATTACTCCCGGTATCATCATTCCGATTGCTGAGGAGCTGAGCGAGCATCTGTTGAATATTGTCCAGGGCCTCTTGCTGAGTTCTAGAGGTCTGCTCCTGAGCTTCCAAACGCCGACGAAGGTCATCATTGGCGTTATCGGTCATATTGACCGATGCTTTGTCCGTTCGCACAGAACTGACTGTTGCTGAAGAGCATACCCGCTGTCTTCATCTTCTCCATCGGATGATTGGGGTGACCGCCTGGGCTGTGGCACGGTTGGGACCGTCGAGGAGGAAGGCTGCTCATAATTATAGGGTATCGCCACCCTGGATCTGGTGTTTCGGAAAACACCTTCTTCTTGCACCAAGACTTCACCCAAGCCCGGGCTATAATCTGGATCTGGGGAGCCGAAGGGGTATCATCAGATGTATGACCTTCCCTGTGTCGCTCTCGTCCTCTTCCGGTCATGTTGACGGACGCGAAGGCTGGGACTCGCGAAGCACTCCTTTCATGATGTTTCTTTATGGCACGTGCGGACAACCGGTCAAACACCGATTGACGGTGTGGAGGTGCCATCTTGATTGGATATTGCCGACAATGGGCTGAATGGATTGTCACAAGTCGGCATCCTCTTTGACAACAAGGGGAAGTGGTTTGGAGAGACTTCAATTCCTGCTTGTTTGCCAAGAATTGTCGCAGGTTAGGCTCAACAGAGCCTGAACAACCCCGTGGAGAGGCCTTTCTGGAGCGTACAAGGGATGATGCTCCGTTCTTTTATCCCTGCAGAAGAGATTAGTACTGAATAGTACTTTGGCGCTAGCTTTGCCAACAGGTGCGAGCTTAGTGCCTGATGAATCGGGGAGCGGAGCACGCTGTGGTGCTTTGCCCGCTATTCTGCTGCGAAGGGGATCAACCTCAGATAACACTGCGGTTTTAGCCTTGCGGCCGCGAACCCAGTGAATTTGTTGTGATACAATAGCTTCGCTTGTGCGAGCGAGGCTAACAGGAGGCTTTGCTGCTCTTGATTCAGGTGACGGTATGATTGCCGTCGTGACTTCATGGCTGGCAGCATCGTCAGGGCAGATGGGCATCTTACCCTTTTCTTCGCGGGAGAGGCGCAGTCTCGGCATGACTACTCCGGGAGCTTTGGTTGAAAACTCCTGTTTAGGCTTCCATATCAGCCTTGACAGGGGACGCCTAGGTTCGCAAGGAACCTGAATAGCCACAAGCGGGGCTGTGGGGTGCTGGCAAGATTCTGTCTCTGGTTTCTGATTTGAAACCTTGGTCATGAAGACCTTCCTGTGCTTCCGTGCTCGAAGCATCAGGCCACCCCCAGAGAGGACTTCTTCAAATCTTCCTTGATCGATCTGGATAACCTGGTTCTCAAAAGTGCAGGATCTGGGCTGCGGGGATGTTTCCTTGTTGCGTCAGAGAACTGCGGCAGATTCGCAGAGGACCTTTTCCGTCTCCGCAGAGACTTTGCTTGAAGATTTAGCCAGAGAAGATCTGGCTGCACCGGCTTTTCTGAATTCAGAGATAGACCCGAAGGTCTGTTCGTCGCATTGCGACACTTGATTCTCAGCAGAGGAGAATACAATCCCCAGCGGAGTCGCCATCTTGTTTTCCATTATGTTTGCAAAGGGGGAAAACTTACAAATAAAAGTTTGAGGAGCTAAATTACAAGTATTCTCAAAAGATTACAAGTAGATCTCCTCAGAGATTCTGGGAAAATGTGCCGATAGGAGTCTGGTCAGCGCGCGACCACTTTGTCCCTTTGACGATGCGAGCGATGAGATTCCCTTCTCGCCTGGTTCGGGGAATCAGAGAACAGAAGGTTGGTAGAACCCTCTTGCTGCTTCTCAAAATCGCCTTCGATAAGGAATTCCTTCTCGCCTGGTTCCGGAGATTCCTTGAGAGGAAGGACGACGTTAGGGTATCAACACCCTGGTTAGAGAAAGCAATTCTCTAAAAGGTCTCTGAATTCGGGAGCGCGCGGTGCGTCGTGAAAAAGCCTCTGCTTGTGGAGTCTTCTCTCTTCTTTTTTTTATCGATCGATCTCCCTATGCCTTCATCCCCCTTGTGCGATCCTCCCTCCCTTGTGCCCCTGACGGGCTATTTATAGGGAGAGCAAGGGTATAATCGTCCCCTTGAAGATATGGAAACAGATTGAACCGAATCTGTTTGAATCTGGAAAGTAGCCTTGCTGAGAGGCTAGGATAGCTTCTGCGGAGCTAGAATTGGCAGGTCGGTTGATCTGTTTTGATCCTTTCCATATTGTTGGGGATTCTCCTTGATCCTCTTACTCGTTTCAAGAGAGTCAAGAGATTGCGGCAATCACCTGCCATATTTGAATCCCGATTGGATTTGATTAGATTGAATCCGATCTCATCAGGAGATTTTGATTGGTCAAAGGTTGACCATAGCAGGCTGATAGCGGAGCTGCCCGCTTTAAAGCTCATAGCGGAGCTAGAGGTAATTCCTAGCGAAGTCTGAAAAGAGGCTTTTCGGCGAAGCTATCAGTCAGTTTCCTGGCGATGCTCTGGATGATGCTAGCCTCTCAAACGAGGCTATCCCCTTGGGCTAATGTAATGCTAAATGCTAGCATTTTAGACCTGCTGAGGTCTGTTTAGAAACAATCCGGGTTCACTGTTCTGCTTGCTGGATCAGTGGAGTCCAAACCGCTTCTTTGTCCCTTGGAGGTGGGCGAAAACTGGTCTTCAGCTCGTCTGTCCCTTGTCTTTTGTAAATGTCAACAAGTTTAGACATCGTTCGGACCAATGAGAATCTTGTCTTTTTAAGTGTCAACAATTATTATTATTATTATTAAATATGAAAATTATTTTTAAGATAGTAAATGCCACTTTGGCTTTATATACTATTGCCTTATCCCTTGTCCCTATACCCGTTATCTAATCCATACCCAAACTCCATTACCCGTATCCTCTTTTATCCCCATATCATGATCCAAACCCTTGACCCGTTATCTGATCCTATATCCATTACCCAAATCCAATTCAAAACCCAATACCCACTACCCATTATACCACTACCCAATAACCCATACCCATATTATATAATCCCCTCCTAATATTAACCCTAATCAAATCCCTATTCTAATCCATCTTCTCCTCCTTAACCTAGCCGCCGCCACCAGCAACCCCAGCAACCACAGCCATCACCAGGGCTCCTCCTCCATGGCCGGATCCCCCAACCGGATCTCCTCCTCCGCGACGAGGCCAGCCAAGCAGCAGGCCTGTGCACATCCCCCGCAGCTGGCCGATCCAACAACCAGGTCGGATCTCCTCCCCGCGCGCGCACGCAGCCCCCTGCCGAGCCCTATGGTTGCTCCACTGCCGCACCCACCTCCGCGTCCTCGCCGGCAACATCCCGGAGTGCTGCCTCCCTGGCCGTGCTCCCTCTCTCACTCGGCAACACCCCCGCACCCCCAGCAATAGCCCAGGCCGACCCCCCTCCTTTGCACTGCCGCATCCAGCGAGCCCAGCCTGGATCCAGCGGAGCAGCTTCCCCGTGTGCGCCTCCTCGTCGCCGGGACTCCGCCGGAGCACCCCTGTGTGCAGTCCATCCATTTCCTAACCGAACCCCCCAGGCCGCAACCAGCAGGACCCTGAAAGCCCCTGATCGTAGCCGAACTCCACGCAGGAGCAGCCCAGACACCAGGCCGTGGCTCTTTTCCCCTTTGGGCTGGCTGTTCTTCCCTCCGACGGCGGTCTCCGATGAGCCGTTGACCCCTCCGGCAACCCAGACTAATCCCCCTCCTCTCCGACGTTGTCCACGAGATCCGCCGCGACCTCCGGTGAGCTCCGCGGTGGCCGGACCCGAGACATAGTCGCCCTAGGTGAGTTTCCTTTTCTCTTTCTCCACCTTTCTGTTTTTATGCATAGTTGATACTTAATTATATGGATACTTATATGTTAAGTACATACGTGTGTGTTTGCTTTCAGGTTGTGCAAATTGAGTGAGATATGTATGAATTAAATAGTGTGTGTATAGGTATATATGTAATTATGTAATAGCATATGTGTAAGTATATAGTATGTATGCATATCGTATGTATGCATGTGCACACTCATATAGGTGTATGCGTGTGGGTATACGCGTATGTATCTGTATGCATGTGTGAGTGTTAAGCATGTATTTATATTTATTTATATCTGTTGGTTGCGTGCTACAACATTTAGGATTTGTTTGGTGAGATTCGGACTGTTGCTGGAGACCCGTACCCAATCCGGATTTGTGCTCGTTGTGGACCCGATGCATAGGCAATTTGAAGATCGATCCATTGGATAATCCGTAGATCAGTGCCAGTTCGTGCAGTGAAGACTAGACGACAATTCGGTTCCGAAACCGCGTCATTTCATGTGAGTGTTTGCTTTTGTCTCATTTTCTTATTTACCGTTGTCTATATGTATTATGTTTTACTTTTATCATTTCATGTGACTATTTGATTTATTTTACCAGTATGAATATCTGTATCACTCTATGAGTCATGAGCGAATATTCACCTTATTTATTTTGTTGATCAGAGTATTGGTTAGTGTCATTTCATGTGTCAGTAGATTACCGGTATTGGCTTAGGCCTAGCATTGGATACTCTGGACTGTGACTTGATTTGATCTACTATCAGTTGAACTATGTTATATTTGAGGTTAGAGGACATATATTAGGCATAGTGTTTATTGGCAGTTGTTGGTGATTATCCCGACTAGAATTCCCGTGGATATCGGGGAAGTGTTAGATATGACATTGCTTTACCAATATACTGATTTGCTGATACTTGGACTGGCATTGTCTTAGTTAGAGTTGGAGTTGACCTATGATATATTTATATTGGATCTTGATCAGTTTATAGAGGAGCTTGATCTTGTTGGATTGTCATTGTGTGAGTGTTTTTCAATATCAGGTGTGCAGGTAGAGGTATTAGTCGACTTGCCCACTTTGTTAGTCGACTAATACACCTATTAGTCGACTTACCATAGACCCCTAGTCGACTAGGTTCTCATTTAGAATTGTTGTGCACTCTCTGTTTATCGACTGTAATCTATGTTAGTCGACTGGCCCTTTCCTATAGTCGACTTACTCCTCCTGTTAGTCGACTTGCATTTCCTATAGTCGACTAGTACTCCTATACTAGTCGACTTATAATAGCCTTAGTCGACTAGTTGCTGTTCTGGAAGTTGTGTAGCCTCTGTGCTGACCAAATACTTGTATGTTAGTCGACTTGCCTTCCTTGTTAGTCGACTAGTACCCTTTATAGTCGACTTATTATATTTGTTAGTCGACTAACCCTTATCCTAGTCGACTTGTCCTTCCCCCTAGTCGACTAACTTTGGTCTGACTGCTGTTCTTAGATCTTTTATGGATAGAGGACTTTACCCTCAGTTATAGTCTTGGCTATAAATGGATGGATCTGATTTTGAGGGATAGGAGTTGACTGGGTTGACTTGATCTGGTGGACTTTAGATATATATATCCTTGATATGCTACTTGAGTTTTAGGATCTTATGATTAGCTTTGATAGAAGTGAGAGTGTGTGACGATTTGGTCAGAATGGAGTGTGAGGATTTGATTATATGTATCAGAATAATTGTTATTTCAGTTATTGAGAGCTGGATGTATCGATGACTTGAGGATCAGAGTTGATCGTTGGATGAGAGAATCGATTGTTGATTTATGAGACTTGTGATTACTGTACCAGATTACCTTAATAAGGTTTGATGTTTGAGATTATGAGGATAGCTTTTGAGATTATGAGTTGATTACATACATTACCCGGATTATTCTATTCATGACAGTAGATCATTACCCATCTTAGATACTTGATTTACTTGAGAGACTTGACTGATTATATTTGATATCTATCTGATAACCATCATGTCCATGTTTAAAATTGCTGGAAAAATATTGTTACACGGTAATAATACTTTCATATTATACTTGTTACATATCCTTGTTATACCGGTATCCTGTTCCTGTTATTATATATTCCTGTTATACCGGTATCCTGATTTCATGTTGATATTGTTACCGTGACTACCACTGAGTTATCCCAGTGATTCAAGTAACATGCATATTAAGTAATCTTGATAAACTAATAACATGCTATTAAATAACTTACATTGGGATTGGGGAGATTGATGGAGGAGACAGCGTCTGTATTTTGGGTGGACCTAGGATTTAGGTTGCGCAGCCGAAAGAGGGTTCCACTGCAGGGTTCCCGTGGGGTGACTGGCACCCCGTCCTGTTTCCTGTTATACATGTTATACATGTACCTGTTTCCTGTTTACATGTTCCTGACTACCTTGCGGTAGGTCCTGGTTCAGCGCCAGGAGTCTGGGCCGTGGTCTCGGGTATGCACGGGACCCACCTAAAGCATGGACAATGTCTCCAACCGATCAGTTTCAATAACTGAGGACATCGATTGGCATGTGTGGTAGGCGTAGTATGGGATGCGTCTATTACATGTGACAATTGGTTTTCGCTGACATAATTAATAATAATAAACTGTTGATGTATTGTGACTGACCGCAATCACCTGATTGTATATCTATATATATCATTATGATAGACACATGATTGTAACCAGGACCAGATTATGTACTAGGTTAGTGATATTGCTAGGATATACACCTAGACATCTGTTGTTTGTTACAGTTGTTTTACTTGTCTTGTACCTGTACTCTTATTCTTGCTAATGTTATTCAGTTGCTTATGTATCATGTTATTTGATTATCTTATATCTGCAGTTATTCTTATTATTGCTTTATGCACCTTGTTTAGATGCACGAGCTCTCCCCTTTTACACACACACTCACTAGGTCGCTTTCTGACGACCCTGGATTTGCACGTCCAGATATTGGACGCTTGTTCTTTTGTGCAGATGTACGATGAGACTGTATGACCTGCAAGGAACCGGACTCTCTCTCTTTTGATTCTGGTATTCTTTCCTTTCTTTATTCCTGCTATTCTTCTTTGATTCCTGTATATCACCCTTGGCTTCTATTCTGTTCCTTATTTCATTCCAGATCATGTGTAGTCTTTATATGTATTATTGCAGTGATCCTTGATTATTATGGTTTAGATTTATAACTTGTTCAGGTCACTTTAGGCTTAGCGCGTATACGTGAGGCATTTTCCTTGCGTATATGCGTCGCCGACTCGTGTCGCGTCTCCGCTCCAGCGTATTTTGGGCCGCTATTGGGTTGCAAGAAGCCGCTATTGGGTTGATTGTAATTTATTTTTCGGGCCAGCTCCTCTTTTCGGGCCGCTATTGGGTTGCAAGAAGCCCCAAACTCGAAACAGGAATGCACTCGGACATTAAATTAGAATTTGAATGTCCCCCTCAACAGTCACCTTTAGACTTTGATTCTAATTCAACAAGTGTTGTGGACTGCTCCCGACAACACCACTCAAATAGTGGACTCCCACCTCAGAATTCAAATTTGAAATGCCCCGAAAAACTCGCCCAACGGCTCCCTCAATGTGCGCGCAACCATCGTCGTAAGCCTGTCTGACGATCGTCGTAGGGCTTAATATTATGTCCTCCAATGACTCTGCCGCCCCTGATCACCACACATAGCCACCCCTGGGCCCCAATAGAATAGAATATTCCAAGGTCGACGAACTTGCAGTGTCGTCGATGGCCGCCGTGTCATCATTGTTCTGCGAGTCGATGAAGGATCGCTCGGGAGTCGAAGGCTGTGACACTTTACCTTGTTTTTGTCAAGGAACGGAATCCTAAACCACTGTAGTGATGGGCGACAGTACAGAGTCCCCGACGAACATCGTATTCCCCTTCCTCAAGTAAGGCAGAAGGAATTTTGACGAACAGCTTTGGCGTTGACCGATCGGAAGACCTCTCCTTTCCCAACATCATCTCCCTTCTAACCACCTCCACAAAAGACGCTGGCCGCGCTTCCTCCTGCTCCGACATGGAGTCCTTCATAGACGATCCCACTTCTAATTGGAGATAGAGACTCCTCCCCTCGACCAACCCGAAGATTGTCTCCTCAGAGAGAACCACCCGCACCACCAAGTCGGATCTCTGTTTAGCGACGCCGAGGGACTACATGCAATCCTCCGCCCTGCCCCTACCTTCAGATCTCCCATGACTGTCGTCCCCCTCCTCGCATCCTTTCCCCCTCTGATCGCTTCCTAGAACGGGTACAATGTAGGTTTTCAATTATCAATTTGTCTTCTAGAATACATTAAAATCCGATATGTGGTTCATGATTTTTTAGTCAGTGAATTGGCACTAATTTATTAAGCGCTTGTAGGGAGAGAGAAGATAAAATACATCGAGAGAGTTTTTAAACTCTTTGAAAGATAGCACAGGTATCAGAGTTCAAAGGAAGCGAGAACGCAGTTTGCAGCAGACCAGGACAGGGTCTAGTCGATCGCCCGGTCGACCGGCGTTCATGACGTGCATAAACACAGCTCGGTCGACCTTTCGGTCGACCGAAGCAAGGAATCGGTCGACCGACTGGAACACAGTTGAGGGCAAAGTCGGTTGATCGACCTGGTCGACCGACAGGCGATTCTCCTGAACGGATTCAGACTTCATTTCTGATTTGGGGTCGAATCTAATTGTGGTTTCCTAAAATCTTGGGACTCTTTGGCTATAAATAAGGGTTTGAGCCCTCATGAGTTATATGGTATTCCCTTAAGAATCCCTCTGAAGTCCTCAAATAAACTTGTAATTGATTGTTGCATCAATAATATCTTTCCCTCTCTCCCCGAGGACGTAAGCAAATTGCTGAACCTCGTTAAATATTGTGTTTGCTTTCTCTCTTGTTGGTTTTTGTTCTTGTCTTTTGGGTACTTCTCGGTTGCATCTCTCTCTGTCTATTTAAGGTTCCTTAATTAGTTGTTGCTTAGGATAGCGCGAGCGCAACAAGTGGTATCAGAGCATCTCAAGTTTGTCATGAGATCATGTGTCGATTCCAAGAGCATTGGTAGCTGTTTGGCAGAGATCGTGTGTCGATCTCGGAGCAGCATTGGGACTGTTTGTGGGATCGTGTGTCGATCTCAACACAGCATTTGGATTGCTCAAGGAATCAAAAATTGGTGAGTAAATCATTTCGAAAACTCTTCTAGGATTTCACTTTGAGGTAAAGATCCTATTTTTATCTAGTTTTTTGATCTAACTCTGTTTGTTTTCCGCATTGTTTTGAGGAATCAATTGAGAAGATGGCTAGAGATAGTACATCTATGGCTAAAAATCATGAATCCATATCCATTAAAGATTGATGTGGTAAAGTTAATGTCAAGAATAACTTTGGTATGTGAAGATGTGAGGTGATGGATGCATTAGCAACATCAAACCTCAAAGACACTCAATAGTTGGAGAAAAAAATGTGATTCTACTTCTGAAGAGGATTGAGACAGGATAAATTGTATAACATGTGGCTTGATAAGGTCTTGCTTGACTCAGGACATCAAGTATCATGTGTTACATGAAACATCTGCAAGGCAGTTATGGGAGATCTTAAAAAAAAGTATCTGATGAAAAGGAGTCGTGGTTGCAGTTGAAGAGGAGGTTTTATCTCTTCCAGATGAAGAGAGGACTCTCCAATGATGAACACATGAATTGCTACACCAAACTTCTTACAGACTTAGTTAATGTAGATGTGAAGATCGATGAAGAGGATAAAACGGTGATTCTTTTTCTGATGAAGAGTATAAGACCTTTACTCTTACCTTAATCAATGGTAGACAAATACTTAACTACAGTGAGGTGTCAGCTGCTCTTGTAAATTACAAAGTAAGGAGGCAGGACATGCGGTCCTCTTCAGAAGGTACATCAGCAGAGGCGTTGGCGGTAAGAGGCAGATGTTCTAATCAGAAGGGCAGAGTTGATCATGGAAAATCAAAGTCCAGATCAGGTTTCAGAGATCTGAAGAAAAATCAGCGCGTCTTATGCAAAGAGGTAGGGCACTGGAAGGTTGATTGTCTAAAGACCAAAGGTAAGTAGAAGGAGTCAAAGACTGAGGCAAATCTCACACAGGTAGTCAGTACTCATGCCAGTACTTCACATGTGGATGGATCAGACTCAGACTCATCGGTATTCTCTTTCTCTATTACTACTCCTACTGTTGGTTACTCAGATAATTCTGAGTGGGTATTAGATACATGAGCTACCTATCATGTTTATCTGAACAGGGACTGGTTTTCTAGATTTGAGAAGCTAGATGGATATTTCACTGTCATTGGTGATGATCACCCGTGTAATGTGGAAGGGATAGATACAGTCCGTATCGAGATGTTTGATGGGATGGTGCAGAATTAAAGAAAGTGAGGTATGTACCTCAACTTAAAAGGAATCTTATCTCAGTTGGTGATTTGGAAACTTTGGGTCTTGTGGTATCTATTAGAGATGGTGTTCTCCTGATGACCAAAAGCTCAATCGGGGTTATGAAGGGCATCCGCCGAAATAATCTTTACTACTTGAAGGGTAGTACAGTTACAGGTCAGGTGGATACTTTTAATTCTTCAGATGATGTTTGTACACAGGTCGACATATGAGGCTCGGATACGAAGGATTTAAGTATTTGCAAGCTCCAGCAAAGAAGGGATCCTTGGAAGGTGCATCTACCTGCAACGTGAAATTGGGCGGATACAACGTTCTGGACAAGAAGACAGGTGAAATTTAACACCGCTATGCACCACTCGGAACGTCTTCTTGATTGTGTACACGTTAGTATTTGGGAACCTGCCAAGAGTACATCACTTGGAGGTCATCAGTACTTTGTCTCTTTTTTTGATAATTTATCTAGACATTATTGGATATATCCCATGAGACAAAGATTTGAAAGCCCTAGGTATATTGATGAAGTGGAAGGATATGATGAAGAAGCAGACAGGGAGGAAGATTAAGGAGCTTCAAATTGATAACTTTAAAAGATATAAGAACCAATTTCTACGGTTTGGCCAGAACACTGGTATTGGTACTCAATTCACAGACAGAATACATGGTTGGCTAAGAAAATAAATTGTTCCTTACTGGAGAAGACTCGGTATTTGTTGTGTAATACACAATTTGACAAATTATTTTGGGCAGAGACGATTGTATATGCTAGCCATCTCATAAATGGATTGTCATCGACTGCGATAGGAGGTAAAACTCCTCTAAAATTGGTCTGAGAAAACTGCTCAAGATCCTGATTTACTGCGGGTATTTGAAAGTCTGACCTACTTTTGTGCCAAAGATGACAAGGTAAATCCGCGAGTAAAGAAGTTTGTGTTTTTGAGTGTCAAAAGAAATATGAAAGGTAACAAGTTATGGGACCCCGAAAACAAGAAGATTGCGTTGAGTAAGCATGTCACAGTTAATGAGACTTCATTGTTGAAGTCTACCATCTCTCAGCAGGTGGAGAGATTGAAGACCAAGGATGTATCACAACGGGTAGAGGTTGATGCTACTTCACCAACTCCAGTTAGTTCGGTATCAGTAAGGACTTCACAGGATGTTACACCGGGTGGAGATCATATAGCCAGTTTTGATACTGAACAGAATGAAGACATTGATGAGAATGTCGAATTATTGCAGTCGTTGAAACCAAGATAAATCCATGAAGGTGGTTGAAAAAACATGAATCTCAAGTTGGTAGCCGCGACAAATTGAAAGTCGTTGTCCTCCATGACGGTATTGGTAAGAAGGTTCATATGACTCAGCCAGTTCGGTTAGCTGCTGAAGACCTAGTCATAATTGCTTGAGCTCAGTGGAGCTCGTTTAATGAACTACAGAAGGCTTGATCCCTTGGGTAAGGTACGTAAGCAGCCACTTAGGCGCAGCCATTTGGTGATAAAACCCGTATGAAGCTATTTGGTGTATTTGGGTTCTCGAGAAGCTATTTTGGACTTCATGTAGAGGTGAAGTGTTGTGATCTCGATGAACATTTGATCTTCTGGTGAGAAGATAGTTGAGCTTGCATAAGGGGGCAAGCATCCAGTTTGTTGAGCCGATGTTGGTATTTGGTGTGCTCTACTCAGATTTGGTTGAACCGTCTTGAAGATATTTGAACTGGAGAGCCAATAAGTTTGAGAGTCAGTGTTGGCTTATGTTAGGTTCTTCCTGAGGTCATTTGGAATGGTATTCCATTCAGTTGCTGAGTTGTAGACACGTTCATTGGTTGGCTCAAATGGTGTTGTTTCTCTTTGGTGGAGTGATGGGAAGGCATCTATGGTGCATTCCATTTGGATAGCTGATCTGAAGTGTGGAATCAATACAATTGATATTGAAGTTTGGAGAGAGTTGCTATGGCGATGATAAACTCAATTTGGATCTGGTTTTATCATTGGAAATCAATTGTATATTTGTTGGCGTTCATTTTTAGGAACCGGTTTCATCCCTTGGCCAAGTCGAGATCTGTGTCGATTTCACCGAGATCGTGTGTCAATTTCATCCGGAGCGTTCAAGCTGAAATCGTGTGTCGATTTCGCTGAGATCGTGTGTTGATCTCATCAGATGTTCGTTGGAGTTCGGCTTAGATTTGAAAAATCTTCACCGAAGTGGAGAATTGTAAGGAGAGAGGAGATAAAATACATCGGAAAAATTTTGTAAACTCATTAGAAGAGATTGCGTAGAGATCGGACTTCAGAGAAAGTGAGAACGCAGTTTGCAGTAGACCAGGATAGGGTCCAGTCGACCGGCGTGCACAACGTGCACAGACACAGCTTGGTCTACCGTAGCAAGGAAGCGGTCGACCGATTGGCACACAGTTATTTTCTAATGGTATTGGTCGACCGACCGGTCGATCGAGGAATAAGGTCAGTCGACCGGACCGGTTATCCCTCGGTCGACCGATCCGATCGACTGACAGGCGAAACTGTTCTCCTAAACGAATTCGGACTTCGTTTTTGATTTGAGGTCGAATCCAATTGTAGTTTCCTAAAACCCTGAGACTCTCTGTCTATAAGTAAGGGTTAGAGCCCTCATGAATTGTATCCCCTTGGTATTCCTTTAAGAATCCCTCTGAAATCCTCAAAGAAACTTGTAATTGATTGTTAAATCAATAATATCTCTCTCCCTTGCTCCGAGGATGTAGGCAAATTGCCGAACCTCGTTAAATATTGTGTTTGCTTTCTCTCTTCTTGGTTTTTCTTCTTGTCTTTTAGGTGCTTCTCGGCTGCATCCCTATCTGTCTATTTGGGGTTCCTCAATTGGTTGTTGTCAAGGACAGCGCGAGCGCAACAACGCTTTCACAAGGTTGATAGATGATTATAAAATTATTCCAGTCCCTTCATGAATCCTTCATTAGATGTGTTATATGTGGCTGCTAAATTTATGGACACATGTAATGCAGAGTGTAAGAAAACTTCATACTTTATGTATTTTCATATTTTCTTATCGCGTCTTTTTACTTCTAAGTTAGATATTATGTTATATTGAGAAAGTAAATGCTTCAAAGGAGGGGTAAGGCTTGAATAAAAGCAGTTGAGTTCTTTGGCATCCACAACCAACCTAATAAATAAGTTGAGATATTATTTCATAGGGTTTTCTCTCAACTCTTATTTCAATGGTTCAAACTAAAGTTAAAAGCCTCGCATGGCCGATCAATCTGAGACATGCCCCTGAGGCAGTAGCCACTGCTTCCATTTCCCCGACTGCAGCAACTAAGCGGCAATCGGCAGAGTTTATACCTTCTGCAGCGGAGACAGAGAAATATCAGGCCGCAGATAAAGCACTTGTGTCAGCTGGGCTGTGTTTGGGCAAGTCAGTTCCGCCGCCAACCCCAGCTTCTGGATACTCTAAACTGACCTGGGCTCCAACATCTCATTTCAGCCAAGCGCATGGGATTCAAGCTCGGCCTCTTCAGGCGATCTCCCCTAATGGCACTCTCCACAATGATTTGGGTTCCACTCTGGCAGTCCGTTGTAGTGCTAGAAACATGTGCTTTGACAAACCTCTAACAACGTCAGAACGTATCTCTGTAAAAAGACGGATCTGAGCTTTGGAAGCTACCCCTATCCTCCAAGCTGGCTTCGATGCTTAGTCCTCTTGGTTCAGTTCACATCCCCGTCTCGGACCCGGGATTACCGATAAGCAAATACTGGAGATCACGATTCTGCGTGGTGTTATTGTGAGCTAATTCAGAACAGATGTGGCAGATAAACTCAGGTCCATGAATCAGAATAGAGCAGTGAAGCTCAGGGAGGCCGACGCTTCGTGATCCGGGATGTCATTGTGATGTTCCGTCGTCAACTTAGGGCAACGGTTGTTCTTTTAGCGTGTTTATTTTGTTGCTTATGTTAGTTATTTTCTGGAATATCAAAGGGTTGGGATGTCCTCAAAAACGAAGTCATATACCTGATTTTCTTAAATTATTGTACTGTTTTGACATTGTCCTCCTCCAAGAAACTAAGGCTGTTTTTCCTTCATACTCTTTTTTTATATTTATTGCATGCTCTTTTATCATAGGATGGAGTCATTTGAACTCTCTTTGGGGCATTGGGCGGACAATTTATTTGGTGGAGGGATAACATCTTTGAGTGCTCTAGTGTGTTGGTGGGGGAATCCCTGCTTTCAGTTAGACTCAATCATCGTAGAACTTGTCAACTCTTTATTGCATCGGTATATTAGCCGTCTAATGAGGGATGTTAGAGCTGACTTTTGGTAAGAACTTCGAGGTACCAGAGGCTGGGCGGCTGATCCATGGTTGATTGGAGGAGATTTTAATTTTACAAGATATATTTGTGAGAGGACTTGCCCTGAAATTCATATTTCGGGAATGCGAAGATTCAAAAATCTTATCTGATCTCTTTGTCTCATCGAGCCTCCATTAGCTAGACGTTCTTATACATCGACAAGCGATTGACAGCCATCCGCCTATGCTAAATTAGATAGATTCTTTTTTCCCCTCGAATGGGAGGAGTAGTACACCCGTTTTTCAACTCGTGCTCTACCCGCATTCTTTTTGACCATATCCCAATCTTGCTCGACACTAGAGAATTTTTCATGAGACATTCAATCTTTAGATTTGAGAACATGTGGTTATCTCATGATCATTTTGACACTGAAGTGCAACAGTTTTGGTCTTCCTTAACTGTCTCAAGTGGTGATCCTAGTGGTAGACTGGTCTTAAAGCTCTGATCACTGAGATCCTTTCTCAAATCCCGAAGTAAGCAAATTTTTTTTTCCATGTGATCTCTTGTAAAAGGCAGCTCTTATCATCAATCCAAATCTTCCAATCTATTAGTGATACTCGGCCACTTATTCCGATGGAGAGAAATCATCTCTCTCGTCTAACCAGGCAATTGGAGTAAATTCAATCTTCTGAGGAAACCATGCAGGCACAAAGAGTTGGATCAAGTGGCTAAAGAAAGGCGATAACGACACCAAATTCTTTCACTACACAGCTAATCAAAGAAGAAGCAAGAATCATATTTCATTGTTGGAATTAGATGGGGAGGAAATATCCAATCAGGGTGCTACTTCTAGTGCTTTCTCCAACTTCTTTCGTGAACTGATGGGGACAAAAACCCTCTCTCTTGATATAGGAGTTAAGTGGGAGCTATTTTATCCCATGGAGTCTCGAACGTCTTCACCTTGAAGAACCTTTTATTGAAGAGCAAATCCGAAGAGCAGTGTTCTCATTGGGTGCCGACAAAGCACCTGGTCCTGGTGGATTCAATATGAAAATTTACCGGTATTTATGGCCGACTCTCCGACATGATTTTATTGATATTGTTGACACTTCTAAAAGGCAAAATCTCAGGTAGCTTTTCAGCTGATTTGTATAACATCTAACTTGTCGACACTTCTAAATGACAAGTTGCATACAATTTGACAATCAGTTCACACTTTGTAAGGTTCGCATCTATCTATGATGGATAGATCAGTCATCTAGATCCTACTTAATTCAACTAAATGTAAAGAGGATCAAATACACATTTAAATAAGCTTAAACAAGCTTAAAATGTCATCATTTTAGCCCAACAGGCTAGCTTCGTCCGAATAGGCTAGCTTCGTCGCAAACTAGAAGCTTAGCTTCGTGACAAGCTTAGCGTCGCCTAACAAACGAAGCTTCAGGTCTGTTGACTTTTTCAAATTCCTTGAGTAGAATTATGGGCTAATGCCCCTACCAATTTAGTAAGGTTAATTGATTTTTTTAATTGGCGGTTATTTTCCATTAATATCCCTCATTATGAAGAGATAATCAAGGAGATAGGAATTCTCCTAAAGCCAATGGTTGTTGGCTAGCTCCACCGAAGGCTATTTTAGCCCCGTCGGACAGGCGTTACAGGCTATTTGTAGGCTAATTTAACAGCTTTCGCTAACTTTTAGTGGAATGATCACTCCTACTGAGCCATAAATAGCCCTCCAGCAGGCTAAGGCTAAAGAGGAGAACAATAAGAACGATAATGAAAAAGACACAAGGAGAGACAGAGGCAAAGAGAGGCTATTTCTTGCGTCCCAAGAGAATAAGGAGAATCTTTCCCTCATCCTCAGGATTAATACAGGGTCTCGACACCTACCCTAATCCTTCAACTATGCATCAGCATCAAGGAAATTCCCAAATCAGGTGAGAAGAAATTCCTAGTAATAGATTCGAGGCTTATTAGTCACATCGTCAATGGGACAAAGCGATGGCGTGTTGATCAGACTCTTATCGACACACTTTTTCAGAATCATTTTTTTTAGAAGATTCTTATAATTTTCTGTTTAAAGTACTTGTAATTCTTCACTCTTAAGTTTTTCGAAAACCCAAACTTTTAAGTGAAAAACAAGATGGCGACTTCGCTGTGGAGCTTATTTCTCCACCAATCATAAAGTAGTATTGCAATACGACAATCAGACCCTCAGGTCTACTGTTGAAATATTGGTCACTGAACTTGACTAACATAAGTTTAAACAACTTCTCTCGTTGAGCAACACAAGCCCTTTTTTTGTGCGCAAGCGCAGAAAAATCTCTTTAGCCAAAGCTCCTTTAGCTAACTCTTGGAATCATGCCTCTTGTGAGGCTAACAAGACTCTAACTCAGCCTATTATAGCCCCCGGTGAGGCTAATAAGGCTCTGTGCAGGCCTGTCATAACCTTCACAGCCTCAGGCGAGGCTAAAACGATCGTGATCAGGTCAAATTAGCATCCAATGAAGCCATTAGGGTGCCTGATGACCCTACGACAGCCTCTTCCGAGGCTAATAAAGGTTCCACAAGCTTGTCTTAGCTTCTGGCGAAGCTATGCAGCAGCTCCTGGCCACCATGCTATGTTGTCTGAAGTAGCTCACAAAGTAGCTAGAGTTAAGGCTAAAGCCCGCTTCTCCAGCGATGCTACCTCAGAAGCCTTCTTCAAGGCTAAATCGCTGTCTGGCGGCGCTAATAATGTGCCCCCACGTGTCCGGTGAGACTATCTCGTAAGCCTTTTATGAGGCTAAAGCACTGTCTGGTGGCGCTAAAATAGCTTCCTCTGGCAAAGCTAACGCGTCCCACGTGTTCGGCGAGGCTACCTCCAAGCCTTTTAAAAAGCTAAAGCACTGTCTCGAGGCACTAAAACAGCTTCTTTTGGCGAACCTAACGTGTCCAACGCGTTCGACGAAGCTAAATTGACTTTGTCAAAAGCTGAACAAGAAGCCTTTATAAAGTGGAATCTCGCAATAAAGGCTAAGTTAAAAGCTTCTTAAGGAGCTGTTCAACTTAAGGGGGTAGATTTTCGTTCTTCCCGGGTTTCAGTATTGAACCAGTTAGGCCTAATTAACTCAGACCTAAGGGATTATCTAAGCAATAAGTGAAAATTTCGCTCTGAAGAGCCAGTTAATATTTCTCCGTCCCAATGCGGACGTGTGGGATGTCAACTTGTGCTAGTTCATTCTGTCCATTGTTGTTTGGGGTCAATCGATCCCCATAGCACATCTCAATTGCATCGGTAGAAGTCTCCAAAATCGACAATCGGTCTTCAACCGATTATCTGCCACCATTCAGACTTTTAAGATACCCAAGTCTCTAAAGAAGAAACTTCCAAAGGTATCATACCTTTCTGTAGCCTCTATCAATATATCAATATGATAAGAAGAGGGAATGATCAGCGATGATCCAGACGGAAAAAACAGAGAGTTAATCCTCTCTCTTTCAGCTCTCCAGATTCTGATTATAGTTGAATAGAAATTTAATAAAAATTAAATGCACAACTTCTCAAAGACGAGAGATTAGAGAAAATGATGGCTATAATATTTACAGAAATATAATTCTGTTTTCTATATTGATTGTTAAATTTTAGAGAAAATGTTGTTGATTTCTGGGATCAATCTGACAACTAATCAAGATCACTGAAATATCAACAATCTAATTGATCAGGTCGGTAAATATCAGGTGGGAGGTTTTCCGTTCAATAGAACATTCCTTAATTTAAGAACCACCTTTCAATTTTCTTCCTCGGTTAAACACCAATTAGACTGATATAAATCAGTCTCAATATACTGAATATCAATATATCTCCTGTATAAAGAAATTAATTCACTTATACAGTACTTAGAGTGAGGTACGCTTAAAGCGAATCTCCTTAAGACAATTACGTCCCCCGCACGGGTGCTAACGGGTTACTGGACGCTGGTTTTCCAAGATACAACACTCCTTCACGGTATTTGGATAGCACTACCAAATCACCGTACGGTCGAACCGTAGTTAACCAGTACCTTTACAGGATTGTTGAAGCAGCGGGACAAAAACAAATTTCGGGAGAATATTTGCCTTTACTTTGGAGGAGCACCCACTGTAGAGGAAGAAGGAAGGTTGAAAAATATTCTTCTTCGGAAGTTTCAGATTTAGACAACAATTCTATTAAAGAATCTGTTAAATTTTCTGAGCCCTCCTCTTTCAGAATGAATTTTGACAGAATCTCTTTTGAAAGTCGCTTCAGAAACTGAATCTCCCACTTCTCGTTGGAAGTTACTTCAGAACTTCACTTCCCAGTTCAGAACGCAGAGAGAGAGAGAGAGAAAGTTTTCGTTTTAAATAGCGCTCCGGGAGGGGCCAACAGGTCCGAATCGTACCCGGCCCGACAACGGCGGCAGCTTTTGAAAGTCGCTTCAGAAACTAAATCTCCCACTTCTCGTTGGAAGTTACTTCAGAACTTCACTTCCCAGTTCAGAACGCAGAGAGAGAGAAAGTTTTCGTTTTAAATAGCGCTCCGGGAGGGGCCAACAGGTCCGAACCGTACCCGGCCCGGCAACGGCGCCAGCTGGCCGCCGCCACAGCCAGCGACGCGTACGGGGCATGGTTCCCTCCCAATCGCATGCGAAAACTCCAAGTACACAAAGGGCACGCCCTTTGTTCTCAATTTTCTCTATTTAAACACTACGAATTTCCATCCCATGGCCAATGTGGGACTAAATGCTTTTAGCTACCTTTAGTCCTATTTTGATTTTGAATTAGGCAATCTTTAGACTTAAATATCTCATTCATTCGAAGTCGGAATTGAACATGTGAATATATCACGTTTATCCCTAATGGAAGGAGAACACATTCCAACTATCATCCAATTGATTCGATCAACGGATCTCACCGTAATTCAATTCAAAGATTCACATATATATTCTTCATATTCCAACAAATGTATTATAAAAAATATAGATGACTGAATCAGTGAGCTCTATACCGAAATTGAAAAGCAAGAGGAGAAAAAAAGTTTCAAGTTGGGTTAAAGAGTTGATTTACATGAAACGCTCCGTTGAAGTTGGGTGCACAAGTCAAACAACTCTGATGGATGGGCAAGGAACAGTTTCTTATTTCGGGACCAAAAAAAAATATTGAAAATAAATCGCAGGGTTGGGTGTTAGTGCAATGAAGTCAAAATTATTATACTTTTTTTTAGTAGAATGTTTTTTTTATCTTCTTGGGCCACGATTTACTTTTTTGGTTTTATTCGTTGGGTCTACTCCAAATATCAATATAATATATATAAACAATAATTTCTTATGTAATATAAATATTACAACATTTTACTTGCTGATATTGTCTCGATCTATCCTTATAAATTACAATCATTCGATCTAATATAATTACAAACTTCACTGATCTTGCATGTTATGTGGGGATCTCAAGGGCCTCAGAGAAAGTAAAAGGTGACATGAAGGTCCAAAATGTCAAAATAACAATTGTGCACATAAAACATTCAAGAAATTATATAAATTATAAGATAAGTCAATTTACATCAGCAACTATATTTTTGTTTTTTCGGTTTCTGGTTAATTGTTTCAGTGCCACTTGAGTTGCAAGTACAACTGCGAGCGCATGTGTGTAATTGGTCACTGCTGCAAACTGTCAAAAAAAAAAGTCTGGTCAAAATAATATTAACTCACCCTTGCATGCATCTCGCAAATGTTACTTTTGGTCAAATTATGGTGTTGTTTGTTTGGACGTAAAAGCTGTAAAAAGATCGTAATCGTAAATGACTTGCAACTTAATTACAACTACGACGTTTGTTTGGACCGTAATTCGTGAAAGACTTACGCAGCTCAACTATCACTCACTTGCAGCTCAACTATCACTCACTTGCAGCCCAATTACCACTCACTTACAGCCTACTTACGGTTAATTTTATGGTGCAAATTTGTATTAATTTTTTATGTCAATATTAATTTTTTTAATATTTAATATTTTAATATTTATTTACAGTATTAAAAATTTTTAAATCACCAAATAGTTCATTTTGTGATCAACTTTTCTTTCTACTTACAACTTACACATTACAACAACTAACTACCATAAAACATAATACATTTTCCCACTTACAACTTTATATTGTCAACCAAATATCGTAAAACTTACATGCATGTAACTCATTTACAACTGTAAAAGAGTTTATCAATTACGACTTACGAATTACGGTCAATTACAACAACCAAACAAACCCTGTAAGTAAAAAATGAACATTCACTATTGTCAATATTGGATATCTGCTACTGCTGTGAGCAAGTATGCATACTTGAAGTTACTGTTGTGCCAGCGCTATCCAATCACAACAACCAAACAATAGAGAATCTCAAGATCTCCAGCACAAAGAACAACCCAACAATCACACAAAGAACACACAAATCACAAAGACGAGATTTAACGAGGTTCGGCCTCAATGCCTACGTCCTCGGGGCAATCAATGGAGAGATTTATATTTAGGAAGATGATTACAATAGCTCTTCTTCTCTTTGAATGCAAGAGAACTCACAGCTAATACAATTTCGCAGAGATAAAACCCTAGAATCAACCTTAGGCTTAAATACCCCACATCAGCGGATCAGCAGATTTCACCCAAAACCCGACTGTCGGTCGACCGGGACGGTCGACCGACCCCTTCTTCCAGTCGACCCGGCGGTCGACCCAGAAAACCCGAGAGTTGGGTTGATTACAGTCAGTCTATTCCGGTCGACCGGCCGGTCGACCCAGAAAAACTCGAGAGTTTGGTCCTGCAGTCAGAGCACTTCGGTCGACCGGGCCGGTCGACCGCCCAAATCTCTGTGCATGTTGTGCACGTCGGTCGACCGGGCCGGTCGACCGACCCTCCTGTCTTCTTCTGCTGCTGCTATTTCCTGCCGCTGTCCCTTTGCCTCTCATCGTCGACTTCCTTGGCGATCTTCGACGGCACTTGGCATGACATCACCTCCTTTAATATCCTCTCTCCTCCAACAGATACAAATCCAATTGCAATGAAACAAATAGCTCCTGATAAATTAACTAATTGAGGGCTTGCATTTTACTCATTGTTTTTATAGGCAATAGCTGGGTGCCAAACAACATATTTCTTTTTTCAAAAGATCAATTTCATGACTTATGCATGATGCCATATGCTCCACTACGATATGTGCCGAAATATGAGCTGTCCTCATCCTTTGAATGCACGAGATACTAGTAATCACTAATCACCTTGAGATATTGGCCTAGTTGTCCAATGCAATTAAAAATTAATCAAATCATAAAAAAAATTTACTCACCAAAAACTTAAAACTCTCTTGTTCTTGCAACCAATCATTGTAGCAAATGATGATCTCTTATCCAATAGAAAGGATTTTTTCCCCCCCTAGAGCTACGAAAAAGTATGAGGATGAGTGTGAGCTAATGGAATATTATGAGATTTACTTTAATCTTAATCTCAATCCAAGTAATTAATTAAATTAAGGTAGGTCGAAACGCACGCTAAAAACGAAATTATTCACCCGCACTAATGTGAGTAAATTAAGTGCTAATCGCGGCGAATCGTGATTGCTCTTCCAACAACGAAGGCTTTGGGTAAAATTTAATTTCTTTTGAAGAAAAAAGAAAGAGAAAGGAAAGCAAAGGAGTGCGAGCAGGTCTCTATCTCTTTATTCACCTCTCCACTTATATATGTATAATTTTATGTGGATATGTTGTTGGTAGCTTTTGAGAGGGCATCTTTGCTTTGGTATAATGAGCACACCCTTTATCCGTTGTGGATTCCTTTAAAGGGCCAGTCACCAAAGATACTAGAAGGCCCAAATATGAGGTGGGCCTGCATCTTATCAGCCCAAGACAAAAGCCCATTTAGATAAGTATGTGCTTTATTATTTTATTAGCAATACAAATTCCTTTAGGAGAAAAACTTCAGTGTTCCAACGACATGTGTCGAGTCGTAACAAAGAAAAATTTTTTATGCTGTGCTCTCTCTAACCCGAGTGCATTGCATCTAGAATACCAAATAACTTCACTGAATCTTAATGACGGAACCAGTAAAAGTTTTTTTTGGGAAAAATTTGGGTGGCTGCCACCTATTTCTTAATATAATTAGGAAAAAAATTTAGTTTCATAATTTATTGGCCTCTGCCTCATTCACATCAGAAAAAAGCATCAAACAGATCAGTTCTTTCTACCCATATAATTTTTTTTTCTTCCTCTTTTTACCCTTTTCTCAGATCCAGACGATGTTCTTCACCGTTTGGTATGAAGAAAGTGTGTTTTCCATTACAGGTGAGTCTCATCACGAGCAGCTTCAGCATCATAGATTATTCGATTTCGATCTCAAGACGATAGAGGTGATCGAATCGAATCGATCATATAGCATGGAGACTCAGATTCAAAAACAAGGTATTTTTGTAAAGATTATGATCATGGTCACAGTCCTAATAAAAATTAAACAATAAGGCACTTTTGTGAGGAGTACGATCACGATCGCAGTCCTAATAAAGAAAACTGTTATTATGGTCGCAGTCTTATAAAGACTCAGAATCATGAAATTTTTGTGGGGACTGCGGCCGTCGCAGTCCTAATAAAGAGGACTGCGATCATGATCGCAGTGCTATAAAGACTCAAAAACATGATATGTTTTAGAAGACTGCGATCATGATGGTGGTGCTAATAAAAGCTCAGAAATAAGACATTTTTTGAAGAACTGTGATCATGGTCGAGTTCTAATAAAGACTCAAAAACAGGGCATTTTTGTGAGGAATGCGATCATGGTCACAGTCCTCAGTTTAATACTGTGGGGGGCATTTAAGTCTTTTTTCATTGCTCTAAAGTGTGCTTAACAGCGCTTCTACGCTAAACACGTTGGCGCACGACTCTCATTAGCGTTTCTGCGCTTGATACTTGTTGCACAGTTTTTCTTTTAAAAAAAAGATGGCTGAAGCGAATTAAATTTTGTGAGTGAGTTTTTTCCTAATTACAATTTGACATAGGCGACTGAAAATTGTTATGTTCAAGAATCGATCTGACAACTAATCAATGTCACCAATCTAATTGTCTGGGTCAGTAAATATCAGGTGGGAGGTTTTCCATTCAGTAGAATATTTCTTAATTACAGAACCACCTTTCAATTACCTTCCTTAGTTAAACACTAATTAGACTAGTATTAGTCAGTCTCAATATACTGTAATATTTATTAGCATTAATATTTTAGTATAACCCTTGTATAAAGAATCTTAGTTCACTTATACAATAATTGGAGTGAGGTACGCATGTAGCGAATCTCATTAAGACAATTATGTCCCCCGCTTCGGTGCTAATGGGTTGCTGGACGTTGTTCTCCCAAGATACAACACTCCTTCACAGTATTTGGATAGCACTACCAAATCACCGTACGGTTGAACCGTAGTCAATCAGTACCTTCACAGAATTTCAATGCAGCAGGATGAGTACAAATTTAAAGGAGAATATTTGTCTTAACTTTGGATGATTATCCACTGGAGAGAAAAGAGGGAGAGAAGAATTAATGTCTTAGGAATAAAGAGATTCAAACAACAATTCTATTCAAAAATCTGTTAAATTTTCTAAGTCTTCTTTAATCTTTTCTTCAGATTTTTTCACAAAAATTTGATCTTTCAAACTGAAACCCTTTTCAGCACTGAATTCTGTAAGAGGAAGAGAAGAGTAATTGTTTTTCGCTGTGTTTTAATCCACGGTGGGAACCGTTGGAGGGCAGAATTATCGAAGGACAATTGCGACGGTTCCTGTCTGAACCATTGCAACTGTTCCAGACAGGAACTGCTGCAGCGGTTCCTTCCAACCGTTGTAGTACAGCGCGAGGGTAGCGGCGGGTCGGGTCGAGACCCGCTGTAGCAAAAAACCCGTGTGGCCCTGTTCAAAAAGAACCAGGCCGGGTTGCAGTCGTACCCGCACCGCACCTAGGCCCGAGACCCGGCCCCCACGCCGGCGCCGGGCGAGCGCTGGCGGCGCTTCCGCGCGTGTGGGCATGGTTCCACCACGCGCGTGAAAACTCTAAGTACCCAAAGGGCACACCCTTTGTTCTCATTTTTCTTTATTTATACACTTCAATTGTCCATCTCATATCCAATGCGAGACTACATACTTTTTGCTACCTTTAGTCTCCTTTACCTTTTGAATTAGGCAAAATTTAGACTTGATTATCTCATTCATTCTAAAACGGAATTAAACATGTAAATATATCATGTTCATCCCTAATGGAAGGAGAACACACTCCAACCATTATCCGGTTGATTATATCAACGGATCTTGTCTTAATTCAACTCAAATATTTATGCTTTAATTCTTTATTTTTCCCAACATCCTCCAAAATGAATGGAGATTCAAGGAATTGACACACAAAGAGACTGACTCTATAGTGACAAGTACTTTAGAAAAGAAACTGCATCCGGATAGGTAAAATAGGTCTTGAACCTTCTATAACGAAAGCTTTATCGGACTTACTGGCTAATCAGTGAACTAAATCTTGAACTGTCAGCCGTTATTGTAAGCCAAGTCAACAAGCTTCACACAGTAACTTTCCAAAATCAACTTTGGTTCTCGGTTGTGTCCATTTTGGCCCTGGACATTTTTAGTTTCAGAGAGTATCTTTAGGGAATAACAGCCTCCATAGACATTCCCAAAGAACTTACCCAGCTTTATACTCACATATATGATTGTCCTATTAAGAGTAGTCTATTTTACCCCGCTTATTTTAATAACAAGATATAGACAACATTAAAAGCATTAAGCTTATCCTTAATCCACTTGCAGAAGGCACTTGGGTGCACCATAGGAATAGGTTGGAATCAAGTTCCTAAGTGCTTACTCGCAGAGTCAATCATAACTAACTTTTCTTCTTGAACTTAGTCTGTGGGATCTCCAATCGCTAAGTGAGGTTTTCATTTAGCTGACTCGGTAAGGTTAGCCTTTTAAACTCATTCCCCTCGATGCGCAGTTTATATGCTCTCCACTTAAACCTTTAGTAAACAGATCCGCTAAATTATCTTTTGACGATACAAAGTCAAGAGAGATAATTTCATTTGAGAGCAACTGTTTAACGGTATTATGTCTACGACGAATATGTCTAAACTTACTGTTATATATAAAATTTTGTGCCTTAGATATCGCTGCTTGATTATCGCAATGAATGCATATGGCGGGCACTGGCTTTGACCATAATGGTATATCTTTAAAAAATTGTCGAAACCATTCTTCTTCTTCTCAGCCTTGTCTAAGGTTATGAATTCTGATTCTATTGTGAAACGGGTAATACATGTTTGTTTAAAAGATTTTCAAGATATAGCTGCTCCTCCAAGAGTAAATATGTATCCGCTAGTTGATTTTAATTTCTCAGAATCTGCAATCCAATTAGTATCGCTGTATCCTTCAAGTACAGATGGATATTGTCCATATCTCAAGGCATATTTCTTGGTATGTGATACGTAAGCTAATACTCATAGTAAAGCAGTCCAATAATCATCATTAGGGTTACTAGTATATCTACTTAATTTGCTTACAGTATAAGCAATATCGGGTTTAGTGCAATTCATTAAATACATTAGGCTTCTAATAATCTGAGAATACTCCAACTGTCGTACTCTAGTTCCTGTATTATTGCTAAGGTGGATGTGTAGGAGAAAAGAATTTGTATTCTTTTTTATCTTATGCTCCTTGAATCTTTTTATTATCTTATCCACGTAATGAGATTGAGATAGAATGATTTCATCTAGTATTATTGTGATTTTAATTTCTAAAATTACATCAGCAATCCCCAGATCCTTCATATCAAAATTGTTGGATAACATTCTTTTAATGGACTTAATAACCTCAATTTAGTCCCAAGTATCAGCATGTCATCTACATATAGATAAACAATGATATATGCATCTCCAACTGTTTTAGTGTATACACACTTATCGCATTCATTGATAGTGAATCCATCTTTGATCATGACATTATCGAATTTCTTATGCCATTATTTTGGAGCCTGCTTTAGATTATATAAGGATTTTATCAATTTAGACACATTGTGTTATTGGCCATTGACTATAAATCTTTCAGGTTGCTCCATATATATTTCTTCATTTAATTCACCATTTACGAATGCAGTCTTGACATCCATTTGATGAATATCTAAGTTATGCAATACTGCAATCGCAATTAACATCCGAATGGAAGTTATTCTTATTACTGGTGAATAAGTATCAAAATAGCCAAACCCTTCATTTTGTTGATAACCCTTAGCTACTAATCTAGCCTTGTACTTATCGATAGATCCATCGGGTTTTAATTTTCTTTTGAAAATTCACTTACTCCTAATTGGTTTACTGCCAGTAGGCAAGTTGGTCAATTCCCAAGTATGATTGTTTAGGATGGATTAGATTTCGCTATTTATATCTTCTTTCCACATTTATGCTCTGAGGTTGACATAGCCTCTTTAAATGTTTGAGACTCGCTTTCAATAGCATATTCTATGAAATTCAGACTAAAAGATTTTGAGATTCTTGATCTCTGACTTCTTCTTGGTTCAACTTCCGTATTATGAATTGGTTCCTTGGGGCTTTCGTCCCTGGATGTTATCTCGTATGTTTTTCCTTAAAAGTCTTCTCTTCTTCCTGTTTGTATGGAAAGATGTCTTCAAAGAATACATCTCTAGATTCGATAATCATGTTTACATGAATATCTGGTATTTCTGATTTATGTACCAGAAATCTATAAGCACTGCTATTCAAGGCATAACCTATGAATATGCAGTTCATTGTTTCTGCTCCCAACTTGGTCTTTTTAGGCAGTAGTGTTAGAACCTTTGCAAGGCACCCTCACATTTTCAGGTAATGGTAGGAAGGCGCCCTTCCATGTCATAACTCAAATGGTATAAAATTAAGTTTCTCATAGGGTACTCTGTTTAGAATATAATTTGCAGTTAACAGAGCTTACCCTCATAAGTTTTGTGGAGCTCAAGAACTTACGAGTATGGAATTGACCATCTCCTTCAAAGTTCTGTTCTTCTGTTCAACAATCCCATTTTGCTAAGGAGTATATGGTGCTGCAGTTTGATAGATTATATCAAAGTTAGCATATAACTCACTGAATTCATTTGATTCATATTCTCCACCTCGATCAAATTTTAAAATCTTTATATTCTTGTTGAGTTGATTCTCAACTTCGGTTTTATATATTAAAATATATTCATTGCCTCATCCTTACTGTTTAGAATATACACATAACAGTATCTTGTACCGTCATCAATAAAAGTAATAAAATACTTTTTCCCGCCTCTTGTTGGTGCAAATTTCAAGTGTCGCAAGTCTCTATGAATTAACCCTAAAGGTTCTGTATTTCGATTAATTGAGTGAAATGAACTTTTTGCGAATTTAGCTTCAACACAAATCTCACACATTTGAATTTCTTCCAAGTTGAGTTTAGAAATATACCTAGATTAGATAAATTTTGTAAGAACTTATAATTTATATGCCCTAATTTAGCATGCCATAAAATAGGAGACTCAAGCAAATAAACAGAAAAATTTTCTTTATTTATAAGCTTTGGATACAGATATACGGACCTTTATCCACTACAGCAACATTGGCCTTAATAGGCCATCAACAAGATAACACTTACCCATATACATCCCACCCTTAGTAAGTACAAACTTATCTGATTCGAAAATTATTCTAAACCTTTCTTACTAAGGATTGATTCAGAGATCAAATTCTTGTGGATATCTAGAACATGTAGTACATCATTCAGAATGAGCTCCTTCTCAGATGTCCACTTCAGGATAACCTTTCCTTTTTCCTCAACCTTAGAGACTGCTGAGTTGCTCATGAAGAGTTGCTCATCATATTCTAGTTTTTGATAACCAGAGAATAATAATTTCTCAGAGCAGATGTGCCGAGTAGCCCTAGTGTCTACCTACCAATCCTTATTGTTGGCTGTCAGATTCACTTCTGACACAACAGCTGATAAGTTTGGTGACGCATGGTCTGTCAGATTTTCCTGTGGATGATCTTTCTTATTCTTTTGGGATGACTGTGATATTCATTCGCCTTATGTCCCTTTTTATTACGGATGTAGCGAGTTCTCTCGAAGCGCTTGTTCTTACCTTCTTGGTCCTTATCTCTGTACCTCTGGGCAATTTTTTTCCGCTTCAGACCTTTGAAAGAAGACACTTTCTCCTTTGAGTCGCCTCACAATGTGATCTTACAACTTTACCTCCTTGCGCTTGTATTTCAGGTAGTTTTTGAAATCTCTCCACGCAGGTCAGACTTTCTCCACGATAGTAGCAACCTAAAAAGTTTCAGATAGAATCATACTTTCAGTCTCTATCTCGTGCAAGACAAGTTAGAATTCTTGCACCTGACTGATCACTGTCTACCTGTCCACCATCTTGTACTCTAGAAATCGTCCCACGACGAACTTCTTGGTACCGGCATCCCCAGTCTTGTACTTTTTATCAGGACTGGCTCATAACTTCTTTGCCGTTATGATTAGACTGTAGCATTGTAAAAAGAGTCATCTAGTCCATTTAAAATATAATTTCGGCAAAGAAAGTCACCTTGCGTCCATGTATCAACTGCAAAGACTGAGTCCTGATCAGTTCCGGATTTCGGTAGATCCTCTTGCAGGAAATTCGCCAAATGCAAAGTGGTCAAGTAGAAGAGCATTTTCTGTTACCACCTCTTGAATTCAGTGCCATTAAATCCTGGCTTCTCCAGCTTCGGCTTAGAAAGTGGAGCATGCACCAATGTCTGAATTTGTATGTTCGGTGCCTATTGGTACTGTCTGATTAGTCTCAGACATCTTCTGTAATTCAAACAGAACAGAAGTAAGTAACTTCAACAACGATTAATTGTCTTAAAATTATTATGTTCAGGAATCGATCTGATAACTAATCAATGTCACCGATCTAATTGGCCAGGTCGGTGAATATCAGGTGGGAGGTTTTTCGTTCAGTAGAATGTTCATTAATTACAGAACCACCTTTCAATTACCTTCCTTAGTTAAACACCAATTAGGCTAGTATCAGTCAGTCTCAATATACTGTAATATCTATGAGTATAAATATTTCAATATAACCCTTGTATAAAGAATGTTAATACACTTATACAACAGTTTGAGTGAGGTACAATGTAGTGAATCTCCTTAAGACAATTACGTCACCCCTTCGGTGCTAACGGGTTACTGGATGCTGGTCTTAAGATACAACACTCATTCATGGTATTTGGATTGCGCTATCAAATCGCCGTACGGTCGAACCGTAGTTAATCAGTACCTTCACAAGATTTCAATGCAGCAGGACGAAGACAAATTTCAGGGAGAATATCTATCTTAATTTTAGAGGATTATCCATTGGAGAGAAAAGAGGGAGAGAAGAATAAATGTCTTAGGAAGACAGAGATTCAGATAACAATTCTATTTAAGAATCTGTTGTCCACAAAAATTAGATCTTTTAGACTGAAACCCTTTTCAGCACTGAATTTTGTAAGAGGAAGAGAAGAGGAATTGTAACCCATTGGAGGGCAGAACTGTCTAGGGACAGTTGCAACGATTCCTGTTTAAGCCATTGCAACTGTTCCAGACAGGAATTGCCGCAACGGTTCCTTCCAACCGTTGTAGCACAGCGCGAGGATAGCGGAGCGGGTCGGGTCGAGACCCGCTGTACCCGTGTGGCCCGGTTCAAAAAGAACCGGGCCGGGTTACACTCGCACCCAGGCCCAGGCCCGAGCCCGAGCCCCGGCACCGAGCGGGCAGCGGCGCACGCGTGGACATGGTTTCCCTCAATCGCACACGAAAACTCTAAGTACCCAAAGGACACGTCTTTTATTCTCATTTTCCGCTATTTATACACTTCAATTGTCCTCCCATATCCAATGTACAACTAAATGCTTTTAACTATCTTTAGTCTCTTTTAGCTTTCGAATTAGGTAAACAATTTTAGACCTGAATATCTCATTCATTCTAAAACTGAATTAAACATGTAAATATACCACGTTCATCCCTAATGGAAGGAAAACACACTCCAACTATTATCCGGTTGATTCTATCAACGGATCTCGCCTTAATTCAGCTCAGACATTCATTTTTTAATTCTTCGTTTTTCCCAACAAAACTAAATCCCCCCCTTTTTAAGTCTTGCAAATAAATTTTATAAGTTTTGCTAAATTGTCTACAACGAGGACAGTTGTCAGAAAAGTGAGAGAGAAATTTTCATTTAAAGAAAAAAAACATCCACAATAGGGAGGAGAAATTGTTGATGAGAGTTTTTGTTCCATGGATCACAACCAACATCCATGACTCTCGACTTCTTCAACTTTGTGAAGATGATGGTTACCTATTCACTATAATATTGAAATATGCAGTCTGGGAGAAGTGTATTTGTTGATGCCATTAAAATTAGTAAAATAGAAATTTCAACTGAACTCGAAACTTTTTCTTGGAACAATTTCTATGGTGCAGTCAATTAAAATTGAAACTGGAACTATAATTGGAACATTATTTTATGTTTGTCATAGTGGAAACTGAAGTTAAATTGAGGGTGAACATGAGCTTAATTCTATAAAATTATCATGTACTTTTTCCTTATTTCAAAAAACTTCCATGAAATTTGGAAATCACAATAAACTATCATGAATATGCCCTTTCATGGTAGTCTTTTTTGAAAATTTTAGAGGTTTACATGAAAGTTCATGGTAGATTCTTATATTTTTGAATTTTTTTTTTCATATTTATATTAAATTGGGTGAAAATTCATGATAGGTTTTTTAAATTAAGACGGTCAAAATGTTCTACTTTCTTCTTCCACTAAACACCAATTAAAACTAAAACATTCTCTTTCTTGACATAAAGCAAGAGCATTATTAGCAATTATCTATTAACAATTAATCTTAAATACTATTTATCATCTACCAATAATATTAATAATTAATGATTAATATTAATAGTTAATGATTTACTATCTCTGTTCCTAACAAAGTTATATATGATTGACCTTTAGCTTAAAATTTATTTTCACCTAAAATATTAATGGATGATTTCAATCAATAAATATGTGTGACTAAATTTATTATCATTACTAATAATTAATTTTATTGATAATGATATCAATAATGATCAATGGTAATTAATTAAAGTATTATTATTTTTTTATTTTTTTGAACAAAGATCCTAACTCAGTCTTGAACCTGGGACCTCCCATTTTCCAACCGAACTCTTTCACAAACTGGGTCAGGCCTGTGGCTATTCAAAGTATTATTAATAATTAATGATAAACAAGGGTCTTTCTCCTCCCTAAAATTTAATGATCTATTTTTAAAAAATTAATATTCTTATTAATAGATTTGTAGATTTTATTATTAGTAACAATTATCTATTAACATTTTATTTGATACCTTTAATCTACTTTACTACACAACTTATGAAATGGTTAACTCACTTTAGCTTAAATATAAAAAAAATTTTAAGAGCCAACAAACTACTTGTGAAAGTACTAACTATTTGTATTTAAATTTTTTTTGATAATTATTTGTTACACTATCATTACTAATATGATTAAAAGAGTTTAGGTATTAATTAATTGGTCTATACCAAATTTTAAAAAATAAATAAGTAAGACTCCATTTCTACATTACTAACTAATAAATAATTATTAATAAAAATTGTAGTAAAATAATAATTATTTATTAACAACATTATTTTGTAATATCATTAATAAATAATTAATTTGTAGTAACTTAAGAAAAAACATACGGTGCCGTATTTCATCAAATGCATTTAGAAAATATTTCAATTGTGATTATTCCTATTGTCTTCTAATCTTCCATCTGAAAGCTTTCTACTTTTAAAAAATAACCCACTAACAATTGTTGCCATTCTAACTAAAAGTTTTTTTTTTTTTTGTGAATAATAAATCATAGGTGGGTACAAATGGGTCTTGAATCCCAACTTTTGGCCACTACAGAGAGACTTAAAATATTGACAATCGTTGCAGTTGACCAACACGACCTTAGATGTTATTGTGTGTAACTCGTTTCATTGTTAAACTATTTACCAAAAAAAAAGAGGTAAAATTCCATTTACACAAAAAAAAGAGAAAAAGATAAAAGAGAAAAAGACTTTACCCTTTGTGAAGAGAAGCAGTCACCAGTCACTGGATTCCCCCTATTTCTAACCTATCATGGAGGCACTAACATATTCCCACCATACACCCAAATTGCCATGCCAATGGGCACTACGACCTTTTCTCCCTTGTTCTTCTAGGGTTGACTCTTTTCTTTCAATTGTCATGTGGAGACCAGCAAAGGCAAGCCAAGAGGTAGGTGGCCTTCATGTTGAGATGTGACCTTGAATGAACAAAAAAATTTACACATCAAACTTATGGAGGAAAAGGTGAATCCAATGGCACGAGAGACCGATAGTGGATGAATAATGATAATCAGACCGTTGATCACTGACTACGATTTTTAGTTGGTGCGAGAAGGATAAGAATCAAAGGAAAGTGTTACATCTTTATAAAAAAAATTTTGTGTGCGTGTTTGTTTTTGTGTGCGCGTGCACGTGTGTGTGAGAGGAGAGAGACTGGAGAGGAAGTGAATTTTTCTTGAGATATCATTTAATTATCTTTTCATTTTTAGTAATTGTTTCAAGTGTTGGCTTTAATTCATTTATCAAAAACCTTCTTCATTGGATGTCATGTACATTTCCTAGAAGTGCCCAACAAGGCCAAGATTCTATGCTACTTTGTCTTATGAAACGCATTATGTTTGGCATAAAGTATGGCACACAAATGTCCTCTAACATGTCCTTGTTAGTTCTCTTACTGATGTTTGACAAATTGATATTGTTCATAAAAGAGTTCACTTCACTGTTGGAGTCCTTGCTCAAGTATGATTGCTAGCAGAACAAACAAAAATATTCCCTGTAGATTTCAATATGTACCAACAATGTTCCTTCTCTTCCAAAACGAAAAGAAACGAAAAGAAAAAAATATGTTCCTTTTTTCTTTGATAGAGAAGAACAAAAATAATTGGATAGGTTGTGCTCTTGTACCAACAAATTGTTCCTTTTCCTTTTTTTTATAGGAAGAACAAATTATGTCCTTGAACATTAAATTGGTATAGTCTGCATGCTCTTGCACATTCTCTGTAATATTATCTTTTGAAATCTCAATATCTTTGGTATTGCTCCTTCATCAGAATACAAATAATTAATCACAGAGCACATGGAGCAATCTTATTATCTTTTCATAAAGGAAAAAAAATATGGTGGATGTATCGGTTATACCATTTTAGTATCGGAATTTGACAATATGAACTATCTTCTCAATGTATCGACAATATCAAGTATCTTTTTGTTGTGACGAAATTGATATGCTCGAATACCAATTGTTACGTGTATAACTTGGGATACCATACTTACTATGATAGCAATAGTTGAGAGAGTTTTATTAATAAACTTGATACAAAGAGATCTACCTTTTTTCTTGATGCCACAAGAGTATTCATCTTTCCCTTAAATCTACGCCTAGATTACAAGAGTATACCTTCTCTCTATGTATCTTCATATTGCTCCTCTCTTTCTTGGCCTTTTAGAGTCTTCTTGACTTTTTAGGGCTTTACATTATTATTCACCACAACTTTCTTCTTCTCTTCTGCTCCAATTTATAATGCTGAATTATAACCTTTATTTATAAGATTTTACAGTACAACTCATATTCGGACTATGAGATGATCTTGGCGATTGGATACTTGAAGAATTTTGGTCAATCCTATTAGGATTTAATCTCCTTGATGTAGAAGGATTCTAAACTTTTTAATCTTTAGAAATAAATCTTCATTGAATAGTAATTCAATCTTATTCATACTCCCACTGAAAAGAAAGCTCGCAATCGTCTAAAAAGAAAACCGCTTCACCTTGATTTGCTTCTTCTGCTTCAAGCCATCGTCTTCTCCAACTCAATTGAATTTTCTTGGACCATCATCTCCTCTTGAAAGACAAGACAAAATCCTAACAATCTCCACTTTGACTTGCTTTTCAAGCCTTTAGTAAAACAACTTGAGATTTTGAATTATTACCTTAATTCTTTCCTTGGTTGTAATCATATCATGAAACCTTTAACCTTGCCCCCTTTCCCAGTGGCCTTTGGCGGATTCACCGTCATGCCTTGGGTCATCTCGAATCTCACCTGAATGCACCCTTTTTTTAGTCGTCCTGCAACTCTTAGACTCGTTGCAGTTTTCCTTGAAACTTTACCTCGAAGTGAGCTCCCTTCAATCTTTTCATTGAAACACCTTAACCTAGTTTCTTTTCCTTAGCTTACATTGTATCACCATTGCCACCAGCCAATTCTGCTTTGTGACGCATTACCGGCCATGGTGCTAGTCTTGAGGCAATCTGCCTCTAATTCTGTCATGGTCTTATTAACTTTACACGAACACTGTCAAGGACTTGTCGTGCCATGGTCTTCCACTGATCATTTGGCGATGGTCCACCTTCCATTGATGTTTTAATCTTAAGACTTGTCGTCTTCACATAACTGCTATGGTCTTATCAGGCCTTCCCGTCATACACTGTCATGGTCTTTATTCCATCAATCAGGGCTACCATTCATCACTGTATTGATGTTAGTCAGATCTATTGTCCTACTATTGATTATCTTCAAACCTGATAGATCCACCAATGCCTACAATAATCGCACTATGTCACGACTAGCCCATCGTAACTTTGACTGTGATCTTTCTCGATTTCTTTAACTGATCTATACAGAACCAGCATAAGACATTGGAATCTCCTCGATTTGCCCCCACCATTGCATCCAAAAGATTGAAAAAAACATAGGGTTCGACACCTTGATCATCTGAATCTGATTACAATTGCATGATCTACCTTCCGATCAATCTCGTTCATTGATCGTTTTCATCATCCTCCGCTATTTTTTCTTTGACTTGCTCAGCGAGCCTCCATGGGATGTCTTGTGTGATGCCTCTGTGAGCTCGTCAAGATCGTCTTGTCATCCGTCATTGGTGATCGGTCACTCATATTGCATATATATTGTCACATTCTTATATTTATTATCAAATAAACTATGTTATTTAGTCGTATTTTTATTTAATAATATGCAGGCTTTTACCAAGGGAGAAAGAAGAGAAAATAAAACTCAAAAGCCTATCGAAATTCAGAATCAAGGATTGGGGTAAACTTCAGCTGAAAATCAGAAGATATCAAGGAAGATAGCAGCAAATAAAACCAGGTAAACTCAGATTTTTATAGATCCAGTTGGTTAACCGAAAATTAATAGAAAAATCGTCGAAATCAGAAGATCAAACGAGAAATCATATTGGATAAAAGGGGAAAACACAAAATCTTTATCCATCTCACCCTGGATGTGGTCAGTTGGCCACATCCAGGCCGCAGATCCGTGGCCAAATCCGCGGCTCTACTGTGGCCGCGGATCCGCAGCTCTTCTGTTGAGATTGTTGGCCCAAAGGCCCATCACTCTAATTTTGATGATGATTAACTCATGTAGTTATAATACTAACGATCTTGTGTTTAATTAGTCTCAGATATGTGATCAAGATCTTAGTAGGTGTTTAGCTTCAACAAAGAATTTAAAGTCAAGTTTTGGAGCTAGCATGTGTTGATTCAAGAGGTTGTGCATCAAGACCACATCAAGTACTCAAGAGGAGTCTAGCTCATTAGATCATGGTTTGGACCAAGTCAAGAAGGAGAAGAAGATTTTTAAGAGAAGACCTTCAAGAGAAGACTTGTGTTTAGGTTTATTTTTAGTAAGATTTTATTTTAAATAAAATATAAAGGATAGATTAGTTGGTGGATTGCTCAAGTGTCATATACACTCACACACAAGATTTAGATGAGTTTTTATAAAAGAGTTTTCATTTTGAAAAAATACCGTTTTGATTTTTGGAGTTTCATATATACATATGTTTTAACTAAAACCATTTTAGTGCTTATTGTCAAAAACATAGATATTTCATCATATATTTGTCGTGGATCATATCCATACATACCAGGCTTTAAAAGTATTTAAAATATCTTATTTTTGTATTTGGAGAAGTTTTGAAAAAATCAATTTGAAAAAATACGGATTTTGTTTTAAGCTAAAATTTTCATAACACAAAAATAGTTCAAATTGTTTGTAACATGTTTTGATTTTACTCAAATATGTTTGTATATCAAAGTAAAATACTGAACTTATTTTTGTAGATTTTTTGTGGATTTATGGGATTTTATTTTAGGTAAAAAGCCAAGTTTTTAAATCCCCAAAACACTGTTTTTGACCTTCTGCTGGTCGACTGCATGGTCGACCGAGCCAAAGGTCGGTCGACCGGAAGGTCGAGGTCGACCGACGTGCACAAAACGTGCACGACCAGGGTCGGTCGACCGCACGGTCGACCGCCAGAGAGTGTCTGCTCTTTGGAAATTGCCTGGTCGACCGGCGGTCGACCGCTAGGCCATTGCCCAGTTGGCAGTCGACTGGCCGGTCGACCGACCTTCCCAACGGTCGAAAAATCGACCGTTGGCGGTCAATCGGACGGTCGACCGACAGCAGCGTCAGCTGCTGATTTGGACCCCAACGGCTAGTTTTTGGATGCCTATAAATTAGGGTTCCCATAGACTGTTTTCAACAAGATTTTAAGTGGGTTTTTGAGCTAGTTTTTCCTATACTTCTAAGTGTTTATCTCCACTTGTTTTAGAGCCAAAACTTTCATATCAAAAGGAGAGTTTAACAAGAGTGTTTTCAAAAGAGTTTTTCTTGAGTTTTTCACCATAATCATTCATTATTTTTCTCACACACTTGAGCTATCCATTGCTATATCAATCCTATAGGGATCTTTGTTGTGAGAGGATTTTAGGTGATCAAAGTATTGTGATCACCAAAGTTTTTATATTTTGTATTTGAGGAGGCGGACTTGCGGGTTCACGGTGTTTCGAGCTCTAGTAAGAGCTCGGTATAGAGGTGCGGCCTCGGCAAGCTTACGTGTGTAGTTCTTGCGGGAACAAGAGAGGGACTAGAGAGTCCAAAGGAGTTCTAGTGTGAACTCGCTTGTAGGTGTTGCGGCACCGAGTGATCCGGTGGGATCGGTTTATAGTGAAAATCCTTCATAATGTTGAAGGTGGGGACGTAGAGCAAATGTACTCGAACCTCGAAACAAATCTCCCGTGTTTGCGATTGCTCTCTCTTTATCTCTCACTTGTATTTATATCTTGCATGCTTACATTACTTTTATCTTTATATGCTTGATATATTCTTGTACTCATTGATATATGCTTGGGATTATTTGTTCGCACTTGTATTCAACCAAGAGAGTCATAGCGGTACCTCAACTCTTATCTAGAGGAATCTTGAGAAGATAGTCCAGAGCCCTTCACGGAAAATTCGGCTACACTCTTAGGTTATACTTGGTGTGTTTAGCTTAAGAATTTTTAGTTTGTTTAAATAGTTTTTAATTTCGCATTAATTCATCATTAGGTTAGCTAGTCACCTATTCACCTCCCTCTAGGTGATTTCAATTGGTGTCAAAGTCTCGTGCTCTTGATTTGAGTCTAACCACCTTGAATTAAAGATCCTCATTTATAACTAATCACAATATTTGTACGCACACATGGATTTCATGTCACCTCCCACTTTTGACATTCTTAACATCCAAACTTGGAAAGTTAAGATGTTCATGTACCTCAAAAGCCCTAAGCATTCATGTTTGTTTTGCCACTATTAAAAATTCTTATTGTTTAAATTGCAAAAATATTGAGGTTAATGCAAAAGGCATCCATGCTTTAAAGAGTACCCTAAATGATGAATATTTATCTAGGGTTGCTAATCTTGATTCGGCTTTTATAGTTTAGAACACTATAGTCTCCCTTGGCGAATAATAACAATACTATGCGGGGAGCGACTTGGATGTTGGAAGTGAGGCTTCCAACGTATGCTATATGGTCCAAGGGTACCCGTAAACTCTGAATCTGAGTTAGAAGAGGATGTTGATATGTCTTATAATGAGCTTGAATCATTTTGTCAATAACTTCTTGAAAATATGAATTACTTAAAAAGGATAATAAGAAAATGAAAATAAATTTGATTACTTATTAAAAGAAAAAGATTCTTTTCAAAATAAATTAGAATGCATTTCAAAAGAAAACGAATTTTTAAAAAAGGACAATATTTTCTTGACTTCTAAATTGAATGATCTTTGTGAAAGAAATACTTCTTTGAAAAATAAGATTATTTTGGTGGAAAAGGAAAAGAAAATTGCTTTAAATGAAAACAACTCTTTGAAAAGAAAATTTGTTTTAAAAGAAAAGGGAAATGTTTCTAAAAAGAAAAGGAATGTTGATTCTCATTCTCATCATGCTTTTCATGCAACCATTGATAAAAATGAGATTAAATTTTTGAAAAATAGAATAGATTGTTTGAGCTCAACTTTAAGCAATTGTGCATTTAACCACAATAGATTGGAAACCTTATTTCAAAAGAAATAAGCTCCACATGTTCATGCACATCACTCATGGCATGCATATGCACACTTTGCACATCATGATCACACTCATACTCATGTACATTCTAGAGTGTACAAGGGTACACATTGCGGCCGCAAAGGCAATTTAGCAAAGTTTTGTTATGATAACCTAATTTTCTTAATTATCAATAAAACTTTCCCAACCAAGCTCCACAATCTTTCTTCCAAAATCCTCCATTTGAGAAGAGAATGACTGATTTTGAGAAGAATATGGAAAGGTACATGAAAAACCAAGAGTCTCTCATTCGAACATTACAGAACAACCATACACAACCCAGACGAGGCTAGAGGTTTAAATGAGCCAATTAGCCAATTCACAGAATGAGAGGCTAAGGGTACTTTGCCCAGTCAGTCAGTAATGAATCCTAGAAATTTTCACCAAGCCTATTTGGCTGACGATCAACCGTTGAATCAATGTAATAATGTCCATACATTGAGATCAGGAAAGAAATTGATAATCAAGTGTCAACGCCAACCAATCCTACTCAGCATAACCACACAAAAGCATCCACCTCATCTAGTCCCAATTTTTTCAAATCTAACGAATCTGAAAAGGATAAGTCAACCATGAAAAACACCTAGAGGGGGGTGAATAGGTGTTAATGCTAATCTAATGATCTTTTTAAACAACTAAGTATAAAAGATCCGAATTCCCCATGAAGGGCTCTAGAACTTCTCCTCTTTGATTCCTCTAGATTATGAGTTGAGTCGCGTAATTGCTTTCTTGTTGAGATGAGTAAAGACCGAAAAATGCAAGTCAATGAAATGATTGAAATGATGAAAAGCAAATAAACAATATCACAAGTTAGGAATGTAAAGCAATGAAAAGCAATAAGGAAACCAATTGCAAACACAAGTAATTTGTTTCGAGGTTCGAGCCACTGCTCTACGTCTCCGCCTTCACCACTATGAAGGATTTCCACTAAATCCACAAAGAGAATTTTCACACAGGAATCTTTACACTCAAGGGGATTACAATTAGTTTACACAAGACCGGAGTATCCAACTCCAACCAATCCAACCTCTACACAAGAGGGATCTCAACACAAGGAAATACAAGTCACTTGGTGATCAAAAGACAACAAACTCTCTCTTACAACTTCTTATAGAGTGGAGATGACTTTTGGCTCAAGAAGTGAAGTGAGAAAAATTTCAGTTGTAAAGAAGTAAAAGGAACTTGTAAACCAATTGAAAACTTTTGCAAATGAAAGAACTTTGAAAAGCAATGCAAGTAAACTTTCTTCTCTTTTGAAAAACTTGAAACAATAAGAATTTTTCTTGTGTTAAACATGTAACCAATGACCTCTATTTATAGGGAGAGAATTCATATCATCCATAATGAATACTAGGTCATTAGGGTAGAGTTTAGTCACTAGGAATTCAGAAATAGGTGTAGGAAATATTAAAAACAAAACAGATTTCAAGAAAGAGCTTCTTTTGACGGCTGTCGGTCGACCGGGCCGGTCGACCGGCAAGCCACATGGCAAAAGAGCCGTTGGCTTCGGTCGACCGGTCCGGTCGACCGCAGGCTTACACAAACAGAATTTTTGAACTGTCGGTCGACCGGGCCGGTCGACTGACAAAACGCGAGATTAAGGGTCTTGCAGTCGTCGACCGCAAGGTCTGTCGGTCGACTGGCTCGGTCGACCGGCAGATGTGCACAGACGTGCACGCCCAAGGCCACAAGGCCAGGTCGACCGGACGGTCGACCGATCTGGCCTGAAATAGGTCCGGTCGACCGTGAGGCCTGAAACAGATTTTTTTTTTTTGAAAATGTTTTGAACTTTGAAAAATTTTGGAAATATTTTTAAATGGTCTGAGATTTGAGTAACATGCTATAGGAGTTGAAATACATGTTTTACACTAGATATAAAAATATGAAATATTTTGAAACATGTATATCCATCAAACATGCACCAAAACCAACTAACCAAAAAAAAAACTTGTATTTTGAAAAGTGAAAATATGCGTGTGTGTTTTCTTGAGCCAACTTATCATAACCTTACTCTTTAACATACAAATTCTTACAATGGTTCTAGGTGACTACAATATCTTCAATTTTGAGATTCTCCATATGCATCGTTGAATGGCTTGAATCCTTGATCCCGAATTGAGTCAACTTGAATCAAAAACATCTTCCTTTAGGAAAAATACATCTTGAATCCTAGAACCCTAAAACAAACTTAAACACTAAAATATAATTAGTACAAATAACTATATATGTTTTGTAATCATCAAAACTCTAAACCGGGTGATTGTAACCTTGGGCCAACAAACCAGTCAGGTGCACAAGCTTATAGCACCATTTTCCAATAGACTGAAGGACAATAAGCAAAATTCACGCATGGATAAGATAATTGAAATTTTCAATCAAGTTGAGATAAACATGCCTCTTCTTGATGCAATTCAACAAGTCTCGTTATATGCTAAATTTCTTAAGGACATGTGCACTAAGAAGAGAAAGACTAACATACCCAAAAAGGTCTTCTTAGCCACTAACATTAGTGAGCTACTGTCGGGTCTGATCCCTGTCAAGTACAAGGATCTCAGCTGTCCTACTATTACTTGCACAATAGGACAAGCTGAAATTAGTCGTGCACTACTTGACTTGAGAGCAAGTATCAACTTGCTCCCCTTCTCAGTTTATGAATAACTAGGGTTAGGTAAGCTTAATCCAACTGGAGTCACCATCCAACTGGCTGACCAGTCATTGAAAATTCCCAGAGGAGAAATTAATGATGTCCTTATCCGGGTCAGGGAGTTTATCTACCCTATTAATTTCATAGTTCTTGAGACAACCTGTATCCAATCTAAAATCTTAAACTCCCGTTATCTTAAGGCGTCCGTTCCTTGCAACTGTAAATGCGACCATCAACTGTAGGAACGGATTCATGAGGTTGATCTTTGAAGACATGACTAAAGAGATCAATGTCTTCAATCTAGAAAACAACCTAATAAGATAAGAGACCAAACATTTGAGGTAAACTTCATTGAGAATAATTGTGAAGAAGAAAGAGAGGTATAGAGATGAGTTTCTATTTCTTGATGAATTATTTAAGGATGAGTGTGATTATATTAATGAGAAGACATATATTGGAGATCCTAATTTTAAAGTCCCCTTTAAAAAAGGAAAATTTCATTTGAGTGTCTTCACTTTTGACGAGCTAATCAATGATATATCGCATGAGAATATAATTCAAAAATCTCTGATTGACCTAACCTTTGAAAACCTCTTTGAAGAAGAACTCATGATTTTGGATGAACCGATTAGGGATATTTTGGTTAATTACACACCTCCAGGGAAAGTGTTGATCTAAGTTTTGAGGAGATGTTTGGAACTGAGTTAGAATTCCTTGACATTCTTAGTGAGGAAGTTCCAACTGAGAGGTGTGATGGTGATCAATTTTTGAACAATGGTTGTAGACATATGAAGAAAAAAAGCTTAAGGTGAGTCTGGGGAGGAAGAGAGCTAACATGACGAAAAGATTGGTCTCCCCACTGTGCCCTATAAAGAGAACCCATTGGAATGATGGGAAGCGAGCTAGAGGGTTGAGACCTAAAAAGATCTAGTGTGGGAGAAACATAATGTTGTACATATTTTTGTATATATATATATATTTTTTATGCACCTCTTTTTAACTTTATTTCATGCATTCATGTATTATAGTCATTCATTGAGAACAATGCATAAGATAAGTGTGGGGGAGGGCTCTAACATGACAAATATAACTAAAAAGAAAAAAGATTAAAAAAAGCTAAAAAAACCTTTTTGCAAAAAGAACAATATTTTGACACATTTTTTGTAAGAAATTAAGTCAATTTTAAGGAATAGGAGAATCATAATTAGGATTTCTTTTACTTGGTCAAAATAAGATTATTTGTTTGATTTCTAGGATTAGGAAAAAAATTTGAAAAAGTAATTTAGTCTTGATCCTTACCTTAATGAAATATGCACACTTTATACATTTACACACTTAGGGTTCAAAAATAAAAATTCTTATGCCTTATAAAAAGAAAAAGAAAAAAGAAAAAAATATGTGTGTGTGTGTGTGTGTGTGTGTGTATATATATATGAAAAATAAACACATCTAGTTATTGATTAGCTAGGTGGTTTGGCCTAAGTAAGTTTTGGTGTTTATGCAAAAGATGATTAGATAATTTTGGAATATATATATATATATATATATATATATATATATATATATATATATATATATATATATATATATATCAAAAAAAATCCTTCGATTAAGCTGAGTATTTGTGACTCATAAAGCATAAGTATTCATGCATAAAAGTGGTTATCTTATAAATAAAATCCTTAGTTTTGTGGTCTTATTTGCTCGAGTCCACAAGTTATTGAGGTATTTTCTCACTCGGTGCCCTAAGACTGTCCGGTTTGGGTATCACCGACTAAAAGTTCATTATAATTGCAGATTAGAAAGCCTAATAGAACTAAGTAACAATCACCACCAAAAGTAAATAAGGCATAAGAGTAAGAGTTAAACAACTCTTAGTAAAAAAATTCACGATCACGAAATTGCATATGACTTAAGGTAAAGTAATAAACTAGATGAGAAATACAATTTGACTCCTTACTTTAATTGATAACAAGTTTTTAAATAGAGACTAAGTTTAGAAATGAAAAGTTTGATTTTTCTATAACTTAAAGATTACTTGAACTCTTACAATAATACTTCAAATATTTTCTTTCTTTTAAAAATATTTTTCGAAACTACTAACTGTAACCCCTGCTTCCCGGTGTACGTATCACCGTATTGGTACGCGATACGACGTACAAAAATGATTTGACCTCCGTAGTAGTCCGATTGAGCCGATTTTAGTTTCTAAAATTATTTTCTAATATTTTAAATTTTTCAGGATTTTCTGGAATTTTTCTGGATTATTTTGGAAAATCTCCGTAGTCGGTGTCGACCGATACCGATAACCGGCCTTCCGATTTTTATTTCACAAACGGAGTAGAATATTTAGAATCTGCTTTCACCTGTGTCTTAGAATCGTATTATTTATGTTAGGATATTTTTGGGGATTTTTTTGAATTTATCGAAAATTCGGCCAAACCGGTGTCGCCCGTATCGGCGAGACACTCCGGGACTTTTAATTTGCAAACCGGATCGAGTTTCTATAAACCGTCTTCATATTACGTCTCAGGCTAATATTCTCTATTTTCTGTAATTTTTGGGTACTGTTCGAAGCTAGTCGAATATCGGGCCAATTTAATAATATTAAAATATTAATTTTTAAACTTTCTTTTCTTTTCTTCTTCCCTCTTCCAGCGACTTCCCACCGCCATTACCACCGCCTTTTCTCTCTCCCCTTCTTTAAAAACCCTCTCTTCCCCTTCCCTTTAACCAAATCTCTCTCTCTCTAATTCTCTCTCTCTCTAATTAAGAGACCTAATCCTCTCTCTCCCTCTCTAAACTCCCCCATACTCACTCCTCTCTCTCTCTCTCTGTGCTGGAGACACCAAGAAAGGGGGGCTGCGCGACGCCAGCGGCCAGGCCACCGGCCGCCGCCGCCGGCCGCGACCCCGGGCCGCGCCCCCGGGCGGCGCGCTCCCCAAGCCGGCCACCCTCTCCTCCTCCCCTTTTCCTTTTTCCCCTTCTTTCTTTTTTTTTTCTTTCCTTTTTCTTCCCCTGTCAACCCCCTCTCCCTTTCTCTGTTTACTTCCCTGTACCCTCTCTCTCTCCTCTCTCCTCTATCTCTCTCTCAGACCCACCGCCGGCGGCTAGACCCGCCGCCGGCAGGCCTGGAGCGCCGCCGGCCTGCTTTGGGCGCGGCAGCAGCAGGCTGCTGCTGCCGCTGCCTGTTGGGTTATTTGGGTTCGGGTCTAACCCGAACCCAATAACCGAAGGGGTTAGATTTAAACCCAATAACCCATTTGGGTTTTGTGGAAATCCAAAACCAACTTATTGCTACCCTATAACCCGTTAACTTAAGTTAATTGGGTATGGGTTGTGGATCTGGACCCGACCCGTTATGAGTCAAACCCGCATCCGAAACCAATAAAGGTAAATTTGCAGAAAACCCCCTTATACAATTCAGAAATTGCATTTATTATTTTTATTTACATATTTAACTTTATTTGTTATGAATTAGTATCCGGGCGATAACTGGAGCATCCGGACTCCGATTCGGGCGATTCTGGATCCGTTGAGATCGTGGGAAAGAGAGCTACAGGCCTATAGCCAGTTTGATAGCCAGTTTGTGAGTGTTTTCCTTTATAAATTATATTTTATCATGTTTAGTAATCTTAATTGGTTGCCTTAGCATACTCGTCGTGTTGACCGGTTACTCACTGTACGGTTAATAAATGGTACTTAATAAAAGACTAGTGTAATGATTCGTTACACATAATTAATATCATAAGATGGCGACCGACATTACAACTAAGGATAGCTGATACTCGATTAGATATGATTACCAGTATCTGCCTCACACGAAACACCGATACGACATGTACATGTACCACTAGATATTGTGATTCCCCATTCCTTGTTTATATTATCATTCTGATTCACTGATACTCAGTGCCACGACGTTATTACTCAACATGCATGCTAGACACCTTCACACACTAGGTTCCACATTACACGAATACTGTAGTTCATTACACTGACTCCTGATATAACATGTACGAGTACTATTCAGATATAGTACACAGATTATTGCTACACATGGATGTCCCACTGGTACACGGATAGACTAATACACGGACAACCACATTTAATATTATTGTTACAATTATGTAATGTTTACCTATCACTGTTACACGTGCATGTCATGTTTACATCTTACTGCTACACGTGCATGTCATGTTTACATATCACTGTTACACCTGCATGTCATATTTTCATATCTCTGTTTCACGTGCAATCCATGTTCCATGTTACCGTATTCCTGTTATATGATTGTTACCTGTTACTGATATGGATATTCCTGTTACTGGACATGCGAGCTGTTAATATGCAATATGTGGAATCCCACATCTATTGTTCCCGTTTCCCGTTATATTGTTCCCGTTATATTGTTCCCGTTTCCCGTTATATTGTTCTATGCTATCACCAGAGCTCAGGTCCAGTTATCATGTTACTCGTATCATGTATTTGTTCTTGTAACATTGTATACTTGACATATCAGATAATAATGATAATTTGGGTATGGGGGAGACTTGACGGTTGATTAGATCATATCGGGTGGATGTCTGGATCCATTGTTCGTCCCACTGCAGGGGACGGGGTAGTGCTGGCTACCATCTGTTACTCATGAGCATCCTGTTATTGTTTTAGCTCATTGAGATTCCCGTTACATGTTACAGCTCTAGCGGGCTGGCCCTGGTCTCAGCAGCCAGGGATCTGATAAGGCCGTTGTCCCGGGTATGTACGGGATACACCCACCCGATAAGAACTCCTCGACCATGGGTTTCCAATTAACATAAGAAAACAGTATACACAATAGTGACGTCGGGAATACTTGTTATTTGATCACTCTCTCGTTTGGATAATGGTACCCGTAGGCCATATCCGGATGGTTCGACTGGAGTGCGGGCTCCAGTATGAACTGCCAGTGGTATGGGATACTGGAAGAGAGTGATTGTACTACCAGGTGGTACTGATTGCTACTATTGTATAAATCACATGACATGCCTGGTACATATATGCTATCTTGTTATTATTCATGCTACTTTATCCGATATCCTGTTACCTGTATACTTGTTACTTTACCTGGCATATGTTATACTTTCTGTGATGGCATACGACGCATGTTCTGCATTGCATATATGATACTTTCTGTATAGCAGACATTATTACTGTATATACACAACACCGTATAGTGATTACATTGCATAGGCCCATCTGCCTGTACACGTCTATCACGTCACCATTTATTCGATACACTGGACACGACTATAGACATGACCCGATGATAACCGGCTAGGTAGTGATGGTATTAAAAGATGACATGTTTATATATTTGCACTACTTTCATGTTTATCTATTTCTACTGTTTATATATCCTTATTATATGGTATCACTAGTCCAACCTCATGTACTATATATTATTATCGTGCTTGTAGTACTATTGTATCTATTACTGCCTCCTTCATTTTACTACTCACTAGGTCGCTTTCTGACGACCCTGGGTTTGCATGCCCAGGTTGGAGATCCGAGTTACCGTAGCTTCAGAGAGTGCTTTGGAGTCACATGGGAGATTCCTCATCGGGACTATCCATAGGTATCGTAGTGATTTATTTCTGTTATATTATTTGTCCATCTTTTCCATATCCGTTATGATCCCTCATCTTTTTCTGCAGGTATTCTTGTACTTATTTCATGCTAGAACTCAGATATATATGGAGATTATTTACTGTACTGAGGCTTAGCGTACGTACGTGGGGTTTTCCGCCTTGCGTATGTACGTCACCATAACGTCTCCGTATCTTTAGGATCGGGGCGTTACACTAACACTTTTCTCTTTCTTTATGGATTTTGTGGGTGTAGTCCACTGAAAATTCTCACGAGACAAAACTCATCCTCTAAGGGTAACTTAGAGATTTAACGACTTGTTGCACATACTCAGTACAATCGAGTGACCTGCGAAAGTGGTCCAATAATTTCTTGGGATTAGTTTGATGTTTTGCTCATGGGCGAGCAAAAGATAAGTGTGGGGGTTGATCGGTCACTGATATTGTATATATATTGTCACATTCTTATATTTATTATCAAATAAACTACGTTATTTAGTCTTATTTTTATTTAATAATGTGCAAGCCTTTACCAAGGGAGAAAGAAGAGAAAACAAAGCTCAAAAGCCTACTGAAATTCAAAATCAAGGATTAGGCAAACTTCAGCTGAAGATCAGAAGATATCAGGGAAGATAGCAGCAAATAAATCAGTTAAACTCAGATTTTTATACATCCAGTTGGTTAACCGAATATCAAAAGAAGAATCATCGAAATCAGAAGATCAATAAGAAATCCCATTTGAATAAAAAGGGAAACACAAAATCTTTATCCAGCTCTCCTTGGATGTGGCCATGTGGCCAGTTGGCTACATCCAAACTGCGGATTCGCGGCTCTTCTATTGAGATAAGGGAGCGTTTGCTCCCCCTATCTGCTCACGCTCTCCCTCTCTTGTTTTTCTCTATAAATACCAGAAAATTTGCAGTGAGAGAAACCAAAGACTTGTTTAATTTTCTAGCTTTATTTTTAAGATTTAGGATCATTGTTAGATAGTTTATGAGAAATTGTATCTCATTTTTCTTTTTGTAGTTCAGTCCAGAAATATGTGTGAGAGGAAAAGAGCTGTGTAATTAACCATTGAAGTGACAATCAAAAGAGATTCACCATTGCTTAAACTCGACTCTACTTTACTGGTGTATCTTTATTTTTTTTCATTTATTGTTATCTTTTCCATCGTTATGAGTAGCTACATCGATTTTCTGGGCTCACTATTCTTCTTCTTCTATGATATTTTTCTTCTTGAATCCAATGAATCATATGGATGCCTATATTAAGTTTTGCATATTGGCAAGTGTACTTGAAGGCACATGAGGATGGGAAATGATTTGAACTAACTCTTGAAATAGATCTTAAAAAGAACTTGTTTTTATTCCATGCTTGCTTTAATGCTTTGACGGTTTAATATTCAACTTAAAGAACGATTTCAAATCTTAAGTTCAATTTCTAAAAATTATCTTATGTGTTTTACTTGATCTCTTTTTATATGACTTAAATCTTCGCCTATGATCTCATTGACGCATTTTAAACTTTCAAGAGAATGACACATGGTTGAACAATAGAATAGTAAGCCCGGATTCTTCTTTATTAGAAACAAACACAATCACTCTCAAACTATTTTAAAGATCATCTTCCTAAAGCCTTCTCCAAGTTTTCAAGTTTTTTTAATTCACTTCCGTACTCTCTATTCTCTTTTCAACTTAGAAAATACCAACACCAATCTTTGTTTTTAAAACATAACATCGAAACGCTTTCCTCGCATTCCTCCTCGTGGACACGACCCGTTAGCCCTAGGCTACACGGTAATTCTCACTGCTTTTCTTACAATCAATTGGCGATGATCCGATCATCACTTCCGTGTCTACCGTGTTCAAATCTGAGCATCATTGAGCCTTGACGACTCTACCTTGATGAATATACTTCAAAAGTCATCGATCTTTACCTTAGAGCAAATCTGAACTTTGTTGTTGTCTTTTTCATCTTGATGCCTCCGCCGAACTCCGTCGACTTAATATCTTTTTCTTCATATAGAGTACTTAGTCTTGAAAGAACACCATCAGCTCTGATACTGTAATACCCCGTTCCCGGAATGCGTACTTAATTTCGTATTCAGATTTTCGGTCGTATTTTTCGATTTGTTTCCCGTATTTATTCTGTATTATGAATTCCTTATATGATTGTTTTACCTTAGATGTGGATTCGTGGACTCGGAGTCAGCCCTAGTCTGAACCGAAGGCCCGTCATAGTATATTCTTCGATTTAGTCTTTCTGATGTGTAGAATTGACCGATTTCAGTTTCAAATATTATTTTCCAATATATTAGATTTCCTGTGATTTTCTGGATTTTTCTTGAATTAAATTGAATTTCTTCAAAACCGGTGTCGGCCAGTGCCGCTGACCAATTCCTGGATTTTTATTTCACAAACGGTTTGGAATTTCTAAATGATTCTTTAGACTTTATTTCTTAGAATAATATTTTCTACCTACATACTTTTTCTGAGGATTTTATAATTTTATGAAAATTCCAACGGAGTCGGTAGATAACTGGTTCCGGGATTTTTAGTTTTAAAACTATAAAGTAATTATTAAACGGATTTCACCATTATTCTTAATATAATATTATGGATTTTTGATAATTATTTCGGGTCGTTCCGAGATACTTGAATTTCGGACGATTCCGGTATTTTTTTCCGAAATGTTTTCCGTATCCTCGATTTAAACCCGGGAATCTGTCCTTTCAAATTTTCCAATTCTAATTCCAAGAAAATATCTTCTCATTTCAATTTCTTTTCCATTTTTCCATTTCCTTTATTTCTTTCTTTCCTCCACAAGCTAAAGCATTTCCATTTTCCAAAATTCCAATAATTCCACACTCTTCCACACACTTCCCACAAAAATATCTCTCTTTCTCTCTCTCTTCCTTGGCCGGCCAAGTGGCCAAGAGAAGGACACTCACCCCCTCCTCCACTTTGCAAATAACCCCCTCTCATCTACACTAATTTCACTTCCTTCACAAATTCCAAATCATATATAAACATTCCTTTACAATTCCATCTCTTTTTCTTCACTTCACCAAAAGAAATCCCCTCCACCAAAATCCTCCTCCATCTCAACTCAACCTCCAACTTCAAGAGCTTCATCTAGGGCATCATCAAGGTCTTCATCTTCAACCACCAACTCCCAAAGCAACACCAAGATCATCTTCTCCACATCAAGCAACTTCAACTTCAACAACTACTTTGGATTGAGGCCATCATCTCCACCTTGGGATCCTTTCAAGACTACAAAGCTTCACCTAACCAATCCTTGTGAGTATTTTTACTCACCAAGACTTGTTTCATTCCTAAGCATACTTGTATCTCCATATCTTGTGTTCATATGTCATAAAAATCCTATTTTTAGACCATCCAACACAACCAGCAGATTCTGCTCTGTATTCTGTTTTTTCCCACGATTAGTCGACTTGACCTAGAACCTAGTCGACTAGAAACCCTTAGCTGAGACGTAGCCTTTTCTGACTTCACAGTTTTAGTCGACTAGTCCCTATTACCAGTCGACTAGATATCCCTAGCCGACTACTAGAATTCCCCTAGTCGACTCCTGAAATAAACTCAACTCTCTGTATCACAGTTTTAGTCGACTTAACATAACTGTTAGTCGACTTGACATGTCTGTTAGTCGACTACTATTTCAACCTAGTCGACTAAGTGTCCCTGAATCAGAAACCTAACTCTCTGGAACACAGTATTAGTCGACTACCTCATTTTCCTAGTCGACTAACCCTTCTATTAGTCGACTACTTTTCCAACCTAGTCGACTAACTTATGGCTGTCTGTTATAGTTGATTTCCTTTTTGACTTTGTATTTTATCCTCGATACATGTACTAATATATTGTTCTTACTTGTACTTCATGACTTGTACTTTATGACTTATTACTTGACGTATGTCATCTCTAGTCACTTCATATTTCCATTGACATGCTATTGCTTGTTTCATTCTTGTTCATGTACTCTATCTGTGTTATGCCTACTTCTCTATCGTACACTATGCGTGGTTGACCCTTCGAGGTCATTGAACTCTGGGTTTCTATTATATTATCATTGTTATGTCGTTACTTCAGACTTGTTAGTTTCAAGTTTCCTTTAACACATGTGTATCACCTAACTTCCACTATGTTATCACCTGACCACTTGGCATGTTACTACCTAGTAAGAACCACTTGTTATGACATGACTTGCCCTGATTAATACCAATCTCTTGACTTGATTGGTTACTTGTTGGATATCATCATCTTGTCATGCTATCACTCTATACCCAGCATGATACACTCGACTTGTGAATATTATCCTTACGGGAACTTGACTTGTTATCTTGTACCATGATCAGTAACTTGTTTCCCTGCTTTATATGCAGTGACCTGACTATATAGTGCTTCTGTACTCCTTATACCTGATCATGTCCATTTCCTGTTATTTCCCGTAAAGTGATAATTAAACTATTAAATCCTAAAAAGGACCAACTTGTATTGGGTCGGGGGAACATGCGGATATCGATATATGTTCGTGTTTACAGTGGCATTAGGTTGTGCACTATATATCCGGTCTGACCTGAGGGCCACCAGGGGACCGAGGGGAGAGCTGGCTCCCTACATTCCTGTTTTAACGGCATACATAAGTCCCTCCTCCTGGATAAGCCTTGCGGCTGGCTTCCGTTTCCATGCAACGGAGCAAACTTTGGCCGTGGTCCCGGGTATGTACGGGACCCACTGTAAACATAGTTCGTTGATACAACCGTTGTTTCCAATAACAACCTCGACTTTCTTATATATGGATGTATGTGAGTTGGGATATATACCGGGTATATACCGAGACACATACCTAGATATATGGGTTAGACGAGTAATAATAATAAGACACCTGTTATGATTTCTGTTATAGATACCTGTTATGTTATGACTCCTATTATACCTGTTATGTCATAACCCTTGTTATGATTCCTGTATTCTTGTTAGACTTGATATATGATGATTCTAGTTCCTGCTTTACCTCTTTCATGTTTCTATCATAACCGCTTTGTTATTATTCCTTCGACTTACTAGTCTTGTAAAGCCGTAACTCAAGCTTACACACAGTCTTTCCATCTTTATTTCGTTATACTTCCATTACTTGCTGGTTCATGTTTCTTATACTGATTCTAACCCTCTTATTCATGTTTCTTAGCCATTTGGCTGTAGTCTGTGTATTATTGGGAGGTCCTGACTCCCTTGGATTTGTATGTTCAGGTTTTGAAGCTGGATCGAAGTGGAGCCATCCACAGTAGATTGAGCTTTCCTTAGTGTGCAGTCAGATTAGCTCCAGTTCCTTCGTGCCAGCCATCTCTTTTGACTCACGAGATCTGCATCCTTCTCGTGAGCATTTTGTGTTTATATTGTATATTTTTACTTTTGGACTTATTTATGATAAAGGATACATGTAGCGTGTAATACTTTATCATACTGTGATAGCTTTGTATTTGTACTGTTATGTTGGCATATGTATGTATACCACGCTTCGTGTTGTACTCTGATTCCTTGTTGTACTTTTATGCTTAGCGTATATACGTGGGGGGCATTTTCTGACCTACGTATATACGTCGCAGTGACGTCCCCGTATCCGTGGAATCGGGGCGTTACAGGATGGTATCAGAGCTTAGGCTCTTACCTCTATAGTACAAACAAGCTGCAAATTCCAGTAATTTGCTATTGCCAACTACAATGTACAAAGTTATCTAGTCCTTCTTGATTTGTCTAGTTCTTCTTGATTCCTTCCCTAGTGTCCTAAACTCTTTCCATTCTTCCAACTCTTTCCAGTTATCTTTCATCAACTAGGTATGGACACTGGGCAAGCATCAAAGGTTTCCCGTGGAAAGGAACGACGATTGGAGAAGAAGAGTGAGAACCAAGTGCAGAACAAGTCGATTAAGAAGGCTTTGCAGTTGATGAGGAGGGCCTTGCAGTTGATGAATGAAGTGAACGAAGGAGGTGCGACCAGGACAATCAATGGCCCGAAGATCAAGCGACCGTTCACAACGTCCTCTTCCTGGGAACACATGCAATTTCTGCCACAAACCCGGACATTTCAAGAGGGATTGCCGAATGGCCAATGGGTTATGTTTGGCATGTGGGAAAGAGAGTCATGTGATAAAGAATTGCCCACACAGGAAGTTTGGACAGGTGGCACCAGTCAGACCAGCTCGTTCAACCCCAGCTTTTCCAGCCCCGCCACCAAGGAGGAATCCAGAACCTGTTCCACCCCAACAGAATGATCAGCAGCAGAGGGGAGTGAAAACTGGAGCAGATCAGAGTAGAGCAGAGGCATCAGACAATGCAGCGGAGCGTGAGGACCAGTGTCCAGATCCGGAACCTTAGGGATATCAGGTAACCACTACCCCAGATCTTGTATTTGAGTTGGTTATCATTCTAAATATTTTTCCTTATCATTCTATCATTGTTCATTCTAGTCCCTCATGTGTTCATCTTATCCCCTGTTTTGGTTTTATGAGGCCTTTATTCCAGCCATTGTCCCCTTTGTATTCAATTTACCCCTTAGCGAAATTGCGAGGACGCAATTTTTGTAAGGTGGGTGGATTGTAATACCCCGTTCCCGGAATGCGTACTTAATTTCGTATTCAGATTTTCGGTCGTATTTTTCGATTTGTTTCCCGTATTTATTCTGTATTATGAATTCCTTATATGATTGTTTTTACCTTGGATGTGGATTCGTGGACTCGGAGTCAGCCCTAGTCTGAACCGAAGGCCCGGTCATAGTATATTCTTCGATTTAGTCTTTCTGATGTGTAGAATTGATCGATTTCAGTTTCAAATATTATTTTCCAATATATTAGATTTCCTGTGATTTTCTGGATTTTTCTTGAATTAAATTGAATTTCTTCAAAACCGGTGTCGGCCAGTGCCGCTGACCATTCCTGGATTTTTATTTCACAAACGGTTTAGAATTTCTAAATGATTCTTTAGACTTTATTTCTTAAAATAATATTTTCTACCTACATACTTTTTCTGAGGATTTTATAATTTTATGAAAATTCCAACGGAGTCGGTAGATACTGGTTCCGGGATTTTTAGTTTTAAAAACTATAAAGTAATTCTTAAAACGGATTTCACCATTATTCTTAATATAATATTATGGATTTTTGATAATTATTTCGGGTCGTTCCGAGATACTTGAATTTCGGACGATTCCGGTATTTTTTCCGAAATGTTTTCCGTATCCTCGATTTAACCCGGGTATCTGTCCTTTCAATATTTTCCAATTCTAATTCCAAGAAAATATATTCTCATTTCAATTTCTTTTCCATTTTTCCATTTCCTTTATTTCTTTCTTTCCTCCACAAGCTAAAGCATTTCATTTTCCAAAATTCCAATAATTCCACACTCTTCCACACACTTCCCACAAAAATATCTCTCTTTCTCTCTCTCTTCCTTGGCCGGCCAAGTGGCCAAGAGAAGGACACTCACCCCCTCCTCCACTTTGCAAATAACCCCCTCTCATCTACACTAATTTCACTTCCTTCACAAATTCCAAATCATATATAAACATTCCTTTACAATTCCATCTCTTTTTCTTCACTTCACCAAAAGAAATCCCCTTCACCAAAATCCTCCTCCATCTCAACTCAACCTCCAACTTCAAGAGCTTCATCTAGGGCATCATCAAGGTCTTCATCTTCAACCACCAACTCCCAAAGCAACACCAAGATCATCTTCCCCACCTCAAGCAACTTCAACTTCAACAACTACTTTTGGATTGGGCCATCATCTCCACCTTGGGATCCTTTCAAGACTACGAAGCTTCACCTAACCAATCCTTGTGAGTATTTTTACTCACCAAGACTTGTTTCATTTCTAAGCATACTTGTATCTCCATATCTTGTGTTCATATGTCATAAAAATCCTATTAGACCATCAACACAACCAGCAGATTCTGCTCTGTATTCTGTTTTTCCCCACGATTAGTCGACTTGACCTAGAACCTAGTCGACTAGAAACCCTTAGCTGAAACGTAGCTTTTCTGACTTCACAGTTTTTAGTCGACTAGTCCCTTTTACCAGTCGACTAGATATCCCTAGTCGACTACTAGAAATTCCCTAGTCGACTCCTGAAATAAAACTCAACTCTCTGTATCACAGTTTTAGTCGACTTAACATAACTGTTAGTCGACTTGACATGTCTGTTAGTCGACTACTATTTCAACCTAGTCGGACTAAGTGTCCTGAATCAGAAACCCAACTCTCTGAACACAGTATTAGTCGACTACCTCATTTTCCTAGTCGACTAACCCTTCTATTAGTCGACTACTTTTCCAACCTAGTCGACTAACTTATGGCTGTCTGTTATAGTTGATTTCCTTTTTGACCTTGTATTTTATCCTCGATACATGTACTATATATTGTTCTTACTTGTACTTCATAACTTGTACTTTATGACCTATTACTTGATGTATGTCATCTCTAGTCACTTCATATTTCTATTGATATGCTACTGCTTGTTTCATTCTTGTTCATGTACTCTATCTGTGTTATGCCTACTTTCTTATCGTACACTATGCGTGGTTGACCCTTCGAGGTCATTGAACTCTGGGTTTCTATTAATTATCATTGCTATATCGTTACTTCAGACTGTCAGTTTCGTGTTCCTTTGACAAATGTATATCATCTAACTTCCACTATGTTATCACCTGACCACTTGGCATGTTACTACCTAGTAAGAACACTTGTTATGACATGACTTGCCCTGATTAATATCAATCTCTTGACTTGATTGGTTACTTGTGGATATCATCATCTTGTCATGCTATCACTCTATACCAGCATGATACACTCGACTTGTGATTATTATCCTTACGGGAACTTGACTTGTTATCTTGTACCATGATCAGTAATTTGTTTCCTGCTTTATATGCAGTGACCTGACTATATAGTGCTTCTGTACTCCTTATTCCTGATCATGTCCATTTCCTGTTATTTCCCGTAAAGTGATAATTAAACTATTAAATCCTAAAAAGGACCAACTTGTATTGGGTCGGGGAAAAACATGCGGATATCGATATATGTTCGTGTTTACAGTGGCATTAGGTTGTGCACTATATCCGGTCTGACCTGAGGGCCACCAGGGGACCGAGGGGAGAGCTGGCTCCCTACACTCCTGTTTTAAACGGGCATACATAAGTCCTCCTCCTGGATAAGCCTTGCGGCTGGCTTCCGTTTCCATGCAACGGAGCAAACTTTGGCCGTGGTCCCGGTATGTACGGGACCAACTGTAAACATACTTCGTTGATACAACCGTTGTTTCCAATAACAACCTCGACTTTCTTATATATGGATGTATGTGAGTTGGGATATATACCGGTATATACCGAGACACATACCTAGATATATGGGTTAGACGAGTAATAATAATAAGACACCTGTTATGATTTCTGTTATAGATACCTGTTATGTTATGACTCCTATTATACCTGTTATGTATAACCCTTGTTATGATTCCTGTATTCTTGTTAGACTTGATATATGATGATTCTAGTTCCTGCTTTACCTCTTTCATGTTTCTATCATAACCGCTTTGTTATTATTCCTTCGACTTACTAGTCTTGTAAAGCCGTAACTCAAGCTTGCACACAGTCTTTCCATCTTATTTCGTTATACTTCCATTACTTGCTGGTCATGTTTCTTATACTGATTCTAACCCTCTTATTCATGTTTCTTAGCCATTGGCTGTAGCCTGTTATTATTGGGAGGTCCTGACCCCCTTGGATTTGTATGTTCAGGTTTAGAAGCTGGATCGAAGTGGAGCCATCCACAGTAGATTGAGCTTTCCTTAGAGTGCCAGTCAGATTAGCTCCAGTTCTTCGTGCCAGCCATCTCTTTTTGACTCACGAGATCTGCATCCTTCTCGTGAGCATTTTGTGTTTATATTGTATATTTTACTTTTGGACTTGTTTATGATAAAGGATACATGTAGCGTGTAATACTTTATCATACTGTGATAGCTTTGTATTTGTACTGTTATGTTGGCATATGTATGTATACCACGCTTCGTGTTGTACTCTGATTCCTTGTGTACTTTTATGCTTAGCGTATATACGTGGGGGGCATTTTCTGACCTACGTATATACGTCGCAGTGACGTCCCCGTATCCGTGGAATCGGGCGTTACAGGATGGTATCAGAGCGTAGGCTCTCAAGCCTAAAGTACAATCAAGCAGCAAATTATCGTAATTTGCTAATGCCAACAACAACGTACAAAGTTATCTAGTCCTTCTTGATTTTTCTAGTTCTTCTTGATCTTTCCTTCATATCCTAAACTCCTTCCATTCTTCCAACTCTTTCCAGTTATCTTTCATCAACTAAGGTATGGACACTGGGCAAGCATCAAAGGTTTCCCGGGAAAGGAACAACGATTGGAGAAGAAGAGTGAGGAACCAAGTGCAGAACAAGTCGATTAAGAAGGCTTTGCAGTTGATGAGGAGGGCTTGCAGTTGATGAATGAAGTGAACGAAGGAGGTGCGACCAGGACAATCAATGGCCCGAAGATCAAGCGACCGTTCAAACGTCCTCTTCCTGGGAACACATGCATTTCTGCACAAACCCGGACATTTCAAGAGGGATTGCCGAATGGCCAATGGGTTATGTTTGGCATGTGGGAAAGAGAGTCATGTGATAAGGAATTGCCCACACAGGAAGTTTGGACAGGTGGCACCAGTCAGACCAGCTCGTTCAACCCCAGCTTTTCCAGCCCCGCACCAAGGAGGAATCCAGAACCTGTTCCACCCCAACAGAATAATCAACAGCAGAGGGGAGTGAAAACTGGAACAGATCAGGCGAGACAGCAGCATCAGACGGTGCAGCACTGTGTGAAGACCAGTGTAGATCCGGAACCTTAGGGATGTCATGGTAACACTACCCCAGATCTTGTATTTGAGTTGGTTATCATTCTAAATATTTTTCCTTATCATTCTATCATTGTTCATTCTAGTCCCTCATGTGTTCATCTTATCCCCTGTTTGGTTTTATGAGGCCTTATTCAAGCCATTGTCCCTTTGTATTCAATTTACCCCTTAGCGAAATTGCGAGGACGCAATTTTTGTAGGTGGGTGGATTGTAATACCCCGTCCCGGAATACGTACTTAATTCGTATTCAGATTTTCGGTCGTCTTTTTCGATTTGTTTCCCGTATTTATTCTGTATTATGAATTCCTTATATGATTGTTTTACCTTGGATGTGGATTCGTGGACTCGGAGTCAGCCCTAGTCTGAACGAAGGCCCGATCATAGTATATTCTTCGATTTAGTCCTTCTGATGTGTAGAATTGACCGATTTCAGTTTCAAATATTATATTTTCAATATATTAGATTTTCTGTGATTTTCTGGATTTTTCTTGAATTAAATTGAATTTCTTCAAAACCGGTGTCGGCCAGTGCCGCTGACCGATTCCCGGATTTTTAATTCTCAAACTGTTTGGAATTTCATGATGATTCTTTAGACTTTATTTCTTAGAATAATATTTTCTACCTACATGCTTTTTCTGAGGATTTTATAATTTTATGAAAATTCCAACGGAGTCGGTAGATAACTGGTTCCGGGATTTTTAGTTTTAAAACTATAAAGTATTTCTTAAAACGGATTTCACCATTATTCTTAATATAATATTATGGATTTTTGATAATTATTTCGGGTCGTTCCGAGATACTTGAATTTCGGACGATTCGGTATTTTCCGAATTGTTTTCCGTATTCTTGACTTGAACCCGGTATCTGTATCTTCAACAATTTCATTTGAGTCCAAGGAAAATATCTTTCTCTTTATTTTTCTTTTCCTTTTCTTTTTCTATTTCTCTTCCTTCTTTCACAACCACAAGATTTTCCATTCTTCCAAAATTCCTATATTTCCCAAAAAATCCCACTCCACACACTTCCACCAACTCCTCATTAATGCCTCCCATTCTTCTCTCTCCCATGGCCGGCCAAATGGCCAAGAGAGGGACACTCATCCCCTCCCCTATTTGCACAAAACCCCTTCTCATCTACTTTAATTGCAACTCCTTTACAAATCCAACCTTATTTAATCTTTTCCTTTTCATTTCAATCTCTTTCTTTACTTCACCTCACTAAAGAGATAGCCTCACCAAAGTTCCTTCTTCAACTTCAACCTCCAACTTCAAGAGCTTCATCTAGGGCATCATCAAGGTCTTCATCTTCAACACCAACTCCCAAAGCAACACCAAGATCATCTTCCCCACCTCAAGCAACTTCAACTTCAACAACTACTTTTGGATTGAGGCCATCATCTCCACCTTGGGATCCTTTCAAGACTACAAAGCTTCACCTAACCAATCCTTGTGAGTATTTTACTCACCAAGACTTGTTTCATTTCTAAGCATACTTGTATCTCCATATCTTGTGTTCATATGTCATAAAAATCCTATTTTTAGACCATCCAACACAACCAGCAGATTCTGCTCTGTATTCTGTTTTCCCCACGATTAGTCGACTTGACCTAGAACCTAGTCGACTAGAAACCCTTAGCTGAAACGTAGCCTTTTCTGACTTCACAGTTTTAGTCGACTAGTCCCTTTTACCAGTCGACTAGATATCCCTAGTCGACTACTAGAATTCCCTAGTCGACTCCTGAAATAAACTCAACTCTCTGTATCACAGTTTTAGTCGACTTAACATAACTGTTAGTCGACTTGACATGTCTGTTAGTCGACTACTATTCAACCTAGTCGACTAAGTGTCCCTGAATCAGAAACCCAACTCTCTGGAACACAGTATTAGTCGACTACCTCATTTTCCTAGTCGACTAACCCTTCTATTAGTCGACTACTTTTCCAACCTAGTCGACTAATTATGGCTGTCTGTTATAGTTGATTTCCTTTTTGACCTTGTATTTTATCCTCGATACATGTACTATATATTGTTCTTACTTGTACTTCATAACTTGTACTTTATGACCTATTACTTGATGTATGTCATCTCTAGTCACTTCATATTTCTATTGATATGCTACTGCTTGTTTCATTCTTGTTCATGTACTCTATCTGTGTTATGCCTACTTTCTTATCGTACACTATGCGTGGTTGACCCTTCGAGGTCATTGAACTCTGGTTTCTATTATATTATCATTGCTATATCGTTACTTCAGACTGTCAGTTTCGTGTTTCCTTTTGACACATGTATATCATCTAACTTCCACTATGTTATCACCTGACCACTTGGCATGTTACTACCTAGTAAGAAACCACTTGTTATGACATGACTTGCCCTGATTAATATCAATCTCTGACTTGATTGGTTACTTGTTGGATATCATCATCTTGTCATGCTATCACTCTATCCCAGCATGATACACTCGACTTGTGATTATTATCCTTACGGGAACTTGACTTGTTATCTTGTACCATGATCAGTAACTTGTTTCCCTGCTTTATATGCAGGACCTGACTATATAGTGCTTCTGTACTCCTTATTCCTGATCATGTCCATTTCCTGTTATTTCCCGTAAAGTGATAATTAACTATTAAATCCTAAAAAGGACCAACTTGTATTGGGTCGGGGGAAACATGCGGATATCGATATGTGTTCGTGTTTACAGTGGCATTAGGTTGTGCACTATATCCGGTCTGACCTGAGGGCCACCAGGGGACCGAGGGGAGAGCTGGCTCCCTACACTCCTGTTTTAACGGGCATACATAAGTCCCTCCTCCTGGATAAGCCTTGCGGCTGGCTTCCGTTCCATGCAACGGAGCAAACTTTGGCCGTGGTCCCGGGTATGTACGGGACCCACTGTAAACATAGTTCGTTGATACAACCGTTGTTTCCAATAACAACCTCGACTTTCTTATATATGGATGTATGTGAGTTGGGATATATACCGGGTATATACCGAGACACATACCTAGATATATGGGTTAGACGAGTAATAATAATAAGACACCTGTTATGATTTCTGTTATAGATACATGTTATGTTATGACTCCTATTATACCTGTTATGTCATAACCCTTGTTATGATTCCTGTATTCTTGTTAGACTTGATATATGATGATTCTAGTTCCTGCTTTACCTCTTTCATGTTTCTATCATAACCGCTTTGTTATTTATTCCGACTTACTAGTCTTGTAAAGCCGTAACTCAAGCTTGCACACACTTTCCATCTTTATTTCGTTATACTTCCATTACTTGCTGGTTCATGTTTCTTATACTGATTCTAACCCTCTTATTCATGTTTCTTACCATTTGGCTGTAGCCTGTTATTATTGGAGGTCCTGACCCCCTTGGATTTGTATGTTCAGGTTTAGAAGCTGGATCGAAGTGGAGCCATCCACAGTAGATTGAGCTTTCCTTAGAGTGCAGTCAGATTAGTCCAGTTCTTCGTGCCAGCCATCTCTTCTCTCTGAGCCACGTCCATCTCTTTTTGTCACGAGATGCATTTCTCGTAGCATTTGTTATATTGTATATTACTTTGGACTTGTTTATATAAAGGATACATGTAGCGTGTAATACTTTATCATACTGTGATAGCTTTGTATTTGTACTGTTATGTTGGCATATGTATGTATACCACGCTTCGTGTTGTACTCTGATCCTTGTTGTACTTTTATGCTTAGCGTATATACGTGGGGGGCATTTTCTGACCTACGTATATACGTCGCAGTGACGTCCCCGTATCCGTGGAATCGGGGCGTTACACTGTAGCAGGCCTACCGGTCGACCGGGCGGTCGACCGAATCCCTGCTGGCAAAGAGCCGTTGGGGGTCCGGTCGACCGGTCAGTCGACCGATCTCTTGGGGAAACACAGTTTCCTTCTGTCGGTCGACTGTCCGGTCGACCGAAAAGATACAGAGAGAACATCTTATTTCGGTCGACCGGTCGGTCGACCGACAGACATGCACAGCCTGTGCATGTCGGACACAGCAGCCGGTCGACTGTCCGGTCGACCGGTCTGCCTGAAACAGGATTCTGGGCAGATTTTTTTTGAGATAGAAAATTTTGTAAAAATTCTTTAAAAAATCTGAGGCTAAGTGTTATGCTGAAAATAGTTTATATACATGTTTTAAACAAGTTTTGAAGATATAAAGCTTTGAGTACATGTATGTATAAAACTAAGGCATAAACTTAGAAATAAACATTTTCAAAAACAAGAGAAACATACAAAACAAATGTGTGTGCAAATCCTAGAGCCAAATTTCACATATTCAATCTTTAACAAACTAAACTTACAAACTACTAAGGTCTTCAAGACTTCAACATGGGCTATCTTCACTTGATCTTCAATATTGCACTTTTAGGCTAATTTGACTTGTCTTGAGTCCAAAGTACCTTCCTTTAGGGAAGAAATCAACTCTTTTAGATATGAACCTGAAACACACTTAATCAACAAATAATATTAGTACAAATAACTAATATGTTTTGTAATCATCAAAACACACTAAACATGGGTTGATTGTAACCTTGGGCCAACAATTCCACCGTTTTTCGGAGATGATCGCGAAAGATCATACTCATTGCCCGCTGATAGGTCGCTCCGGCGTTCTTCAGTCCGAAGGGCATTACTGTGTAGCAGTATACCCCAATGGTGTTCGGAACGAAGTATGCTTCTCGTCGTCGGGATACATCTTAATCTGGTTGTACCCTGAAAAGCCGTCCATGAAAGACATTCTTTCGAATCCACATGTGTTGTCGATCATGACGTCGGTGATGGGCAGTGGGAATTCGTCTTTGGGACAGGCCGTATTGAGATCATGGTAGTCGATGCAGATCCGTATTTTCCCGTTCTTTTGAGGACGGGGACGATGTTAGCTACCCAATCAGGATGTTGTTCTTCCCGGATGAAGCCACATGCAATAAGCTTGTGAACTTCGGCTTCAATAGCTTCCATAATGTTCGGGCGAAATCGACGTTGTTGCTGCTTTACTGGCTTGACGTCGGTCTTGATGTTCAGACGGTGCATAGCGACCTGTGGATCAAGTCCGGGCATATCTTCGTAGCTCCATGCGAAGACATCTATATACTCCTTCACGAGCATTGTCAATTCCTCCTTTTCTATAAGTGATAGGCTTTCACTTATAAAGATGGGCTTGGGGTTATCTTGACTTCCCAGGTTGACCTGCATCACCTTGTCTTCAGTAGGTGGTTCGCGTGATTCGAATCGCTTTTCCCATGAAGGTCTGATTGCTGGGCCCATTGCTCCTCGTCAGTGGCTTCTGCGGGCTCCAATTGACTGCTTGAGGTCATATTAGTAGTGAGGTTTTTGAACATTCCTCCTATACTGACATCTGAATCCCACTCGGAGGATGAGGCTGAATGTGATGGAATCGGTTCATCGTCTTGACTTGAACGTTGCTGATGATGTGGGTGTAACATATCCCAACCCCCGCGTGTACTATCATAGTAATTTGCAGGTTTCCCTTCAAGCACAAGGTCCGCATCAAACCGCGCCTTCCTTTTCCGAAATTCAGGCCTGCTCCACGCTTCAAGTCGTATCCCATTTTCTTCATAATGGCGCGCTGGCCGCGCATAATGGAAGAACTGTGGGCGTCTGAATCTGAGCTTGGATCTGCAGTTGTGGATCCCCGTGGCCGGGTTCTACCGAAGATTATCGGAGACTGACCTTGTTGGACGGAGGGATCACCAGTGTGGCCCCCTCTATAGCTTCCACAGATGTGCTGGCTACACTTGGCTCATGTACGGGCACATGCAGAGAGCCATCCGTAATGGATTTAATCGACCCAATACTCGCAGGATAATCAAAAGAAATATTATCATTATTACCCATTCACCTTCATCCTCTGAAGGAGTATTACATAGGGGATTATTGAGACATGTTATAATTGGTTCACCAATCAGAATAGCTGGCATGCCTATTTCGAATTCTGAATCCGCCTCGTTGCCACTTTCATCATCGTCTGGCAACGATTCTTTGAGTGCTCCACCGGCCTCTTGATATAGGAGAGCGTCAGTGAAGTAGTTTTCCACCCCTTTGAATGGTTGCCTCTCAGCAAAGACAGTTCGTACTGTCGCATCATCTTCAACATATTTGAAGCATTGATGGAGGGTGGAAGGGACGATCCAATTGGCATGGATCCATGGCCGTCCCAGCAGCAGGTTATATGATGTGTCAGCATCAATGACATAGCATGTCACTTCTGACTTCAGGCTCCCGATTCTGCAACGGAGTCGAATTTTTCCCAGTGGATGACTGCTCCGGCGTTGAAACCGTATATTGTAGTAGTGGTTGTGGACAACCTATACAATGGTATGCCGAGGAAGTAGAGAAGCCTTTTGGGGATGATGCTGAGTGGGGACCCCGGATCGACTTGTACCCTCTCAATGCATGTTGAACCGATATATCCGGTGTAGTACAGAGGTCGATCGTGCTTGTTGTCTTTGAGAAGCATATCTTCCGCTGTGAAGGTAATAGCGGGCACCTTTGATTGTGCATGATGACATTCTGGGTGGGAAGACTGGACGTCGTTGTTATGGATCTCAGGCATGCATGTCAGAAATGATTCTGAATTGGCTAGCGCATCCCTGAGTGCTTCTCTTGTCTCTTTCGAGAGGCGAAGGAGCTCGTGTATAGTGATACGAGCTGGGATATTGGCCAGTTGAGCCAATATGTCAAACCGAAAGGGCGTATCAAACCCTGGCCTGGTGGTTTCTTCAACACGTGGTCGAATCGTACCTCCTTAGGCTTTTCTTTCCTTTGGCTGGGATTGGAGTGGATGCTGGTACTTGTACTGACGTCGTTTGCTGTTGTATCTCGTCAGTAGACTTTTCATACTGCCTTAAGTATGATTTTCCGGATCGGGTGCCCGTTTGCTGAGGCGTATCGGCTTGCGCTGCGCAAGCATGCTTTTCTCCTTCGGAATCACTGAGGGAAGCCGATGTAAGATTGCCGTCGTCTGGCAGGAGGGAGATGACATTGCAAGACTTGCCCTTTGAGTTGGGCTGCTTTGGATCCCGCTGTACGTCTTGGACGAGGTCTGGATGTATCCACATGACTTCTCCTGTCTCCAATGTTAAGGGAACAAGACCCTTATTGTTTTGAGCTGTAGCTGGGAGATGTTTGACTTCCAACCGTGGCGCAGGGACGGAATAAGTCCCGTCAGGAACTGTGACCTTTGGGGCTTTGCCGAACTCAAGAGTCACCAGATTAGCAGTGACTTTCTTTTGCTCCGTCTTTAGCGTCAGAACCCCGGCATCAACCAAGGCTTGAATTCTATCCTTGAGGACATAGCACTTGTCAGTAGGATGGTGAACCATCCTGTGGTAGAGGCAGTATTTAGGGTCGTTTGTGCGCCCTATCTCATTGGGACGCCGCGCATCTGGCAGCTTTATTTTGTTCCCTTTGTGGAGCAGATGGAATATGGTGACCACCTGATCGTCTTTGAACGAGTACTGCTTTGGAGGGAATTTAGGCTCCTGATTGTTGAAGCCGCTCTTCTTGGCCTTTGACTGCACATCTCCGGATAGTTCCACAGACATAGTCTCCTTGCCTTCTTTAGCTTGAGAGGATTGCGGTAGGTCGCCACGCCCTTTGTTGTTCATCCCCCACTTGCTTCTAGGGGCGGATGGTTCAAACTTTTTAGCCGACTTCTCGGCTATCTCAGCTTGTTCGACCAATTCTTTCCAGGTGTGGGCTTTGACAGCCCCCATGCAAACTTCGACTGGTCTAGGAAGTTGTGTCTGCATGTCTGCAAGAGCATGGGTAATGGCATCCCTGCTGGGCACATCAAGGATAAGTTTCTGAACCGTTCAATGTAGTCACGGACAGATTCGCCCTTCCTCTGCACAGTGGAGAGGAGTTTGTCCATGGTTACCTCGGTATCATCCTCATAGAAACGAGAGAGGAACCGAGTTTCCAGGTCGATCCAGGAGTTGATAGAGCCCGGGGAAGACTGCGAAACCAGTCAAACGCCACCCCCTTAAGGTGCCAATGAAAAGCCTAGTCATGATGGCGTCATTGCTTATAACATTACCTGTCTGAGACCGGAAATAGTAGATGTGCTGATTTGGCGAGCTTTTCCATCATAGGTATGCAGCGTTGGCGGTTTGAACTTCGGTGGGTATGGCACCGAATCCCACTCCAGCGGATAAGGACGGACTGTCCCTACCTTCTTTAATTCATCCCTCTGAGCTAGGGATGCGATCTGAGCTTGGAGGCCCTTAAGGACTTCGGCGTCTAAGGAAGAACCCTCCTTGGATTTCTCCGGCTTTGGTTGCTCATTGCTGAAGTGTTCCTCCTCATCGCGATTGCTCCCGCATCATTGTTATTCCGGTTATTGAGGAGTTGAGCGAGCATCTGTTGAATATTGTCCAGAGTCTCTTGCTGAGTCTTGGAAGTTTGCTCCTGGGCTTCCAGGCGCCGACGAAGATCGTCGTTGACGTTATCAGCCATATTGACTGATGCTCTGTCTGTTCGCACCGAACTGTCGCCGAAGAGGCGTACCCACTATCTTCATCTCTCGTCCGATGATTGGAGTGATCTTGTGGGCTGTGATGAGGCTAGGGCCATCGAGGAAAAAGGCTGCTCGTAATTGTAGGGTATCGCCACCCTGGATCTGGTGTTTCGGAAAACACCTTCCTCATGCACCAAGACTTCGCCTAGGCCTGGGCTGTAATCTGGATCTGGGGACTCTCGTCCTCTTCCGGTCATGTTGACGGATGCAGAGGGTAGATCTCGCGAGATGCTCCTTTTGCGATGTTTTACGGACTTGCACCGATAGTCGATCAAAAACCGACCGTCGTCTTGGAGGCGTGGCGGAGATTGGTCCCAGCCGGCAATGGACCGAGTGGAGTGTCAGCAGTTGGCATCCCCTGTGTTGGCAATAGGGGGAAGAGGTTTGTCTATCTGTCAACAATTTCCTCAAATCGAACCCGGTCGGGTCCCTGCAATCGAGCGCAAAGGCTCTTTTGGATCGCGCATAGGGCGATGTCCTGCTTCTTTTATCCCTGCAGACGGGATTAGCACTGAATAGTGCTTTAGTTCTAGCTTCGCCATTAGACGCGAACTTAGTGCTTGACGCACTGGAAAATGGAGCACGCTGCGGTGCTTTACCCGCTATGCTGTTGCGAAGGCAATTAGCCTTAGATAGTACTTTGGCTTCGGCTTTGCGGCTATGGACCCTGCGCGTACGCTGTGGTACGGTGCTTCGCTCATGAGAACGAGGCCGGCGTGAGGCGTTGCTGCTCTTAAATTGGACGACGGTATGATTGCCGTCGTAACTTTGTGATTGGAGCAGACAGGCATCTTGCCTTTTTCTTCACGGGAGAGGCGCGGTTTAGGCGTAGTTACGCCTGAAGCTTCGGTCGAAAACTTCTGTTTAGGCTTCCATACCCCCCTTGGCAGAGGAGACTTAGGTTCGCAGGGAACCTGATTAGCCACACACGAGGCTGAGAGGTGTTGGCAGAATTCTGCTTCCAGTTTCTGCTTTGAAACCTTGGTCGTGGAGACCTTCCTATGCTTCCGCGCTCGAAGCATTGGGCCACCCCCAGAGAGGACTTCTTCAAATCTTCCTTGATCGAACTGAACCACCAAGTTCTCACAAGTAAAGGAATCAGATTGCGGACGTGCTTCCTTGTTGCGCCAAATAACGCAGTAGGTTCGTAGAGAACCTTTTCCATCTCCGCAGAGACTTTCCTTGAAGACTTAGCCAGAGGGGCTCTGGCTGCACCAGCTTTTCTGAATTCAGAGTTAGACCCGAAGGTCTGTTCGTCGCATTGCGACACTTGATTCTCGGCAGTGGAGAATAAGTTCCCCAGCGGAGTCGCCATCTTGTTTTCCATTATGTTTGCAAAGGGGAAAAACTTACAAAAAAGAGTTTGAGGAGCTAAATTACAAGTATTCTAAAAAAAGATTACAAGTAGATCTCCTCAGAGATTCTGGAGAAGTGTGCCGATAGGAGTCTGGTCAGCGCGCGACCACTTTGTCCCTTTGACGATGCGAGCGATGAGATTCCCTTCTCGCCTGGTTCGGGGAATCAGAGAACAGAAGGTTGGTAGAACCCTCTTGCTGCTTCTCAAAATCGCCTTCAATAAGGAATTCCTTCTCGCCTGGTTCCGGAGATTCCTTGAGAAGAAGGACGACGTTAGGGTATCAACACCCTGGTTAGAGAAAGCAATTCTCTAAAAGGTCTCTGAATTCGAGAACGCACGGTGCGTTATGAAGAAGCCTCTGCTTGTGGAGTCCTCCCGTATGCCTCTCTGCCTTTTTTTTTTGCACCTTTCGACGGGCTATTTATAGGGAGAGCAAGGGTATAATCGTCCCTTGAAAATATGAAAACAGATTGAATCGAATCTGTTTAAAATCTGGAAAGTGGCCTTGCTGCGAGGCTAGGATCAGCTTCTGCGAAGCTAAAATGGCAGGTCGGTTGATCTTCTTGATCCTTTCCATATCGTTGGAGGATTTCCCTGATCTTCTTACTCGTTTTAAGAAGAATCAAGAGATTGTGGCAATCAACTGCCAAATTTGATCTCTGATTTGATCTTAATTAGATTTGATCTGATTGGATCCGATCTCATCCGGAGATTTGATTGGTCAAAGGTTGACCACAGTAGATTCTTAGCGGCGCTGTCCGCATTGAGCTCGTAGCGGAGCTAGAGACGGTTTCTGGCGAAGTCCGAAAGAAACCCTTTGGCGGAGCTGGAAGTCCTCTGTGGCGAAGTTTGCGAGTTAGCTTCCTGGCGAGGCTTTGAATGGCTTCAAGGCGAAGTCGAGTGATATTAGCCTCTCAAGCGAGGCTATCCCTCTGGGCTTATGTAATGCTAAGTGCTAGCACCATAGACTGCTGAGGTCTGTTTAGAAACAATCCGGGTTCACTGTCTGCTTGCTGGATCAGTGGAGTCCAAGTTGCTTCCTTGTCCCTCGGAGATGGGGTGAAAACTGGTCTTCAGCTCGTCTGTCACTTGTCTTTTGTAAATGTCAACAAGTTTAGACATTGTTCGGACAATAAGAATCTTGTCTTTTTTAAGTGTCAACAGATATATGGGCAGAAAAACTGTAGAAAAAGCTTAACCAGACTTGTGCTCCGTACGCAAAGCAAGTTCAACGGGAAATGGCTTCAATGACGGCGGCAACGATGATCCTAATCCATTTTCATCCTGCAATATATGGCCTAATATAGTTACACCTTGATAAAAAACACTCCTGTATATACCAAGCCCTTTTAGTAATACAGTATATATAATCATATCATATTTCAAACACCCCTTCAAATACAAATAATTTTGGATTTAGAAGCTAACAAGTTTGGCAACCGCCATCTGAAGTTAGATGCATATCAATAGTAATCCTAGGAGCCTGTATTAAGATTTGACCTCAAAGAACTGTTTTAACTTCCAAAAGTTGCATCCAAATTCACTCTTGGATCCAATTAGAATTGCTATATGAGTAATATTAGAGTATGTAGAAAGAGTATTCTTACAATTTGTCATTATTCTTCATTTATATAAAGATGAAGCTACCTCAATCTAAGGGGTAAGCCGTCTATTCTCTAAACCTAACATAGTGGCAGAGCAATGCCTTTAGATATCATGAGATCCATCCTCCATCAACCACCAACGCCTCCATCATCAGCCATCAACTTCCAACACCACCACCATCACAAGCATCACCAACATCATCTTCTTTTCTCTTTTTTTTTTAAAAAAGTAATTAATCTAAATTCATAATTCAAATCTAAAAAAAAAATATTACATGAACAGTACCACGATGACACTATTTGTTGGAAAAAAATAGAAATTATATGTGGAATAAAGACCATGGATCAATGAATCACATACAACTCAAGATAATCAAATGCATAAAATGAGCAATAATAAATGCACTATACCTGAAGCCATTGAAAGTTGAATGAGGACGAGAATCCTTGTGATTGATGGAAGAAGACAAATCCTTGATCTTTCCTTTGATTTGAACCTGCAACCCTAGAGCAAATTGATCCTCTTTTCTCTTCTCCTTTTCTTTTCTCAAAACTTCTCTGTTCTTTTCTGATGGAGAGACTCACGACACAAAAATGAGCGTTCATTTTGATTCTTTACAGGAGGAGAAAAGTGGGTCGCACATTTGCAATTAGACCCCTTGAAATAAAGCCTTTCCTTCATGGCCCCTTTATATTTCAAGAGACTAAATAAACTATATAAATGTGACTTTAATATGGGCATAATATCATATCAGTTAACTTTAACAGGAATCCAATGCAAATAACCAAGGTTATTGGTCCACCTTTAATATGAGATTAACATTCTCCCACTTGGACCATTACCGATTAGGTTAAAACTTTAGAAAAAAAATAAATGAAAAGACTCATTTAAAAATCATTTTGACTCCATTGGATTCCATACTGAAAAACTTTGACACGTGATCACGAATTTTAAAAAAATAACAACTGATAAGCCCAAATATAAAATACGTAATACTGCAATTAGTTTGGACTACCAATGCGAGTCATAGCGGTTATACAACATCCACGTCATACTTCCTTCTATGCACCACAACATTGATAACCCTTACTAATTGAGTCCATAACCAAAATGACCCTGTAATTGTCTTGTAAAGACATTTCCTGTTTAACATACATCCAAACATAATATGTGCACACATAATTGGATAACAGGAAACACAGAAACAAAACTTTTATTTGTACAATAATGTCAATTACATAAGTACCAAAATACACATTTACAGATTGCCCAAAAGACCCATTCTTACAACATGTTCCTTGAATGTCTTTGGAGGCAATCCCTTTGTCATTGGATCAGCAACCATTAAAGTGGTACTTAAACTTACAATTGACACCTTTTGTTTCTCAACTCTTCTCTAACCACCAAGTACTTAAGTTCTATGTGTCTAGAACCATTAGAGTACTTACCATTCTTAGAGAAAAATACGGCTGCTGTATTGTCACAATATATCGTCAGCGGCTTGGCAATAGAGTCAACTACACCAAGTGCTGAGATGAAATTCCTTAGCCATAATGCATGATTTGTGGCCTCAAAACAAGCTATGAACTCAGCCTCCATCGTGGATGAAGCAATAATGGACTGCTTCACACTCTTCCACGAGATTGCCCCACCTGCTAGCAAGAAAATAAATCCTGAAGTAGACTTCCTGCTATCTGGGCAACCACCAAAATCTGAGTCTGAATAGCCGATCACCTCCAACTGATCTGATCTCCTGTATGTGAGCATATAGTCCTTTGTCCCTTGAAGATACCTCATAATCTTCTTAGCCAACTTCCAGTGCTCCATTCCTGGATTGCTTTGGTATCTTCCCAACATCCCAACAGCAAAGTTGATATCTGGTCTGGTACAAGTGCTTGCATACATCAAGCTCCCAACAGCTGATGCATACGGAACTGTCTGCATTTGACCCTTTTCTAAGTCATTTCTGGGACACTGGCTACCACTTAATCTGTCACCCTTCTGAATGGGTGCAGGACTGACTGAACACATTTCCATATGAAATCTTTCCAAGACTCGGTTGATATAACCTTTCTGAGACAATCCTAGCAATCCTTGAGATCTATCCCTGAAGATCTCTATGCCAATAACATAATTTGCCTCACCCATATCAACCATCTGAAAATTCTTGGTAAGATAGCTTTTAGTTTCATACAGCAAACCAAGATCACTACTGGCCAACAAGATGTCATCTACATACAGAACCAGAAAAATAAACTTGCTCCCACTGATCTTTAGATATATACACTGATCAACAGTGTTTTCTGTAAATCCAAAAGAGGTAATGGTATTGTTAAACTTTATATACCATTGCCTGGAAGCTTGTTTAAGTCCATATATAGATTTCTTTAATTTGCAAGCCAAGTGTTCTTTTTCTTTAATTGCGAACCCTTCAGGTTGCTCCATGTAGATATCCTCATCCAAATTCCATTTAGAAAAGCAGTTTTCACATCCATTTGATGTAACTCCAAATCATAATGAGCTACAAGTGCCATAATGATTCTAAGAGAATCCTTCTTTGATACTGGAGAGAAGGTCTCTGTATAGTCAATGCCTTCTTTCTGAGTGAAACCTTTGGCCACAAGTCTAGCCTTATATCGTTCGACATTGCCTTTAGAGTCGCGCTTGGTCTTAAAGACCCATTTACACCGACTTTCTTACTGTTATAAGGCAATTCAACGAGATCCCAGACTTGATTTTGGTCCATAGATTTCAACTCATCTTTCATAGCATCAACCCATTTACTAGAATCATTGCATTCTATGGCTTGTGAAAATGAAACTGGATCTTTATTAATCCCAATATCATAGTCAGATTCCTGTAGATACACCACATAGTCATCTGAAATGGCAGATCTTCTTTCCCTTTGAGATCTTCTCAAAGCTGCCGGTTGTGGTGGTTCTACAATATTTTCAATGGGAATATCCTCATGGAGTGGTGAACCAACATCAACTTGTTGTTCTGGTATCTCAACTTGATGGTCAAGCTGAGGGACAACAATTTCTCTTGAAGGAAAGGGTATTGGGATATTTACCCTACCACTTCAAGATCTACCTTTCTTGGTTCAGCACTCCCACTAATTTCACCATTTTCCAGGAATCTGGCATTACCAGTTTCAACTATTCTTGTACTATGGTTAGGACAATAAAATTTGTATCCCTTAGACTTATCTGGATAACCAATGAAATACCCAGATATTGTTTTTAAGTCTAATTTCTTTTCTTGTGGATTATAAATTCTAGCCTCTGCTGGACAACCCCAAACATGTAAGTGTCTTAAACTGGGTTTCCTACCAGTCCACAACTCGAAAGGAGTTGTTGGGACAGCCTTACTAGGAACCCTGTTCAAGATATACATAGCAGTCTTTAAGGCTTCATTCCACAATGAATTGGGTACATTTGAGAAGCTCAACATGCTCCTAACCATATCCATAAGAGTTCTATTCCGCCTTTCAGCAACACCGTTCTGCTGAGGCGTACCTGACATTGTGTATTGAGCACAAATGCCACGCTTTTCTAGAAATTTGGCAAATGGACCAGGATGTTGTCCTGACTCATCATATCTACCATAAAATTCACCACCTCTATCTGACCTTATGATTTTAACCTTTCTATCTAATTGTCTCTCGACTTCTGTAATGAACACCTCAAGGATGTCAACAGCCTGAGACTTTTCATTTATTAGATAAACATAACCATAACGTGATAGATCATCTATAAAGGTAATGAAATACCTCTCTCCAGTAAAACAGGGAATGGAGAGTGGTCCGCAAATATCTGTATGAATTATTTCCAGGAGTTCTTTACTTCTTGTGGCACCTTTCTTAGTGTGTTTGGTTTGTTTTCCTTTAATACAATCCACACACACATCAAAATCAGTGAAGTCTAGGTTATCCAAAATCCCAGTCTTCACTAATCTTATTATTCTATCCCTGGAGATATGCCCCAGTCTCCTATGCCACAAGATTGAGGATTTTTCATTTATTAAGCCACGTTTAATACCAACATTCATATGCAGAGATAATAAAGATTGTGCAAACTCATCATTCAATGAAATTTTATATAAACCATCACATAAAATTCCATGTCCAACCGGAATTGAATTATACACTAAAGAGAGTTTTCCACAACTAAACAAAACAGAATATCCAAAAACATCTAATTGGATAAAGACATTAAGTTTCTTGAAATCGAAGGTACATAAAAAGTATCCTCAAGATCCATCTGATGACCCGTCTCCAAGAGTAGTCGATAAACACCAACATATTCGACCTCCACTTTGAGACGGTTCCCCATAAAGACGAATCTCTCACTTTCCTTCGGTTTCCGGGTTGTAAGGAATCCCTGCATTGAATTAGTTATATGAGTTGTGGCTCCAGAGTCTATCCACCAGGTATTAGAAGGAACTTCAGCAAGATTTGATTCAAAACATACAAAAGAAAGATATGTACCTTTCTTTTCGAACCAAGCTTTCCTCTTGTTGCAGTCCTTCTTCACATGTCCCTTTCTGCCACAGAAGTAGCATTTGACAGTGAAAGCTTTTCTATGACCTGGCTACTTTCCCCATGGTCATTTCCTTTCTTTGATGGAAATCTCTTACCTCTTCCATATTTACTTTCTTATGGATACCCCCTGAAGTTACTGCCAACACTGAGTGCTGTCCTTCTTGCCTCAGCCTCACCTCCTCTTGAACACACATACCAGTTAGCTCATTCAAGTTCCACTTATCCTTATGAGTATTGTAGTGGATTTTGAATGGCCCAAACTGTGGAGGAAGTGAGTTGAGGATGAATTGAACCAAGAAGGACTCATCAACCTTCATACCCAGTGATCCTAGCTTAGCAGCCTTATCAGACATGTTCAGTATGTGTTGCTGAACTCCTCTATTACCATCATATTTCATGGTGGTAAGTTCAGCCATGAGGGTGCCAGCTAAAGACTTATCTGCTGACTTGAATCGGTCTTTTACTGCAGACAACAGTTCAGATGCACTAGTTGTAGGTGGGAGTGAGGTCTTGATGTTATTGGCTATGGTCATCTTTATGAACATTAAACTGAGCCTATTAGACCTTTCCCAAGCTTTGGCATGGCTGACCTGTTCTGCTGTACTCTCAGCAGTTACTTCATCAGGTTTATCAACTATTAAGGCCATGTCTAGGTCTAGGACACCCAGTGTGAACTGTACATGTTCAAACCATTCTGAGAAATTTGTACCGTCCAAGGCCGGAATGCTAGTGGCATGAGTGTGGAGGGAAGTAGGGACATTCACTGAAACATAATAGGACAAGCTCACATTAATGCCTCGAATCAATACAAGTTTTAAATTTAATTAAGATGAACTATTGATATCACTCTGATTTCTCCTTTGGGCGAACCCAAGCATATCTAGTGTTCACTCTTTAGGTGAGAACTTTTATCACCTATGTAGGTCTAATATAATTTATGTTACTCAGATAGTAAGTCTTGTTACCTTGGGTATCCAATTCTACACCACTAAGTTACATAAATTATACTACCCTACCCCGGTTCTTAATTATTTGAAAGAGACTTTCCTTTGGGCCAGTCCCAATCTCCTAACTAGAACCGCCATCGAGAGTATTATTGTTCTTTAATGTCATTTATATTGACAAGTCTTTTATGTAGTTGTGTATTCATAAGATTCACTAACCTAGGTCACTTTGGCAACTACTAAATCAATAAACCTTATGAATACCAAACTAACCAATAATATTCTCTAATACTTTTATTTGAGTAAAGCCATAATATCTCAATACATTACTTGACCAAGTATCAATCTATATTAACACAATAGCTTAAATGTGTAACATACTTTAATGATTGATTATTAACAAATATTAGTCGACTACAAGAAATTATTAGTCGACTTGGGTCAAGTCAAGTCGACTACACATTTAGGTCTAGTCGACTAGGGCAAAAGAAATTAGTCGACTATACCCAGATTATAAGTCGACTACACACATATCAGTCGACTACAAAATTAATTAGTCGACCCCTGAATCCAACAGAAAGTTCTCAATTCTCGGGTCATTGAATTAGTCGACTAATAAATATGATTAGTCGACTATACATTAATTAGTCGACTAGTCATAAATTGAACTAAAAATATAGTCGACTCCTGCAGCAAACAGAGAGTTGCAAACTTTCTGGAAAAGGGATTAGTCGACTACAAACTTTGATTAGTCGACTAATCGTCGACGAGGCAGTTATAAAAGCAGTTTCTGCCTAGACGATTTTTAATCCCAAAATTACAAAAAATTAGGGTTTCAATTCCTTTGATTTTGATCTCAAATAATTGCATAATTAGAGGAATGTGAACATGAAATTAGGGCTATAAGATCCTCTACAAATTCTACAATTAAAAGATCAAAAATCTAAATTTTATGAATTGTAAATCAAAACCCTAACTTTTCATAATCCCTAAATCCAAGTTGTATTGATTCTTAATCATGGCTCTGATGCCAAATGTTGGAAAAAAATAGAAATTATATGCGGAATAAAGACCATGGATCAATGAATCACATACAACTCAAGATAATCAAATGCATAAAATGAGCAATAATAAATGCACTATACCTGAAGCCATTGAAAGTCGAATGAGGACGAGAATCCTTGTGATTGATGGAAGAAGACAAATCCTTGATCTTTCCTTTGATTTGAACCTGCAACCCTAGAGCAAATTGATCCTCTTTTCTCTTCTCTTTTCTTTTCTCAAAACTTCTCTGTTCTTTCTGATGGAGAGACTCACGACACAAAAATGAGCGTTCATTTTGATTTCTTTACAGGAGGAGAAAAGTGGGTCGCACATTTGCAATTAGACCCCTTGAAATAAAGCCTTTCCATCATGGCCCCTTTATATTTCAAGAGACTAAATAAACTATATAAATGTGACTTTAATATGGGCATAATATCATATCAGTTAACTTAAACAGGAATCCAATGCAAATAACCAAGGTTATTGGTCCACCTTTAATATGAGATTAACACTATTCACAATGAACAATTTTGCCAGTATGAAATCATGTTAATATAAAAGTAAAATTGTTTTGATCATATCTTGGTGTTTCGAAGTCTAATTTTAGTGATTTTAAAAATCGGTTCCTACATTTTCTAACGTTCCGAACACATTGATGGGTTTGTTTGATCTAACTCTACTTGGATTTGGCAATTTTACTATTGAGTTTGAGGATCTCCCAACACCTCTTCTATTGAGCTTGAGAATATTTCAAAACCTCTTCTTCTATTGAGTTTAGCGATCTCTCACAACATTCAACTTTACTGAGTTTAAGCATCTCTATAACCCCCACTTACGCTGAGTTTGAGTATCTCTCAAAACCTTCTATCTCATCGAGTTTGGAACTCTCTAAAATTCTTACTCTATTCAAGGAGATGAATGTTTGACTTTTCATGTAGTCTTCATGCAAGTGTTTGTTTCAACCAAGATTCGTCTTTCTTTGATTTGCAACTTCAGCATTAAGATCAATCAACAATTCAACAGTTTAGCAACAACATTACAATTCAGTATTTGTTTTTAATAGTATCAATATTTATTTGTCTCTCAGTTCCTTGTCTAGGAAAGTTTTGTTTAGGAGATCTTTTTCTAGTCTTTATAAGAAACTGGGCATGATTAATATTATGCTCCAAAGCTTGAGAGAAGCATTAGAGTATGTAACAAAGAAGGGTATTCTTGTAATTCATCATTATTTTTCATCTATATAAAGAGGAGGCTACCTCAATCTAGAGTAAGCCGTCTATTTCCTAAACCTAACAAGTAAGCCTCATAAGCAAACAGCTTCAACGTCAAATGTCCAATGCAGAAATAATAATGTAAAGATACAAGCTAGAAGAAAACACAAAAAATACATAATATTGACAAAAATAAGTAACATTACCTTTAGGAAGAACAACTGTGAAGAAAACCTTTTTTCCAACATTCATCAAGTGAAATCTTATGATCAATGGATCTACCAAATAACAAGTTTCTAAGCAGCAAGCAACATAAGGATCCTTGTGAACATTGCAACTAATTTATCAGAACAAACAAGATCAGTAATTGATGAAAGCTAAAAGTTACGGCAACAGGCAGATGAAGCCTTATGGGTCATCATATGATATGATCAAGCACGCTAAAAATAGTGCAAACGCACATAGGAATACAAAATTTGGCACGGTTTGGTGTATGCCTACATCCACGATGAGAGTCGGAGAGGTTTGACTGTTATAATATTAATGTACAACTACAGTTATGGTGATAAATAATCCCTCAAACCTTCCCTTGATTTTTGAGAAGAGCCTTACCTCCCTACCATGAAAATCCTCCCTAACTACTGATGAGAAACTCCTCCAGCTTTATGAAGACCCATCTTCATCTCCATTTCTCCCTATAGATATGTTCTCCAAAAGATCCTAGATGAGATCCTCATAAATACTTTTTGATTGGCTTTTAACCATTGGCTATTAAACCCCATCAATTCCTCATCACATCCATCAAATAAATCCCCAATAAACCTATACTTGATGATAAATCTATGGCCAGTTGTACAATTCGTCAGAATCGGAACATTGGCCACTTGACTTGCAATTGCTCTCAAGATGCTTACTGGAATGCCAGGATTAGTGATGAATCACACCTGTGGTCCAGTCAACTGTTTGCAATATCTGTTGCCTCTTCCGCCATCAATTTTAGACATTTTTCAAAACTAACAAAGTAAATATGAGCCGTTTCATTCCTTCCCCTTTTAGTCTTAATTTTCTAAAAGAGGTGCCTCCACATTTCAGCATGTCTATCTATTTTTTGTGCTGGCTTTTCATTTTTCACTTACTGAATGCTGTCAAAAGATAAACTCCCAAGTTAACAAGAATTTTGATAACAAAATTTTGACTGTCATTTCTTAGCTTTCCATATTGGACACCCTTTAGTAAATCCCTGATGTAATCCACAATGAGGATTACCCCTAAAAAATACAGAACAAATAGTTGCTCACTCTCCGCTTCAGAACTTAAGATACTTGTCAATCAAGGCTTCAGCACAAAGAATCTTCAACACTTCCTAAAGATAACAGCCTTCAAGATTTTGCGTGCTTTGATAAAACGGAAAAAGTGTCCACATTTACAATCAGCAATCATCAAAGCTTCCTTTTCAACACACCATATTAGTAGGAAACATCGATCTAAGAAAGCTTAAACTCACCCACGAAAAATTTCACTATTTTTTCCCCTGCAAGCAAGGCCCTTAGAAGCTTACAACGAAATTAGTTCTAAAAGGCTTAAAGAAATCATATCAGCCTTCAAAATTGTGCATGTGTGTGATAAAACAGAAAAAAAGTCCACATATTCAATCAGCAATCATCAAGCTTCCATTTGACACACCCAATTAGCAGGAAACATCAATCTAAGAAAGCTTATAATAAATCCTCACACAGTGAAATCTCACTATTGTCCCCTGCCAGCAAGGCCACTAAAAGCTTGTAACAGGATTAGTTTAAAAGGCTTAACAGAAATCATTCAGTTTTGTCATATGTGACATTCATGATCTCAAATGCTCCTCACTTTCGAGTTGCTTGTTGTGCAATAGTGCACAGCCAGATCTCCAATTGGCAATCAAGCTCTGTTCCATATACTCCCTCAAGAAAAAGCTCTGGTCCATATATTCACAAAGTCATCAATGACGAGAAACATCCATTAACTATTGAATGGAATATTTTCATTTACCTACAAATAAATCAAGAGTAACAATGCAATTACTAACTGGGTACTTAAGTTGAAGTCACCACCAGGTTGTTACGAACCAAAACAAGGAAAATATACTAATTATTCAAAAGAAAATCAAATCTGTTCATATAGAATTTGAAATAGCCAGGTTACAAAGTATTTAGACATTTCTAGCAAATAACTAAATGATACAACTAATGAAGAACAAACATCAAAGGTTTAAAAAGATGCATTCTAAGAATTTAGCGCACAATCAAATCCCTACAACCAAGGAGGTATTATAAAAGTTCAATCTTAAATTGTTTTTTTTAAAAAATACTAATTAAAAGTTAGTATCAACTGACTTGAGAACTGTTAAATTCTTGGAATACTAAATTACCAGGTCACTTTTTGCCATTCAGGAGAGGTAAATAGGTAGAGTACATGCTGGGCCTGCTGCTTTCTCAAATCTCTGGAATGGCACCAGAATCTATGCTTCATGCCACCTGGAAGGATGCAATCATCCAATATGAGCTTCCCCACGTTCCAAGTTCCAACCCATTTCTGTTCATCTCCAAAGCTGACTGTCAAATGCCAGAGCAAAAGTAGTATCAGCCATTCATTGTTTGCAGCCACCAAAAGAACGATCCACAGACTTGCAACATCAAGCAGAGCTTATGGAAGAATAGTGTGATATGAACCTCAAAGGCTTGCTCTTCAACAGAGCATCCATGTGCTGTAACATAATGTACAGTATAGACAAATATTGATGTCTTGATAGAATATTATTCCACAAGCTGCTGGTAAATAGGGAATTAGATTAGAATAAAAATCTAATAATAACGAATGTTGCACAATATAAATAATTGTGTGATGCCATATTAATAGAAAATGATCACATTTTCTCATTCTCCAGAATACAGTACCCTATCACTATGAGAATATGAATCAGGATCATGAACTTCCAAACAAAAATTTCTACTGCTTTCGTTTGCAGCTCACGTAGTTCTAAATATCAACATATAAAAATGAATCAAATTGAGAGAGAGGCTGCCCAGAGATACTAGTAGCTTATCAAATTTTGGGTTCAAAAATGAAACATAATTAGATTTATATCATGCTAATACATAAAAAAGATCAGTGGCAATCTTCATTGTGATCTTTTTTGAGTCTTCCATACGAAAATGGCTTCCAATTTTATACACAACAGAATACAAAAAATCAGTACATCCTTTAATGTTTAGGAGCGCATATGTTAACCAAGAGTGTCACAATCCAGGCCGAAGCGAGCTGCGAACCTCACTGTTCAAACTCTTTTCTTTCTTTTCTTTTTTTGTCCTCCCATGTGTGGATATCTTGAAATCAGAATAAGCATCAAATACATGTTCAAGTTGGTTTGTTAACTAGCTGTGCAGCTTCAGTCAGTCTGTTTAGGCTTGTATGAGTAAGAGTTTGCTAACTTAGTTTCTATTCCATTCCCTCCTCCCTCCCCTCAGCAGCACGCACACATCCTCTCCAAGTTTTGGTAGTTTCAACCAGTTTCAGTTTTGAGTTAAGGTTTATGTATCTAAGAATAATACTTAAAAATAGAAATTAATTATTAAGTCAAACAAAATGTGTATTAATTTCTTCCCCTCGTAGTCCTCATTTTTCTTGCACTACCATATGCTCATAACCAGTAGGCTATTATGCGGCCATGACGCTACCCTATGTGTGCACGCGACCATGAGCCGTTTGCTCATGTGCATTATCATCCTATGCTTATCCAGATCCTTGTACCCTTCCTAGAAGCTAAATTGCCAGAGTAAATGAGATTTCAGTCACTTCAGATTACATGATTTGCATTCAAAATCCAATCAAATAATAGTTAAACTTTGACTAATAAGACTCAAACTCATCAAGCCTCCTAAAAAACCTATAGACTCCTGACCCACCCTTACATGCACTAGCACGATGATGATATGCAATATATACCATCTGGAAAATACTTACTATGATAATATGCAATATATACCATCTAGAAAATATTTATTAAAGCCATTAAATTATTATACATAATGTAAGTTATGCTTCGGTCAACTATCAATTAAACTTTGTTAAGATTAGTTATTAGTATTGGGTTATTGGGTTGTTACCCATATACCCACCTTGTCTTTTATATATACTTTGTACCTTCTCTATATTAATGAATGAATTCAATTCTAGGGTTTTTATTTCTCAACATGGTATCAAAGCAATCCCTCTTCCATCATCACCTTCTTAAAAATCCTAGCCACCACCAAAACTCTAGCTGCCACAAAAAAAAACTAACCCTAACCACCACTGTCTAGTTCATCTCTTCTTCTTATCTTTCTTTTCTTTTTTTTAGATCTAATGTGATCTTGAATCTAGATCTTTAAAAAAAATTGTTGTTCACATGAACAGTACCGCGACGGTACTGTTCATTGTGAACAGTATTGTGGGTACTGTTCATCCAAAAAAAATGCGTCTTTCGCCTCCTTCAAGTTTCAAATTCTAGCCATCATCAAATGTCGCCTCATCTACTGCCTTTCGCCATCAACTTCTATGCTGTTGAATCATCAAATAGTGTTGTATGCTACTTTCATTGTTGCTACCAATCTCTAGTTGTTGATCAATTCTACATCTACTGTAGGTATCTATTATTACTAAGTTTGAGGATCTCCAAAACCTCTCCTACTAAGTTTGCGGATCTCTTAAAACCCCTCCTACTGAGTTTAGAAAACTCTAAAATCCTATTTGTATCCAAGATGGCAATAAATATTAACTTTTTGCATGGATGTTTGGTTTAATTGGCAACTTCAGCGTCGACATCGAAGATTCAGTAGTGTGGCATAAGATTATCGTATTTTTCTTAATTTTTTGTTTAAGAAAATTTGTTTAGAAGATGTTTTCTAATTTATGTAACAAGTTGGGTATGTTAGATCTCTATGTTCCAGTTTGAGGGGAAATGTTAAGATTAGTTATTAGTATTGGGTTATTGGGTTGCTACCCATATACCCACCTTGTCTTCTATATATACATTGTACCTTCTCTTATGTTAATGAACGAATTCAATTCTAGGGTTTCTATTTCTCAACAAACTTAACAGATCAACTTTTGAAAACAAAATTATTTCTAAATGAGCAGCTCAAGTTGTTGCAATTGCAACTCCCACGTTTATGTCAAGACAAATTTCTTCAGTCATACACTTGATATGTCCAACACTCAGCTTAAAGAGAAGCTCCAGCAGAGTAGTAGTAAGTTCACAATCACATGTTCAGTAGACTTACCAGTGCCCTATATTGCACACAGGTAGAAGCGAGCACAAACACATGGGATTTTCTCCCCCTTCCACTCAACTGCTTGTGGGTCTATATAAGGTCAGGAGTCAATGTGCCAGGTCTAAGAATCATTTATAAAGTCCCATTTCACTGCATATGGTTCAGCTACGAAGTGACTGGTTAACTAGAGAAGACTTTTCTCTAGTAGAGAAGATGACCACCACGAAAGCAATCAGTCGTTGTTTGTGGTCTTTGAGCTTGGACACTTAATCAGCTGGCAAGACAATTTGTCTTTCACCAATGAAACTTGCTGAGGAGGTTCCTAGATTCAGAAATGGAGCAAAATAAGACTACACGGCACGATTTTTTGTACCCAAACCCGTTTAAGGAATTCATTTTTCTTTTAAGAAAATATGTTGTTAACTCACCCCTTGCCTACAAACAAGAGAAATGCTGCAAAGAGAGGGCACACCTCTACAGAAAGGAGGGAATATGAGTTGTTTCTACCGTTTCGGGTTCCATGGACATGTCACCTCTGTCATCTTACCATTTGGCATCTGCTTTTTGGATAAATGGGCATAAGGCACATAGAAATAGTCTCATGGAAGAATATGATTGAGTTTGGTAATATTAGTCTTGGAAAAAGAAAGGTAACTCTACGGAATTTGCCAATTGACAACACCAAGCATTCCCATCTCACAAAGGAAATAGAAAAGGAAGTTTGGTATCTGCACCTGTACTAATCTGAATTTATTTTTATCTCCCCTATATGTAGTTCATGGCCCCTGAGAACTTAGCTCAGAGCTCATAATATTAATTCAATAACATGCTTATAAGCATCTTCCCTCCTCCCAGACCTTAATCTCGTAACAATATCCATGCATGAGAGTCGTCTTTGGCTTAACCTCATCAAACAACATTTGGTCAAGGAACATATAACACAATCCATTTTATTAGCCTTAGACGCATGAAAGAATTCACCACCTCACAAGCCACTGAGTCTGCAAAATAGCACAATTTTTCTACATTTGTATAACAACTGAACATTTTCATATCATGATTATCATCAAAAAAACATCATACGTCCCCTGGGGATCCACAACATGATTGATGAGTTGTGATAGGAAGAGAAAGAACTCAAATGAAGAGAGAAGTATTTGGTGTTTGCCTTTGGCCCCATGCTAGGACTCAAGATGTTGCACAATAGTGGGCACAAAGAACAAAAGGAGGGAATTATGTCCAGGACCTCAAAAGAACAAAAATGGTGGTACCTTTATAGTCTAACAAAAATCAATTTAAGATTTCAACTGCAAATTATATTTAAATGTAAAGATCCATTAAATTATCTCTGAGGTTGTCTTTCCCAATTTTATGTTCTTTTATTTGGAAAGGCATTTCAAATGAGCTAGAATAACTAAACAGCAATGTTATTCATCCTTATAAATGCATGCTAACAAAGCTTAACTTATTAGTATCCAAGACTGAACCAATTGAGATTGTAAGAGTACTGACTGCAAGTAAAACCACCACAAAAGCGAGCACAGGCTCACCAAGTTTCTTAAACTGATGAATGAATAAAGCAATATTTCACAGAATAAAACTACAGAACTTAGCAAATTCTTGTTTAAAGGAATTGGATCTCAGACATCAAGGAAACAAAAACTCTATGATTAAACATTCTATACCTTGATTGACTTTGCAGTTTTTCATGAGGTAATCTTCCTCTTCCAACCTTAAATCAATGGCTGTTAGTCCTTCAATAGAATGTGTGCAGTTCAAAATGCTAACCACTGGACTCCAGCAAACTCCAGAGAAACAGAAAATTTACCCAGCTTCTTTGCTTGGAGTAAATTTCAAAAACATGGATTTTAATTGTGATGACAAATCACCCCTCGACATCTTGTGTAAATCCTTCATTACCTTCACATAAACAGGAAAGTTCGGTTTAAGGCCTTTCTCCATCATTTCATGGAGAATCCCACCAGCTTCTATCACCCTTCTTGATGCCAAGAAAAGCTTGGCAAGCAAGCAGTAGTTCATGTTAGCTGAGCCCTTATCCCTTGTACACATCTCAATAACATATTTATATGCATCATCCACTCTCCCAGACCGAAAGTAACCCTTAATAAATGCTGCGTGCATCGTCAACCTCGGCATGATCCCTTCAGACAACATTCGATTAAGGAACTCCTTAGCGAAATCTGTTCTGTTGGTCATGCAAGCATGAACAGCAACCACTTCAAAAGTCAGAGAGTCCGGAAAATAACCCAGTCCCTCCATGGTTTCCATCAAGTCGCAAGCTTCGACAACCCTCTTGTGCTTAAACAGGCTTCCAAGCAAGTAATTGTACGAGTTCATATTTGGCTCACAACCCGACCTTCTCATTTCATCGAGCACATTGCGTGCGTCCCGAAAATCACCACTACGACACTTTGCGGCAATAAGCACATTGTAATAAGAAGTGCTTCTACCTGTTTCTTCCATTACAAATACTGCAAGATCAAAAGAATTCATTCCACAGAGAACCTTAATCAAAGAATAGATTCCAGAACCTCGGCAAGACCCTCCAACTTCATTCAATGTTTCAGTGACTCTTCTAACAGAATCCTTGAGACCAGGGAACTGCAAAATGCGATAAAAGCAAAGGCCTTTTCAGTTAAGCAATGCTTTCTCAAAGCCAGCTCCTTTAATATGGGAAGCATCGTCTTAAAATCATCTACACGCCCGAGATTATCCACAACAAGATTGTAAATTTCAGGAGTAGCTTAAACCCTGAAGAAGAAGTCAATACCCAACTGAAGAAACGCAATGCTGGGACACTACTATCGTTCAATGACCGAAGAATCTTAGCAACTAGTGAATGAGAAAGGTTGAGACTTTCTGGCTGAGATCAGATTCCATGCTATCTTCATCTCTTTTGATCAACTCAACAACTTCTATCAGTTCATCCGAATCAATGCCCGAATGATGAGCCCCGGGGCTTGCAAAGAATCGATTGCAGATGCAATTGGCAAGCGTAGACTTGAAATTAGGGTTTTGAGAGGCAGATGGAGAGGGATTCAGTGACGGAGTGGAGTTTGGACTTCTCCATGGCGAAACGATTGGGGTGAGTTGGAGGGGGGAGGAGAGGTCGCAGTGGCCGAGGGCTTGAATCATGAAAGATCGCCATTGGCGATTAAGGTTTGAGAGGAAATTGAATTTAGAAGAAACTAGGGTTAGCTTTTTTCTCATGGAGGGAGGAGGGAGATTTGTTGGAGCGGTTCCAAGAGGTAACCAGGAGAGTTTGCAAACTGTTGGCGCGCGGCTGGAGTCAGCATTTCTCAGTGGGCAGGAGAATTCAGGGTGCATCGAGGTGGGATTCATTCATCACAAATTTTTTTTTTTCAGTTAAATTTATCGTTTGAACAGTTGACTATTAAAAAGTAAAATTCAGGGCCTCTCCAATAACTGACGTCAGAAAATGAAATATCTGTACGTGATAGGATTCAAACTTAAGATTATAGAGAGCTTGAAGCTCTAACCGAGTTAGGCCGATCAAGGAGACACCCGCAAGAAACGTAACTCACAGATGAACCATCATAACTCTAATGTATTCAATCTATTATAAATTTTTTCAAACTATTTATATTGTTTTTCAAAATAAGAAATATTTTTTAATAATAAATAATAATAATAATAATAATAAATTATTGTGATTTAAGAAGTTGACCATCCATGACACATATTAGTAAGAGACTCTGAGTCACATATTTCATATCTGTGTTTTTCCATCATCCTGCCTAAAATATTTTGGAAATAAAAGCTAATTTTTGTATTCGATAAATTCAAAAACAAACACAAAGAAAAATAATAATTGTGAGTGTTGCAGATTAGTTATCATTATAATGAGTTATAGAAGAGAGATTTGACCCCAAAAAAAAAAAAAAAAAAACTTTAGAGATAATAGAGTTTCACTCAAGCATTACCATTAAATGTAAATCATCGTGAACCCCAAATATGACATGCTATCATAAACTGTGCGAGAATACTACAAAGTAAAGGGCATGCCATATAGTGTGTAATATAGTATTAGAGATAACACAATTAAAAGTGTGTGGAACTTAAATGTAATAAGTGTCACAGGAAATAAAGTATCAAACTATATAAAAATGTGTAAGGGTCACTTTAGAGCCCCCACATCACACGTGTGGAAATGATCACCTCTTCAATTCACAAAGGTCACCTTTAGGGTCTCAATACCACAACAAAGTAATGTGGTTCATGTTGGATCTAATAATTATTCTAAATAAGATCTCATACATGCAATAATCTCTTTTATCAAGATCAAAGGGAAAGAGGGTTTAGGCATACTTGATTCCGTCATGAAAAGGATGCCGAAGGTTGCACGATCTCGATGATGCTGGAGTTGAGGGAAGATATTCTTCTCTCTAGCCACCACGTTCTCTTCTTGATCCTTAGAGGAAACCAGAGACCTCCAAAAGAAAGATTATGTCATAATATTTTTTGTGGTGGAGAGAGAATCCTACCCATGATATATAGCATCAAGGAATCTTAGTTCAACTCATCATAAATTTAGACCCTTGATTGATAACACGAGTTCCATACGTATAGATGAGTCACACATCTTAATTTAAATACACTCATGGCTAAGTGTAATTGAAACGTGTTTAAATCCAAACCATTAGGTTTGATCAATTCTTTATTGGGTCCAACAACATAGACTTACATAGACAGGTGTATAAATCCAATTAGACTTGTGTAAGCCCAAATTAATTTAGACTCTAATCCAAATAAGTCTAACAATCTCCCACTTGAGCCAAACAAGTCATACTGGAAGGATGTTATTTATAACTTTATGGTACCAAAACTTTAACCGTCAATAAATCACGTTTCAAAACAATCTGATCCATTAAGTGTCCTGTTACCGAACATGACGATCGTTGCCTTCTGTATAATCGAAGTAGGACCTTCCACATCACAAGTTTCAGAACTCTTAACGACATAAACTAAATGTGGATGTGTGGCATGAAAATGTCCTATGGTCAAATAAGGTACAATTCCAACTGGTTTCCACTTTATGACTCCAATGAGTCTATCTTTGTGGCTCCAACGAGTCTATCTTTGTGGCTCCAACGAGTATAACTGCTAACAAAATCAAATGCGCAAATTAAACTTTAAAAAATTGTAAAAAAAGCAGTTATCACTTATAATCGAAATCAACAAATATACATAAAGTGTTGCCCAGAGGCCTTCCACTCTAGTTTTGATGATGATTAACTCATGTAGTTATGTTTACTAATAATCTTGTGATGTTAGTTTCAGATCTCTAATCAAGATATTAGTAGGTGATTAGCTTCAACAAGATGTTTTGGAAGCTTTCAAATGGTGATTCTAGAGCCCGAGCGTCAAAGATCATATATAGCACTCGTCGGAGTCAAGCTCGGTGGATCACGGTTTGGATCGAGCCGACTTGAAGACGGAGTTCATCTAGAAGACTTGGTACCTAGTTTAGTTTTTGTTTTTAGATCCATTTGTAAAGATTAGATAGTATGGTATGCTCAAGTTCACAACACACACACGTGTTTCTAGTTTTCATGTTTTGGTTTTCGGTTTTTGTTTAACCGATCTTGGTTTTCATGAATAGATAGATTCAAAACAAGTTTACATGATTTAATGTATATTAGATGTGTTCTATATACATGCATGCTTCATATCTTAGACAAACTTATTTTGATTTGCCTATTCATGAGTTTTGATGTTTTGGTATTTTAACAAAACATATTTTCGGTATTTAAAGTCAAAAACATGAATATATATATGTTTCATGTATATTGGACTTAGGTCCATATGCAACATACTTCAAAGTGTTTAAGTATCATGTTTTGTATTTAGATGAGTTTTGGACAAAACGAATTTTCATTTGAAAAATTCAAGTTTGGAAAATACGGATTTTGGTTTTCGGTAATATTTTCATAACACAAAAATGGTTCAAAAGTTTGAAATTTGTGTTGAAATTTTTCACACAAGTTTGTATATCAATTTATTATGATAAAACTATTTTTGTGAATTTTTAGAAGTTTTATGGGATTTTTTAGCATAATAAAAACTAAGTTTTTCTGTCCCAAATAGCAGCCTGCCAGGCTCTGGCGGTCGACCGGGCCGGTCGACCAGACCCATAGTCGGTCGATCGGACCGGTCGACCGACGTGCACAAAACGTGCACGCTTGGCCAGCCACTTGGGCCGGTCGACCGATGTAATACCCGTTCCTGGAATACGTACTTAGTTGCGTATTCAGATTTTCGATCGTATTTTTCGATTTGTTTTCTGTATTTTATTCTGTATCATGAATTCTTTACACGATTATTTTGTTGGATTTTGGATTCGTGGACTCGGAGCCAGCCCTAGCCTGAGCCGAGGGCCCGATCATGGTATATTCCTCGATTTGGTTTTCTGGCATGTAGAATTGACCGATTTCAGTTTTAAATGTTATTTCCCAATATATTAGATTTTCTGTGAATTTCTGGACTTTTCTCGGATTAAATTGAATTTCTTCAAAACCGGTGTCGACCAGTACCGCTGACCGATTCCCGGATTTTTAATTCTCAAACGGTTTAGAATTTCATGATGGTTCTCTAGACTTTATTTCTCGGAGTCATATTTTCTGTCTATATTCTTTTTCTGGGATTTTTACGATTTTATGGAAATTCTTTCGGAGTCGGTAAATCTCAGATTCCGGGATTTTTAACTTTAAAACTATAAAGTATTTCTTCGAACGGATTTCACTATTGGTCTTTATATATATTTCCTGATTTTTGGTAAAATTTTCAGATCATTCCGAGATACTTGAATTTCGGGCATTTTTCAATAATTGCATATTCCAAATTTCCACCTAGATTGCCACCTCATTTCCCACTCACATTCTCACCTAACCCCACTAACTCTCTCTCCTCCCCTTAGCCGGCCAAGTGGCCTTGTGAGGGACACCTCACCTCCCTTTTTGCAAGAAAACCCCTTGCATCTATCCCATTTACACTCAATTCACAAAATCCCCAACCTATATAATTCTTTTCATTTGCAATTCACCCTTTCCTTTCTCCTTCACTTCATCAAGAGAGACTTCTCCAAAATCCCCATCTCCTCCACAAACCCTAGCTTCAAGAAACCCCAAGTCTCTTCGCCTCCAACTTCAAGAGTTCATCTAGGGCTTCAAGGATCTCATCTCCAACCACCAACACTCCCGAAGGCAACTCCAAGTTCAACATCTCCATCTCATGCTTCAACAACCACTCAAGGATTAAGGCCATCATCTTCTTCTTGGATCAAGCCCTAATTGGACCCATCCAAGTGAGTACCTTACTCACCAAGACCTAGATAGCTTCCTAATTACTTATATTAGTAATTCTTATACACTAGATTCTTAAAAATCCTATTTTTAGGTCATCAAGAACTAAATCCAACCTTTCCATGTGAGTATTTCACTCACCAAGATTTGAATTAGCCCTAGAGCACTTGTGTCTACCCCTATTGTACATCTAAGTTACCTAAAATCATGAATTTAGCCATCTAACACAACTCCCAGAAATTCTGCTCTGTCACAGTTTTTCCCACGACTAGTCGACTTATCCTAGGGGCTAGTCGACTAGAACACTTAGCTGAAACTTAGTTTTTCCGGAAAACTCAGTATTAGTCGACTTACTCCCAGTATTAGTCGACTGATAAACTCTCTGGAAATCCCTGTTAGTCGACTCCTGAATTCACCTAGTCGACTAACCTTCCTTGGACCAGAAACCAACTATCGGCCTAGTCGACTGAGCCTAAATACCAGTCGACTTGAACCCCCCTAGTCGACTAACCATTTTGCCTTAGTCGACTAATGTTCCCTGAACCAGAAACTCCAATTCTCTGTATCCCAGACTTAGTCGACTTGCGTGTATGTTAGTCGACTTGAGACCTATATTAGTCGACTAATCCCTTGACCCTAGTCGACTCCTGGAAAAAAATCCCAACTCTCTGGTGCACAGGTTTAGCCGACTATACAAGACTATTAGTCGACTAATCCCACTTGTAGTCGACTAATTCTTCCCCTAGTCGACTAATTCTGTCTGCATGTCTTAAATGGTTTCTTTTCTAAAATTAGATCTTGTCGTTGATTTATGTATTATGCATTATGGTTTCTTGTACTTCATGACTGGTACTTTAGGACTCATCGCTTGATGGATCTTATGCATGGCTCATGTGAATGCACTTGGTACTTATGACCTATTATTTGAGGTTCATCACCTGCAGTCACTTTATATTATCATGCTTGTGTATTGCCATGTAATCGCTTGTTTTATTCTTAGACTTATGCCTTGCCCGTGTTATCCTTACTCCTTTATTGTATACATGCGTGGCAGACCCTTCGAGGTCGTTGAACCCTAAGTTATCTCTATGTTTCCACTTGCTTTACCTTATTATAGTCTTGTTAGTTATCTATTACCTTTTAACACATGTATATCACATGACGCCTAACATGTACTCACTCGACCCATTGTTATGCCATGGTTGACCCGGCCAATTATTAGTTCATTGTTACGTTTCATTTGTTATATCACCACTTAGTCATGCTATCCCTTAAACCGAGCATGATACACTTGACTTTACGATTATCTTATTTACGGGAATCCTACCTTGTTTTATGGAACTAAGTGCCACACCGTCCAATGGTGGGGGCCACCTCTAGAATCCACTCCCTCAGAACAAAGTGCCACATGGAACAAAGTGCCACACCACACGGTGGGGGCCACCTCTTGAATCCATGGGGGCCACCTCTTGAGTCTGTAGGGTTACTACTGTCATGTTCATTTATTCCCGTAAACTGATAATCTTTAATAAGCTACAACTTATATGGGGTATGGGTGGAAGTGATGGATGCCGGAATGATACCTTGCTTATAGTGATGGAAGTATATGGGGGACATTGAGCCTCCAAGCCGGTCCCAGGTGGTGGGAACCGTTGGACCACCAAATTGGTCCCCGGTGTATGTGAACTATTATCGAGCCTGTTAGCCGGTCCCAGGCGGTGGGAACCGTTGGACCACTAAACTGGTCCCCGGTGTATGTGGACATGTGAAGCACTATAAGAAGCTATATCAGTTCTCTATCTACTTCCGATAACGACCCTCGACTTTCCGATATATGGATGTATGTGAGTTGGGATCGATACCGAGGCACATACCTAGATATATGGGTTAGACGAGTAATATTAATAATAATTGATACTGTTATAGTTATTGTTATGGATCTTGACGTTCCAGGTATGTTTTCCAGTTATATTTCCAGTTGTGACACTTGTTATGATTTCCGTGATTCCAGTGATGATTCCGGTTTTAACTATTATTAGTTCCTGTTTTGGATTTGTGTTGCACTTGTTGTGTAGCCCTGTTTGACTGTCGTATGAATTGCAATTCTGATCCTATACGCTTGTTTTCCTGTGGCATGAGATAGAGGTATATGTATGAGGGTTTCCTTGTTTGGATTATTCCTTCGACGTACTAGTCTCATGGGACAGTGACTTAAGCGTATACGATCACTTTTGCTTGTAGTTAGCATTACTTTGGATTTCCCATTTCATGTCGATTATGTTATACTCGTCCCTTTATTTCATAGTTGTGTTCTGACCCCATCCATGTCCCCTAGCCACTTGGCAGTAGTTCATTTATTACTATTTGTCTTGACCCCTTGGATTTGCATATTCAGATTCCGAGGCTTGGATCGTGGTGGAGCTGTCCACTGCAGATTGAGCTTCCTCTGGTGAGCAGGCAGTCTAGCTCCAGTGCTTTTACTCCAGATTTCTTTTCACTCACGGGATCCTCACCTCCCTCGTGAGCGTTTTGTGTATGTCTTGTATATTTTACTTTTGGACTGAGTTGTGATAAAAGACATATGGAATATGTAATGCTTATCATACTGTGATGACTTGTATCTGTACTTTATGTTGGCATATATGTGTGTATACCATGCTTTGCGTTGCACTCTGATCATTTCTTGTTGTACTTTTGCTTAGCGTATATGTGTGGGTGCATTTTCGGACCTACGCCTATACGTCGCAGTGACGTCCCGTATCCGTGGAATCGGGGCGTTACAGGTTGGTATCAGAGCTTAGGCTCTTACCTCCATAGTATAACAAGTAGCAAATTCTAGAAATTTGCGGATGCCAACATCAATGTACAAAGTTGTCTAGTCCTTTTGATTTATCTAGTCCCTCTTGATTCCGTCCTTCATATCCTGAAATCCTTCCATTTCCTTTTCCAGCTCCTTCCAGCCTATCCATACCTAGTATCGATGGAGAGGAGATCGGGTCGCAGCAACTCTGGATCAGCGTCGGGTGGAGCAGCGGGAGAGAGTGGGGATATATTGAGGGTTATCCAGACCATGATGGAAAACCAGCAACAACAGATGGAAAATCAGCAGCAGCAGACCGAGCTTCTCCGGCAAGAGATAGCAGCACCTAAGGGTCAGAGGCCGGGGAACATATCAGACTTCAGGAGGCTACAGCCAGCTACATTCACGGGTGGAGAGAAACCTTTGGATGCTGAGCAATGGCTGACAGACACTTCAGATTTATTGAATGCAGCCAGGGTCCCACAGGAGGACCAAGTGGAAGTTGCCAAGATTCAGCTAAAGGATATAGCCAGGACTTGGTGGCTAGCAGAGGAGGCCAGACTGGAGAAGCCTGTCACTTGGGACACCTTCTCCAAGAGTTTCTACAGCAGGTTCTTCCCTGTCACAGCTCAGAAGGACATGGAAGAACAATTCATCAGACTTCGGCAGGGGAGTAAGACCGTGGATGAGTATGCCGCGGAGTTTCTCAGATTGAGCCGCTTTGCCCCTTATATGGTAACGGATGAAGAGAAGCGGGCAAGCAGATTTCAACAGGGTCTTCAGATGGATATTCAGATGTACCTAATGCCCCATCACCTGAAGACATATGCAGAAGTTCTCACCACCGCTCGGGAAATAGAGCGTGGGTTTGAGAAGAAGAAGGAGAATCAGATGAGGAGCCAGGCCAAGAAGAGACCTCTTGAGTTGATGGATGAGGAGGGTGCAGATAGGGCAACCCAGGGCCCGATGATGAAGAGACCATTCCAGACCCCTCTTCCCTGATCACATGCCATTATTGCCACAAGCCCGGGCATTATAAGAGGGAGTGTCGAGTGGCCAAAGGATTATGTTTAGAGTGTGGATCAGGGAGACACATGCTGAGGGATTGCCCACACAGGAAGGTTGGACAGGTGGCACCAGTCAGACCAGCTCATCCAGCCCCAGCACTTCCAGCGCAGCCACTGAGGAGGTACCCCGAGCCCGTTGACCGGAGAGCTCCGTTTCCACCCCAACGGTATGACCATCAGCAGAGGGGGATGAGAGCCAGAGCAGATCAGGGCAGAGGCCAAGTTCATGCCATGGCGGCAGAGACTTCAGGTGTTGTAGCAGAGTGGGAGGATCAGCATCCAGATCAGGGGCCTTAGGATTTCATGGTAACCACTGCCCCATTTCTTGTATTTGAGTTGGTTATCATTCTAAGTATTATTTTTCCTTGTCATTCTTTCCTTGATCATCCTAGTTCTTCCTGTGTTTATCTTACCTTCTGTTTTGGTTTTATGATGCCTTATTTGTGCCTTCGTTCCTTTTGTGTTCAAATTTACCCCTTAATGAAATTGCGAGGACGCAATTTTTGTAAGGTGGGTAGATTGTAATACCCCGTTCCTGGAATACGTACTTAGTTGCGTATTCAGATTTTCGATCGTATTTTTCGATTTGTTTTCTGTATTTTATTCTGTATCATGAATTCTTTACACGATATTTTGTTGGATTTTGGATTCGTGGACTCGGAGCCAGCCCTAGCCTGAGCCGAGGGCCCGATCATGGTATATTCCTCGATTTGGTTTTCTGGCATGTAGAATTGACCGATTTCAGTTTTAAATGTTATTTCCCAATATATTAGATTTTCTGTGAATTTCTGGACTTTTCTCGGATTAAATTGAATTTCTTCAAAACCGGTGTCGGCCAGTACCGCTGACCGATTCCCGGATTTTTAATTCTCAAACGGTTTAGAATTTCATGATGGTTCTCTAGACTTTATTTCTCGGAGTCATATTTTCTGTCTATATTCTTTTTCTGGGATTTTTACGATTTTATGGAAATTCTTTCGGAGTCGGTAAATCTCAGATTCCGGGATTTTAACTTTAAAACTATAAAGTATTTCTTCGAACGGATTTCACTATTGGTCTTTATATATATTTCCTGATTTTTGGTAAAATTTTCAGATCATTCCGAGATACTTGAATTTCGGGCATTTTTCAATAATTGCATATTCCAAATTTCCACCTAGATTGCCACCTCATTTCCCACTCACATTCTCACCTAACCCCACTAACTCTCTCTCCTCCCCTTAGCCGGCCAAGTGGCCTTGTGAGGGACACCTCACCTCCCTTTTTGCAAGAAAACCCTTGCATCTATCCCATTTACACTCAATTCACAAAATCCCCAACCTATATAATTCTTTTCATTTGCAATTCACCCTTTCCTTTCTCCTTCACTTCATCAAGAGAGACTTCTCCAAAATCCCCATCTCCTCCACAAACCCTAGCTTCAAGAAACCCCAAGTCTCTTCGCCTCCAACTTCAAGAGTTCATCTAGGGCTTCAAGGATCTCATCTCCAACCACCAACACTCCCGAAGGCAACTCCAAGTTCAACATCTCCATCTCATGCTTCAACAACCACTCAAGGATTAAGGCCATCATCTTCTTCTTGGATCAAGCCCCTAATTGGACCCATCCAAGTGAGTACCTTACTCACCAAGACCTAGATAGCTTCCTAATTACTTATATTAGTAATTCTTATACACTAGATTCTTAAAAATCCTATTTTTAGGTCATCAAGAACTAAATCCAACCTTTCCATGTGAGTATTTCACTCACCAAGATTTGAATTAGCCCTAGAGCACTTGTGTCTACCCCTATTGTACATCTAAGTTACCTAAAATCATGAATTTAGCCATCTAACACAACTCCCAGAAATTCTGCTCTGTCACAGTTTTTCCCACGACTAGTCGACTTATCCTAGGGGCTAGTCGACTAGAACACTTAGCTGAAACTTAGTTTTTCCGGAAAACTCAGTATTAGTCGACTTACTCCCAGTATTAGTCGACTGATAAACTCTCTGGAAATCCCTGTTAGTCGACTCCTGAATTCACCTAGTCGACTAACCTTCCTTGGACCAGAAACCAACTATCGGCCTAGTCGACTGAGCCTAAATACCAGTCGACTTGAACCCCCCTAGTCGACTAACCATTTTGCCTTAGTCGACTAATGTTCCCTGAACCAGAAACTCCAATTCTCTGTATCCCAGACTTAGTCGACTTGCGTGTATGTTAGTCGACTTGAGACCTATATTAGTCGACTAATCCCTTGACCCTAGTCGACTCCTGGAAAAAAATCCCAACTCTCTGGTGCACAGGTTTAGCCGACTATACAAGACTATTAGTCGACTAATCCCACTTGTAGTCGACTAATTCTTCCCCCTAGTCGACTAATTCTGTCTGCATGTCTTAAATGGTTTCTTTTCTAAAATTAGATCTTGTCGTTGATTTATGTATTATGCATTATGGTTTCTTGTACTTCATGACTGGTACTTTAGGACTCATCGCTTGATGGATCTTATGCATGGCTCATGTGAATGCACTTGGTACTTATGACCTATTATTTGAGGTTCATCACCTGCAGTCACTTTATATTATCATGCTTGTGTATTGCCATGTAATCGCTTGTTTTATTCTTAGACTTATGCCTTGCCCGTGTTATCCTTACTCCTTTATTGTATACATGCGTGGCAGACCCTTCGAGGTCGTTGAACCCTAAGTTATCTCTATGTTTCCACTTGCTTTACCTTATTATAGTCTTGTTAGTTATCTATTACCTTAACACATGTATATCACATGACGCCTAACATGTACTCACTCGACCCATTGTTATGCCATGGTTGACCCGGCCAATTATTAGTTCATTGTTACGTTTCATTTGTTATATCACCACTTAGTCATGCTATCCCTTAAACCGAGCATGATACACTTGACTTTACGATTATCTTATTTACGGGAATCCTACCTTGTTTTATGGAACTAAGTGCCACACCGTCCAATGGTGGGGGCCACCTCTAGAATCCACTCCCTCAGAACAAAGTGCCACATGGAACAAAGTGCCACACCACACGGTGGGGGCCACCTCTTGAATCCATGGGGGCCACCTCTTGAGTCTGTAGGGTTACTACTGTCATGTTCATTTATTCCCGTAAACTGATAATCTTTAATAAGCTACAACTTATATGGGGTATGGGTGGAAGTGATGGATGCCGGAATGATACCTTGCTTATAGTGATGGAAGTATATGGGGGACATTGAGCCTCCAAGCCGGTCCCAGGTGGTGGGAACCGTTGGACCACCAAATTGGTCCCCGGTGTATGTGAACTATTATCGAGCCTGTTAGCCGGTCCCAGGCGGTGGGAACCGTTGGACCACTAAACTGGTCCCGGTGTATGTGGACATGTGAAGCACTATAAGAAGCTATATCAGTTCTCTATCTACTTCCGATAACGACCCTCGACTTTCCGATATATGGATGTATGTGAGTTGGGATCGATACCGAGGCACATACCTAGATATATGGGTTAGACGAGTAATATTAATAATAATTGATACTGTTATAGTTATTGTTATGGATCTTGACGTTCCAGGTATGTTTTCCAGTTATGTTTCCAGTTGTGACACTTGTTATGATTTCCGTGATTCCAGTGATGATTCCGGTTTTAACTATTATTAGTTCCTGTTTTGGATTTGTGTTGCACTTGTTGTGTAGCCCTGTTTGACTGTCGTATGAATTGCAATTCTGATCCTATACGCTTGTTTTCCTGTGGCATGAGATAGAGGTATATGTATGAGGGTTTCCTTGTTTGGATTATTCCTTCGACGTACTAGTCTCATGGGACAGTGACTTAAGCGTATACGATCACTTTTGCTTGTAGTTAGCATTACTTTGGATTTCCCATTTCATGTCGATTATGTTATACTCGTCCCTTTATTTCATAGTTGTGTTCTAACCCCATCCATGTCCCCTAGCCACTTGGCAGTAGTTCATTTATTACTATTTGTCTTGACCCCTTGGATTTGCATATTCAGATTCCGAGGCTTGGATCGTGGTGGAGCTGTCCACTGCAGATTGAGCTTCCTCTGGTGAGCAGGCAGTCTAGCTCCAGTGCTTTTACTCCAGATTTCTTTTCACTCACGGGATCCTCACCTCCCTCGTGAGCGTTTTGTGTATGTCTTGTATATTTTACTTTTGGACTGAGTTGTGATAAAAGACATATGGAATATGTAATGCTTATCATACTGTGATGACTTGTATCTGTACTTTATGTTGGCATATATGTGTGTATACCATGCTTTGCGTTGCACTCTGATCATTTCTTGTTGTACTTTTGCTTAGCGTATATGTGTGGGTGCATTTTCGGACCTACGCCTATACGTCGCAGTGACGTCCCCGTATCCGTGGAATCGGGGCGTTACAACCGACTGCAAGCACCCCACTCTCAGGCGTGGGCGGTCGACCGACCGGTCGACCGTAAGGCGTGGGCGGTCGACCGAGCGGTCGACCGGCCAGAAAGCATTTGCTCTCTGGATTGGGACGGTCGACCGGGGCGGTCGACCGCTAGCCTCCAACGGTCAAAAATTTGATCGTTGGCGGTCGACCGGGCGGTCGACCGCCAGCCGCCAAGGCTGACAAATCAGCCCAACGGCTAGTTTCTCTTGGGGGCCTATTTAAACCCCATTTGTATGGGATTTTGGTTAAGAATTTAAGGAAAAAATTTTCATACTTTCAAGTGTTTATTTACAAGTTTCAAAAGTGTTTTAGAGCTTTAAAAGATTTGATCTTTGGTTTGTTTTTAGGGTTTGGATAAATCAAAGAAAATTTGAATTTGGGATATTGCTTAGTTCTTCATTTCTATCAAATACAAGTTGTTTTCCCAAGTACTTTTCTTTGTGTTTTTTGTTTCCAAACTCTTGATTTTCCACACTTGAGCTATCATTCTATCATTTCTATAGGATCTTTATTTTTGTGGAGAAAAAGGTGTTTGTGGTTGAAATAGACCACCTTGTTGTAACCCTCCTTGACTTGTTGTATCCCTCTTGGGTAGAGGTTGATTTGGAGTGGTGGTTAGATCCCTCTTTGGTAGAGGTTGAGATTTACTCCCTCTAGTGTGAGGTGGAGTTGGTGTTAGATTTGTATCCCTCTTTGTGAAGAGGTGGATTGTGGTTGTTTGGCTACGGGCCTACCCCTCTTGTGTGACGTGGTGTTTGTGTTACCTCGGTTGAGGTTGTATTCGTTGAGAGAGGAGTTCGGTACTCCCAGTTGTATTTGCCCCAAATCCTCAGTGGAGGTTCCCTGTGTGGGAGTCCTAGGTGGACAAGCTAGTGGATTGGAAATCCTTCTCGGTGAAGGCGGGGACGTAGAGCTGGGTGCTCGAACCTCGAAACAAATCTTGTTGTTTGCGTTGATTCATTGACTCTTACTCTCTCTCTCTCTCTCTTTACTTTGTGCCTTGCATCATTCATATTGTCATATCATTATTATATGCTTGGTTTGATTGTGTGTGCCTCACTTGTGCTTAACCACGAGAGCTTTATATAGCGCCTCAACTCTTATTCAGAGAAATCAAGAGGAGTTAGTCCAGAGTCCTTCACCGGGAATTCGGCTACACTCGTTGGTTGCATTAAGTGTTGATGCAATTAGTTTTTAATTCCGCATTTTGTTTATTAGATTAGCCTATCACCTATTCACCCCCCTCTAGGTGATTTCAATTGGTATCAGAGCCTACGCTCCTGATATTAGGTTTAACCACCTAGGAGTGTAATCTTGGTTAGCTAATCTATCATTTGTTTTTGCACACGTATATTTGTTTACACACACTCATGGATTGCTTGTCACCTCCCATGTTTGATGTCTCCAACATTGACATGTGAAAATTTAGGATGTCCATGTACCTAAAAACCCTAGGCTTGCATGTTTACCTTGCTATTACCAAGAAATCTTATTCTAATGATAGCAAGCATATAGGGGCCAATGCACAAGCCCTTGAGGCACTTAGAAGCACGCTTAACAAAGAATATCTTATGTTTGTTTCTAACTGTGATTCCGCCTTTGCAGTGTGGAACACGTTGACCACCTCCAAGCTTCAATTGTCAATCCAAACGGAGGATGAATCTAGTGGAGAATCCGAACAACAATGCTACATGGTCCAAGGGAATGACTCCCTTGAGGTATATTCGGAAACTCAATTAGATAGTGATGATGCTAGTTCTTCATGTGATGACTATGTTGATCCTAATACTTTGAATGAAGAACTTTCCATTGTTTGTGAAAAATTATTAGAAAAGTATAATCTTTTGAAAAAGAAGAGTTTTGAACTTAACAAAGAAAATAAGGATTTATGTTCAAGACTTGATCTGGCTTTGCAAGAGAAGGAAGAGATTTCTAGTGAACTTGACTCACTTAAATCTGAACTAGACCTTGCCCTAAAGGAAAAGGAATTTTTGAAATCTAAAAATGATTGCAATGAAGTTTTAAAGAAAAATAAAGGTATAACTTCAAAACTTAATTTGTTGTAAAAGAGAATGATTCTTTGAAATAAAAAATGCTTCAATTTCAAAAGATTTAGAAGTTTGTTTAAAGAAAAATATTTCTTTGCAAAATGATATAGATACACATGTTTGCCATGCTAGTGTAGCTTCACCTAGCTTACCTATTGCATGCACCTTTTCTTCTAGGATTGATAATGATAGTTGTTTGTTAAAGAAGAATGTGGATTGTTTGGGCTCCACTTTGAGCCATTGTATTTTGAGTCATACACGTTTGGAATCTTTGTTTCGAAAGAAACAAGTTCCATCTATGCATGCACACCCTTCACGGCATACACATGCTCCTCACGGTCACAAACATAACACGTTGTATGCTCATGTGTACACTTGTACACATTGTGGACGTAAGGGCCACCTTACTAGATTTTGCTATGATAAGATACTTAATGTAAATTTAGCAACTAAATTTGTTTGGGTTAGGAAAGGAACTAACCCCCATGGACCCAAAAGAGTATGGGTACCAAAGATCACCCCTATTGTATTTGATGTAGGGTGGGCTCTCGCATGACGTGAGAGTTATGGTGCCTTGAGGTGGATGTGTTCCTAGCTTAAAGATGACATATTGGATGCATCACTTTCAAGGGGAGTTTGGTGGAGAGGACCACCTTGTTTTGGAGACTTAGAGAGTTGCCTTCTAGGTTTTGGTAACAATCCCTTACTCCTCATTTATCGTTTACATGCTTTCTTTTTAGTAATTATTAGCATGTTTTGATGTTTATTGATTAGTATGTTATATGCCATGAGAATTAGATTAGTGATATACATGTTTAGTTATTTGAGACACCCATGTTTTATATGTATCTATATTTAGTGTTCTCACCTTGTTTTAAACTAATATGTATGTCCTAGATCTAATGCATATGCATATACATAATGATCATATGGATGTTTATAATTTTTGTTTTGATGCTTCATGTTTTGATTACTTATTTAGATGTTAGTTTTCATTAAAAACTAGGATATATACTTGTACATATAGTGGGCCACAAATAAATCTTTTATATGTTTGTACTTGAATGCTTATTTGTACCCATTAGATGTTCTAGTATAGTCTAGTTTTGATGATTCATGCATTTTAACTTATATTCCCCATCTTAGAACATGTTTTATGATCATATGTTTTCACTTCATGTATATGTTTATTTTGCCAAACCTTAAGACATACATGTATACTCCTTGAGTCATTTGCTTTTCATGCAAATCTTTATTATGGACTCAATTGTGTTTAGGGATATATATATACTTCTTGTTTTTTCAAAACATACATATACCTTGAAGATTAAATTGTTTTGATGATTTTCATGTTTTAAGGAATTTCATAGTTGAGCTTAATTGACTACCTTTCATGATCATGTTCTTCATATTATATTTGTACACTCACCCTTCTTATTTACTCATGTTTTGTTTTCATGAGTCATATTCATGCTTTATTGACTTTGAGTGTTGGATATCATGTGAGTTTCATGTTTCATGAAAAACATTTTTGTTTTATTCCTTACTTGAAGGATTTCGTACTAATTTATAAAGTTTTTCATATAACTAGTTCGTATTCTTCGCTTTGGTAGAGTTTTTCAAACATACTATATTTTCAAACCTATTTTTGAAAACCCCTATCCATTTACGGGCGGTTGGTTGGGCGACCATGCCTTGTATGCTTAATATTGAAAATCTTTTTAAACATGTGCATGAAATGGATGGATAGGAATATGAGTTATACACTTGATCATTTTATATTTTCAATTAGTATCATTGGATCGTTTCAATTGGTATCAATATTGACATTCTTTTTGTATACTCATATATATGTTTTATATATGTATGCTTACTCTTCATATAGTATCAATTTCGATTGGTATCTAATTTTCATACATATATATGCTTTATTTGTGCTTAAAGACATCACAAATTTGGGTTATGCCAAAACTTGATTTTTAATGCATATCATATTTCAATTGATATCCTAATACAAGCTTATGCATCATTTTATTTGGTATTTCATAAAGAGGGAGAAAATTCATATTTATCTTTCAATTGGTATTTGGTTTACCTTTGATTTTCACTCCCATACTTTTTGATGAAAAATGATTGAAAAAATGAATATTGACTTTAATTTGGTATCATATACTCTTAATGAAAAATTATCTTCAATTGGTATCCATAGATTTCAATTGGTATCTATTGATCTATTCATTTCAATTGGTAAATTTAAATTGGTATCATAATATTTTCTTCAATTGGTATCACGATTCACTTATATTGATATTTTCTTTCAATTGGTATCATGTTGGAAGAACATGTTTTATTGTTTACTTGGACCCCTTTGTTGATGATTGACAAAAAGGGGAGAAGTATTTAGTATTTGAGTTTGAGTTTATATGCATGAATATGCATGTTTTTTATTTGTATATTTACAAAAAGGCTTATTGTTTTTGTTTTATTGATATCAAGAATTTTTACATATTGATTATCTTCTAATTGGTATCAAGAGCATTATTTAAGAACATGTTTATGAAAAAGAAGAAATATTTATTTTGGTATTAAAAGCTTGTTTTATGCATGTTGATGCATTTCATGTTTAGTATCAAGAGCATGTTTTGTATTTGGTATCAAAAGCTTGTTTTATGCATATTTATGCATGCTCATGTTTATGATTCATTGCATATATTTATTGTTTATTGCTATGCATGAGTTAAGGGGGAGCTTCTTTGAAGCTTAACTTTAATCCATGCATATATAACTCCATGAGTTTTGCCATCATCAAAAAGGGGGAGATTATTGGCCCAGAGGCCTTCCACTCTAGTTTTGATGATGATTAACTCATGTAGTTATGTTTACTAATAATCTTGTGATGTTTAGTTTCAGATCTCTAATCAAAATATTAGTAGGTGATTAGCTTCAACAAGATGTTTTGGAAGCTTTCACATGGTGATTCTAGAGCCCGAGCGTCAAAGATCATATATAACACTCGTTGGAGTCAAGCTCGGTGGATCACGGTTTGGATCGAGCCGACTTGAAGACGGAGTTCATCAAGAAGACTTGGTACCTAGTTTAGTTTTTGTTTTTAGATTCATTTGTAAATATTAGATAGTGTGGTATGCTCAAGTTCACAACACACACATGTGTTTCTAGTTTACATGTTTTGGTTTTCGGTTTTTGGTTTAACCGATCTTGGTTTTCATGAATAGATAGATTCAAAATAAGTTTACATGGTTTAATGTATATTAGATGTGTTCTATATACATGCATGCTTCATATCTTAGACAAACTTATTTTGATTTTCCTATTCATGATTTTGATGTTTTGATTTTTTAACAAAACATATTTTCGTATTTAAAGTCAAAAACATGAATATATATATATATATATATATATATATATATATATATATATATATATATATATATATATATATATATATATGTTTCATGTATATTGGACTTAGGTCCATATGCAACATGCTTCAAAGTGTTTAAGTATCATGTTTTTGTATTTGGATGAGTTTTGGACAAAAAAAATTTCATTTGAAAAATTCAAGTTTGGAAAAATACGGATTTTGGTTTTTGGCAATATTTTCATAACACAAAAATGGTTCAAAAAGTTTGAAATTTGTGTTGAAAATTTTCACGCAAGTTTGTATATCAATCTATTATGATAAAATATTTTTGTGCATTTTTAGAAGTTTTATGGGATTTTTTAGCATAATAAAAACCAAGTTTTTCTGTCCCAAATAGCAGCCTGCCAGGCTCTGACGGTCGACCGGGCCAGTCGACCGGACCCAGAGTCGGTCCACCGGACCGGTCGACCGACGTGCACAAAACGTGCACGCTTGGCCAGCCACTTGGGCCGGTCGACCGAGCGGCGGACTGACTGCAAGCACCCCACTCTCGGGTAGGGGTGGTCGACCGACCGGTCGACCGTAAGGCATGGGCGGTCGACCGAGCGGTCGACCAGCCAGAGAGAATTTGCTCTCTGGATTGGGATGGTCGACCGGGCGGTCGACCGCTAGCCTCCAACGGTCAAAAATTTGACCGTTGGCGGTCGACCGGGCCGGTCGACCGCCAGCCGCCAAGGCTGACAAATCAACCAAACGGCTAGTTTCTCTTGGGGGCCTATTTAAACCCCATTTGTATGGGATTTTGGTTAAGAATTTTAAGGGAAAAATTTTCATACTTTCAAGTGTTTATTTACAAGTTTCAAAAGTGTTTTAGAGCTTTAAAAGATTTGATCTTTGGTTTGTTTTTAGGGTTTGGATAAATCAAAGAAAATTTGGATTTGGGATATTGCTTAGTTCTTCATTTCTATCAAATACAAGTTGTTTCCCAAGTACTTTTCTTTGTGTTTTGTTTCCAAACTCTTGGTTTTTCACACTTGAGCTATCATTCTATCCTTTCTATAGGATCTTTGTTTTTGTGGAGAAAAATGTGTTTGTGGTTGAAATAGACCACCTTGTTGTAACCCTCCTTGACTTGTTATATCCCTCTTGGGTAGAGGTTGATTTGGAGTGGTGGTTAGCTCCCTCTTTGGTAGAGGTTGAGATTTACTCCCCTAGTATGAGGTGGAGTTGGTGTTGGATTTGTATCCCTCTTTGTGAAGAGGTGGATTGTGGTTGTTGGCTGCGGGCCTACCCCTCTTGTGTGAGGTGGTGTTTGTGTTGCCTCGGTGGAGGTTGTATTGGTTGAGAGAGGAGTTCGGTACTCCCGGTTGTATTTGCCACAAATTCTCGGTGGAGGTTCCCTGTGTGGGAGTCGTAGGTGGACAAGTTAGTGGATTGGAAATCCTTCTCGGTGAAGGCGGGGACGTAGAGCTGGGTGCTCGAACCTCAAAACAAATCTTGTTGTTTGCGTTTGATCCATTGACTCTTACTCTCTCTCTCTCTCTCTCTCTCTCTCTCTCTCTCTCTCTTTACTTTGTGCCTTGCATCATTCATATTGTCATATCATTATTATATGCTTGGTTTGATTGTGTGTGCCTCACTTGTGCTTAACCACGAGAGCTTTATATAGCGCCTCAACTCTTATTCAGAGGAATCAAGAGGAGTTAGTCCAGAGTCCTTCACCGGGAATTCGGCTACACTCGTTGGTTGCATTAAGTGTTGATGCAATTAGTTTTTAATTCCGCATTTAGTTCATTAGATTAGTCTATCACCTATTCACCCCTCCTCTAGGTGATTTCATAAAGTGCACTTAGAATTTATGTCTGTTACATAAAATTATCCACTCCTATTAAATCAGGATATCATCATGACTAGCCATCCCCATATGAGCAATATTCTCTAAGAAGACTTTAGGCAGAAGTCCTTTAATTAGTTAATCTGTAATGTTAAAAAATAGTTCTAACATTATCAACAGATACAATATCTTTTATGGATTTTAACTCATCTTTCATGGCATTTGACCACTTAGTGAAGTAAATACTGAGTTTGACATCATTCAAGGATGCGGGGTCATTCTCTAACCCTATGTCAAACTCATGCTTTTGGAGATAAACTACATAGTCATTTGTAATGGTTGATCTCCTCTCCCTGGTTGATCTCCTAGGCACTTGTGGTTGTGAATTTTCAAGTTCTATCTCATCAGCAAGATCTTCTTCAGGATGAACTGTTTCTGTACCTTGTAAGGGTACAACTATATTTTTATTCTGAAGTGGAACAACTACTTCATCATTTGGAACAGTTGTCATGGTATAACAATTTCTTCTTCCTCAAATTAAAATTCTTATGTAGTTGACTCAAACTGTTCTAAATATTCTCAATAAATTTAACATTATCTGTCTTTATTATGTTCTTAATGGAGGGACAGTAAAACCTAAAGCCTTTATAACTCTCAGAATACCATATGAATAAACAACTAACTATTCTTGAGTCCAGCTTCTTCTCATATGATATATATGACCGAGTTTCCGTTGGACAACTCCAAACATGTAGATGCCTAATACTGAGAGATTTCTCAGTTCATAACTCATATGAGGTTTTACTTACTGTTTTGCTAGGTATCCTATTAAAGAGGTAGACAACAGTCTTTAAGGCTTCACTCCATAATGACTTTGGTAGAGTAGTGTGAGCTATCATACTCCTAACCATGTCCTTTAGCGTGCGGTTTCATCTCCCAGCAACACCATTTTGACGAATGTCCCTAGCATGGTGTACTGGGCTACAATACCGCACTCTTTCATAAAATTGACAAAAGGTCCTAGAAATCTACCAGATCTGTCATATCTGCCATAGTACTCACCACCACGATCAGATATAACGGCTTTAATCTTTCTATTCTCTTAATTTTCAACTTAACTTTATAGATTTTAAAACATGTCCAGTGATTGAGATTTCTCATATATCAAGTATATGTACACATAACGCGAGTAATCATCTTAAAAGTGATGAAGTATTTGTGGCCATTCCAGGAATCTATAGGGTATGGTCCAAAATGTCTGTATACACCGAATCTAAGACTCTTGAACTCCGTCTAATACCAAACTTCCTGATGTTTCTTTAATTAATATTTGCTTAGTGCCTAGAGTATTCACATATAAAGATTCAGGATATGAAGTATGAAGTTTCAATTTATATAGCCATCAATTAGAATTCTACTACCATCAACTTTAAATTTGAAAAGTAGACTAAGCATTTCATTACTAAGAGTGACAGTAAAACCAGATCTATCTAAAAAGGAAATAGAAATACGATTCCGCCTAAAAGGATGGTACTTTATGCAAATATAAAACAAAAAAAAACCAAAATCTAATCTAAGCCTACAAACTCCAACAGCTTCAACTGTAACTTTATTTCCATTACTCATGCATATGTTTCGTCAGCTGGGCTTCCTTTGAGTTTGGAAGTTCCGTATTGAATCACTTACGTTAATTATCTATCCACCATGTATGAAGTGGCACTAAAGCTAGATTAATTCCAAAACAAAATATGAGATATACCCACTAAGTAGACATTTATGATACTTTATGCAATTCTACTTGAGGTGGCTTACTTTCTTGCAGAAAAAGAATGCAATGACCTTAAGCTTCTTGTCCTGCACTTTTCCCACTTAGGATCATCTACTGTAGTGGTATTTATTTCATCTCTTTAGTTTCACTTTTCTTTTTCTTAGTAGAAGTATTATCATGGATGCTAAGTGAACACTTTTAGTCTTTCTTATTTCAATCTCTCTTCTTTCTGGATACAGTGACTGATGAGCTCAATGAGACTCCACTTTTCCCTTTGAGCATTATAAATAATCTTAAAAGGGGCTATACTTTATAAGAAAAGATATTAGAATGAAGTGCATTAGAATCTCTTCAGCGAGCTCCAATTTCAGTGCCTTTAGTTTAGAAATAAGATTGGACATTTCCATAATGTACTCTCTTATATTTTTCTTGCCGTTGTAGCGCATATTTATCAGTTTGCTAAGATGCGTGCTGGTCTCAACGTTATCTGATTTAATAAACCGGTCAGCTACTTCAACTGAAAAACTCTTAGTATTGACTTTATCAGGCATAAAACCCATAATAGTTATAGGAATATAATGCTTTATGACCATTAGACACATTCTGTAAGACTTTTCCCACTTATCATAATTGGTATTTTTTTAACTGAACTTTTGTTAGTAATAGTAGGGGTCTATCAGTCCTTAAAGTGTAGTCTGGGTCCATGAATTCAAATACGAACTTTTACGTGGTCTTATCATTTATTAAAATTTGTACCATTCAATTTAGACTACATAAGTGTACAATTTCTCATCAATTTAACATAAACATTGCGTTTAATAAAATTCTACTTTAATAGCCATAAAATTGAATTTCAGAAAAATGCAACCAGTGATAGAGCTGCCAGCCAAACTTTCAGAGCAAGTTGTGCCTCTTTATATCAACACTGTACTGGCTCAATATAGATAACCTAATGTTTAGGTCATATGTAAGAGAACAACATCTCTTTGGGCGACTGCCCCTTTATAGGATTGGTCCTAAAGTTTAAGTTATCTATCTCGACCATATAATATATGTAATGACTCGGCCATAATGACAACTTTCTTTTGGGCCGATTGCCACACGTATGGGCCACACAAATTTACGCATCTGAATTCTTGTTCCACTGTCGGACTAGTTGATGAGGGTAATGCAATATGGGCCTATAGTGCGACAACCTTCTTTTGAGCCGACTACCACACATCAAGGTTCTCCACTTACGTTACCCACATCAAGTCGTACATAATACAGCCAACCAATAGTCTTCTTTTGGACCCGCTATTGTCCGCATGAACTATATACGCAATTAAATAAGTTCTTTTATTAATTCTTTAACTTGAACATGTATATATCTTTATCTATGTGTTATGAACTGTAATAAACATCAATATTCATCATGCTGGAACAATATAACAATATAATAAATATTGATAAAGCAGAAGCATGTAAGAATACATATAACCATAATATAAATACTTCAATGTCAACTTTATGTCACTAACCACTATTTTGTCATGTCTAGTGCCTTCAATACTGTAGTGCTCGTCAAGAGCTTCGGAACGGCTGTTCACACGCTCAAAACAGATGTCAAATGAGCCCTAATTGAAGTTTCTATTGGCAAAATGAGTCGTAGTGCTTATCGGGTCTGGATCAAACCTGACCTGCAATGATTAAGTTATAGGTTTATTTAATGGGTCAAATTTGATAAACTAAATAAAATTCGATTAGCTTAATTTGAGATTGATTGGGATTAAGTCTCTTTATTTCATTAGAATTCTATCACAAATTTTTCTTAATATACTAGAATTCTATCTTAGCCCAAAAAACAAAATCAATCTCAACAATCCCAATTAAATTTAATATGAGATTAATTAGGAGTAGGTTTCTTTTTTAGATTAAAAATTTTATCTCTAAATTTTCTAATCTTAATTAATCTCATAATCACACTTAATTAGGAAGACCCCAAAAATAAATAACATTTTTTTATCGTGTTGTGCACGCAGGCAAAAATAAATCAAGGCATGCATGCAAAATCAAGCCCTGCATGAAAAAATCAAGGGCCGCATGCATGCATGCGGGGCGCTGCATGAACTTTTTTAAAATAATTTTCAGAAAATATTTCTGAAATAACGGCACACAGAAAATTTTTTGAAAAAAATATATACATAACTCGATTTAATCATCTCAATTTAATTCAATTATTTGAGAAAAAATAATTCTTTATTGAATTAAATAAAGAGATCGACTGTAATTTTAATAGACCGAGATCAAAAATTTCTGTAGATCCCAATGATTCGATAAAGAGGAGGCTATGATACCAATTGTTGGACCTAATAATTATTCCAAATAAGATATCAAACATGCAATAGCCTCTTTATCAAGATCAAAGGGAAAGAGGGTTTAGACATACCTGATTCCATCATGAAAGGGATGCCGAAGGTTGCACAATCTCGAGGTCGCCAGAGTTGAGAGATAGTATTCTTCTCTCCAGCCATCACATTCTCTTCTTGATCCTTAGAGAAGAAGAGATGCCTGTTTTTGTGGGTAGAGGGAATCCTACCTATGATATATAGCATCAAGGTATCTTAGTTCAACTCATTATAGATTTAGACCCTGATTGATAACACGAGTTTCACACGTGCAGATGAGTCTCACATCTTAATTTAAATACACTCATAACTAAGTGTAATAGAAACGTGTCTGTATTCAAACCATTAGGCTTGATCAATTCATTACTGGGTCCAACAATATAAGTTTACATAAACGGGTGTATAAATCCAATTATACTTGTGTAAAATCAAATTAATTTAGACTCTAATCTAAATAAATTTACCACTTCTTAAATCCATCAAACTGCCTTTAGAGTTCATAAAGAACCCTTCCAAAACTTCACATTTAGGGTTCCATATGATCTGAGAAAGTGTTAATATGGTGAATATCGTGGTGTCCTAAACGACAGAATATGTCACGTTCTACGTAAAAGCAAATAGTCCCATATGCGAGAAGGTAATTTTAAAAAGTATCATACTCAAACCAAGAATTAATCATAATTGATATATTTTAAATAATGAATTATGAAAAGTTCTACAATAATGCATACTCAAACTAAAGTAGTCAGGTAGATAATTTACCCTTTAGAAAGTACTGTCTTGAGACATGACATTGTTGTTGAGTAACTGGACGAACAAATCGCCCCGCATTGACTAGATAAGAGAATGGTCTTGAGTATATAAAAATTGAGCAACTTCACTTAGAAAACTAGTCTTTGAGGATGATGCCAAGTCCTTACAATTGGTATCAGAACCATACCCAAACTTAATCCTGTGTGTGGGTTGCTCCACGTAAGGTGTGTTGGATTTTTTGAATTAAAATAAAAGGAAAAGCTTTCATTTCAGATTTTGTTTTACTAAGTCAACTTTGACCAAGTCTTAGAATCTAAATCGGTTGAGAAAATATCTCAACTGCTTGGATTTTCTGTAGGAGTGGTAACAACAACTTGGGTTTTAAGTCTATAAATAGACCCTCATTCCAATAGCAAAGACACAACTCATTTTCTCTTTTCTCGTCTTAAAAGAAAAACCTGAAGACTACTCTTCGTGAGAATGGCTTCAGTTTAAAAGAATTTCATTTTTATTTTCTGGGCAACTTCTTCATTTGAGCAGAGGCTCTGCCCACCGTCCTGGGCTGAGTGCTGGTGAATCCGGGGGATCCTTTACCGCTAGGGGACAAGGTCGATTCAACGTTTAGACAAGGAGACGTACTTGTAAATCACCTAGAGGGGGGTGAATAGGTGATGGCTAATCTAATGGTCACTTAATGGCAAATGATGCGGAAGCTAAAAACAAATTATGACCTAATAAAACTTTTACACTAAACACCACGTATAACCAAAGAGTGTTGCCGAATTCCCCGTGAAGGGCTCTGGACAAACTCCTCTAGATTCCCCTTGAATGGGTTGAGGTGCCGCGTTGGCTCTCTTGGTTGAATACAAGTGTTAGCAACAATCCCACGCAAGTATATATATCAATTATGCACACAACATATATCAAGCATGTAAATGTAAAGACAATATAAGCTATGCAAGATATAAAGGAGATAGAGAGAGAGAGAGAGAGAGAGAGAGAGAGAGAGAGAGAGAGATGGCAATCGCAAACAAAAGGGTATGTTTCGAGGTTCGAGCACACTTGCTCTACATCCCCGCCTTCGACACACGAAGGATTTCCACTATGCAAAATCCCAATGGATCTCTCCTCGGTGCCGCAACACCTACAAGCCCTCGGACTCTCTAGTCCCGTACACACCGCAAGCCCACCGGCTCGCCGAGGCCGCACCTCAAACAACTGAGTCCGCACCCGAACTCAAAACAACGACGAGCACACTTGCCCGTCTCCTCAAAGAACAAAGAAAAGATCTTTGGTGATCACAACACTTTGATCACCTAAAGAACTCTCACTACAACACACCTATAGGATGTATAATCAATGGATAGCTCAAGTGTGGTGTGAGAAAAGCAAGGATGTGAAAGGTGGAGGAAAACTCAAAGACTTTCTTTTAACACTCTTGATAAAACTTCCCTTTAGATAGGAAATATTTGCTCTCTAATATGTGGAGAAAACTCTTTTAAAAGACTGGGAAAACTAGCTCAAGGCTCTCCTAAAATCTTGTATCAAAACAATGACAAGACCCCCAATTTATAGGCTGCCAGAAACTAGCCGTTGGGATCTGTCAGTACTGCCGGTCGACCGGCCCGGTCGACCGCCAACGGTCAAAAATCCGACCGTTGGAGCTACCGGTCGACCGGTGCGGTCGACCGAACTTTCCAGAGAGCACTGCTCTCTGGAGCGGTCGACCGCCACGGTCGACCGTCCACCAGTACACAAAGGCGTGCACGTTTGTGCACGTCGGTCGACCGGTCCGGTCGGCCGACTCCTGTATTAGTCGACTATTAAAGATCACTAGTCGACTTATACGAAGCCTGAAACAGTTTTTCTGGGATCAAAAAGTTTGTCTTTTTTGGCTCAAATAAAATCCATAAAATACTAAAAAATCTACAAAAATAGTTTTACCATTATACTTTGATATACAAACATGCTTGCACAAAATCAAGACATGTTATAAAAGATTGGACTATTTTTATAACTTGGAAATATTTGGCCCATGATAAAAACTGTTTCTTTTTTTTTTCAAAACAATATTTTTCCAAAACATGTTTTTCCAAATCTTCATCAAAAACAAAAACAAGATATACTTTTAAGACATAGTGTGTATGGATATGATCCACTACACAATCAAGATGAAATATCTATGTTTTTGTCATTAAGCTCTAAATATGGTTTTGGGTTAAACATATGTAAATGAAATACCAAAAATCACTTGAAATACTATTTTGGTTTTTGGTTAAAATCTTTTTATGAAAACAAACTAAATCAAGAGTGTGTGTGCATGGTATACTTGAGCAATCCACCAACTATCTATCCTTTACATATTATCTAAAACAAAAACAAAATCTTATACCTAGACACAAGTCTTCATCTTCTTGAAGTCTTCACTTGAAGGCTTCTCATCTTCTTGACTTGGTCCAAGCTTGATCCAAAAGCTCCTTGGATCACACCGTGCTAGCTCCAAATCTTGACATCTTATCCTTTGTTGAGCTATGCACCTACTAGATCTTGATAATGAATCTATCACTAATTAAACACAAGATCATTAGTAACATAACTTCATGAGTTGATCATCATCAAAACTAGGGTGATAGGCCTTTGGGCCAACAATCTCCCCCTTTTTGATGATGACAAAACTCATGGAGTTATATATGCATGGATTAAAGTAAAGCTTCAAAGAAGCTCCCCCTTACTCATGCATAGACATAAATAATAATATATGACAATGAAGCTCATAAATATGTATGCAAATGAATGGAGATAAAACAAAATAAATCTTTTTCTGCTATTTGCAAAACAAAACATGTATGCATAAATAACAAGGAAGACAAATACTACTCCCCCTTAAGCAATGAAAACATGCATATATACTCAAATACTTCTCCCCCTTTTTGTCAATCATCAACAAAGGGTTCAAAGTAAAATCAAATCAAACAAATTTTTCTCCCCCTTTTTGTCAAAAACAAAGAGATCAAGAAGGGTAATACAAATCAATCAATAAAGATTTATATGCGATATACATTCATGAAGAGGAAGACGCTAAGTTAGCTTCCCTACACATATACATTACATGAAGGAGGGATGACAAGCCCTAACTCACATAACAATATTATGTAATGCATAAGAGGAGATGTGAAGCTCCCCCTACACACGAATATCATATAAAGAAGAGTTGTCAAGCTCCTCAATTTATAATATACTCAACATGAATCCATATGTAAGAGAGATGTTAAGCTCTCCTTGTATATAGGAAATACGAATCAAACATTTTGAATTTTTTTTTTAAAATTTTGAACTTACTTAATAAAACACATTTTGAAATATCAAATCAACATATTTTTCTTTATTTTGATATCAAATTTGAAAACATATTGCATAAGCTTTAAGAATTACCAATTGAAAGTTGAATTAAGCTTAGCAACTAGATCACATATATGTATGAAAAGATAATACCATAGAAATTGATATAATTTAAATTTGAAAGCATTCATACATATAATCAAAATACGAGTATATAAAAATCATATTGATATCAATTGAAAATATCCAATGATACCAATTGACGAGTAAGCTTATCATATACTCTACCATATGAAGAGATTGCACTAGTTAATATGAAAATATTTTAAAATTAGTACGAAATCCTTCAAGTAAGGAATAAAGCAAAAGAAATGTCAATAAATCTCAATATACTTTTAAATCATCACACATTTTTATTAAAAACAAAATTTATATTTCAAGCTATATGTATGTTTTGACAACACAATAGTATACATACATATCTCTTAAACACAATTGAGTCCATATAAATAGATTTGCATTAAGGCAAATGACTCAAGAGGTATACATGTATATCTTAAAGTTTGGCAAAATACACATATACATGAAATGAAAACACATGATCATAAATCAATCCAAAAAGTGGGAATATAAGTTTAAAAATGTATGTATCATCAAAACCAAGCAATACAAGCACATTTCATGGGTTCAATAAGCATTCAAGCACAAATATAAATAGATTTATTTGTGGCCCACGATATGTACAAGTATAAATCCTAGTGTTGACAAAAACTAACATTTAAACTAATATTCAAATCATAAAGCATCAAATCTTAAAAAATAGGATCATGTGGATAATCTCAAAAATTATTTGAAGAATAAATAACTAGTATAAATTGTTTTTGAAAAATTAGTTAAAGATCCTTCAAATATATCAAATCTTATGTTTTTCATAAACATAACTAGACACACAAAAATTTAAGCACTCATGGTCTATAAAGCTCAAAAATGATTTTAACAAAAGTGTGAGTGTTAAATGATCATGTAAATAGCATTTTTATGAAAATAGTCAATGAAGCTCATAAATCACATTTTAACAAAAACATGAAAAATCATTTTTAATCAAAACACTAATCTTCATGGTATATGTATGATTAATCCAATCCTAACAATACACATACATATCCCAAATCTAAAAGAGTCTATTAATGATGTTTGCATTAAGGCAAGAGACTCACGGGTATACATGTATATTTATTAGATTTGAATTAAAAATACATATACATGAAGTAAAGCATAAAGTAGGTAAAACATGTATAAAAGAGAATCATCAAAACTAGTCTATACATATGCATATAGTGGATACAAATGAGCATGAAGTTCAAATATATATGAGTCAATTGTAGTTCACTATTCATATATGTATAAATGCAAGTTTTGATAAAAACTACATCTAAACATGTTATTACCACATGAAGCACACAAAAATATGAATATGCTATATGATATATGAAATTAAAAGCATGTGCATAAAAGTAGGAGTTTAGAAATTGTTACCAACTCCAAAGCTCCAAATATGGTGGTCTTTCCACCAAAACTCCTTGATAGCGATGCATCCAAAAGTATGTCCATCAAGTCTATTGCATCCACTACCAAGGCACCAATCCTCTCACGTCTTGTGAGAGCCCTCACCTACATCAAAAGAAAATGGTGGGGGTTTTGGTACCCATATTTTCTTGTAGGGTCCACGGGGGTTAGTTTTGTTGTAAGGAACCCAAAATCTTTTATTCTTAGCAAAATTAAAATGATCTAATCTATCATAACAATATTTTGCTAAATGGCCTTTGCGGCCATAATGTGTACATACGTGCACCTTAGTATGCTTATGTTTAGGAGTGTGATCATGTTGTGCAACATAAGCATATGCTTGATGGGTATGATGTGCATGAACATGTGGAGTTTGTTTCTTTGAAAACATTGACTCTAACCTAGAATGATTAAAAGCACAAGAGTTTAAAGTTGAACTCAAACCATCCATTTTATTTTTCAAATTCTTAATCTCATTAGTTGTGGCATGTAAAGCATGATGAATATATGATCATTTTTCTTTTTCTTTTGTGAAACAAAATCTTTTTCTTTTTCACAAATTTTTCTTTTCAAAGAATTATTTTCTTGAAAAACAACTTTTTTTGTTTTCCACCAAATCAACTTTCTTTTTCAAAATAGTGTTTCCTTCACATAAATCATTCAATTTTGTAAGTAAGGAAACATTCTCATTTTTCAAATCTTTATTTTCTTTTTCTAAGCATGCAATCTTAGATTTGAAAGAATCATTTTCTTTAAGCATGCATTCAAAATCCTTTTTTAAATTTTGTTATCTTTTTCTAAACATGCAATGTTAGATTTAAATGAATCTTGTTCTATATGCATGCAAGCAATGTTCTTTTTCAAATTTTTATTTTCTTTCTTAAGCATGTTTTATATTTTTCAAGAATAGTTTGACAAAATGAAGTGAGCTCATCATATGACATGTCCTCATCATCGGATTCGGAGTTTATCTCAAGGGGGTTATCCCCTTGGACCATATAGCATACGTTGGAGATGTCGCTTCCAACGTCCGAATCGCTCCCCGCATAGTATAGATCCTTTTCGGCAAGGGAGGTGAGGGTGTTCCATACTACAAAAGCCGAATCAATATTAGCAACTCTAGATAAATAAACATCATCTAGGGTAGACTTGATAGCATGAAGGGCTTTTGCATTAGCCTCAAATTTTTACCATCTAAAGAATATGCATTATTAGTAGTGGCAAGATATACATGAATGCCTAAGGCCTTGAGGTATAATGACATCTTAACCTTCCAAATTTGGATGTTAAGAATGTCAAAGGTGGGTGGTGACATGAAGTCCATGGTGTGTGTACAAATATTGTGATTAGTCTAAAAATGAGGATCTTTTACTCTAGGTTGCTAGACCAAATCAGAGTACCAGGCTCTGATACCAATTGTAAATCACCTAGAGGGGGGGTGAATAGGTGATGGCTAATCTAATGGTCACTTAATGGCAAATGATGCGGAAGCTAAAAACAAATTATGACCTAATTAAAACTTTTACACTAAATACCACGTATAACCAAAGAGTGTTGCCGAATTCCCCGTGAAGGGCTCTGGACAAACTCCTCTAGATTCCCCTTGAATGTGTTGAGGTGCCGCGTTGGCTCTCTTGGTTGAATACAAGTGTTAGCACAATCCCACGCAAGTATATATATCAATTATGCACACAACATATATCAAGCATGTAAATGTAAAGACAATATAAGCTATGCAAGATATAAAGGAGATAGAGAGAGAGAGAGATGGCAATCGCAAACACAAGGTATGTTTCGAGGTTCGAGCACACTTGCTCTACATCCCCGCCTTCGACACACGAAGGATTTCCACTATGCAAGATCCCAATGGATCTTTCCTCGGTGTCGCAACACCTACAAGCCCTCGGACTCTCTAGTCCCGTACACACCGCAAGCCCACCGGCTCGCCGAGGCCGCACCTCAAACAACTGAGTCCGCACCCAAACTCAAAACAACGACGAGCACACTTGCCCGTCTCCTCAAAGAACAAAGAAAAGATCTTTGGTGATCACAACACTTTGATCACCTAAAGAACTCTCACTACAACACACCTATAGGATGTATAATCAATGGATAGCTCAAGTGTGGTGTGAGAAAAGCAAGGATGTGAAAGGTGGAGGAAAACTCAAAGACTTTCTTTTAACACTCTTGATAAAACTTCCCTTTAGATAGAAATATTTGCTCTCTAATATGTGAAGAAAACTCTTTTAAAAGACTGAGAAAAACTAGCTCAAGGCTCTCCTAAAATCTTGTATCAAAACAATGACAAGACCCCCAATTTATAGGCTGCCAGAAACTAGCCGTTGGGATCTGTCAGTACTGCCGTCGACCGGCCCGGTCGACCGCCAACGTCAAAAATCCGATCGTTGGAGCTACCGGTCGACCGGTGCGGTCGACCGAACTTTCCAGAGAGCACTGCTCTCTGGAGCGGTCGACCGCCACGGTCGACCGTCCACCAGTACACAAAGGCGTGCACGTTTGTGCACGTCGGTCGACCGTTCGGTCGGCCGACTCCTGTATTAGTCGACTATTAAAGGTCACTAGTCGACTTATACGAAGCCTGAAACAGTTTTTCTGGGATCAAAAAGTTTGTCTTTTTGGCTCAAATAAAATCCCATAAAATACTAAAAAATCTACAAAAATAGTTTTACCAATATACTTTGATATACAAACATGCTTGCACAAAATCAAGGCATGTTATAAAAGATTGGACTATTTTTGTAACTTGGAAATATTTGGCCCATGATAAAAACTGTTTTTTTTTTCAAAATAATATTTTTCCAAAACATGTTTTTTCCAAATCTTCATCAAAAACAAAAACAAGATATACTTTTAAAACATAGTGTGTATGGATATGATCCACTACACAATCAAGATGAAATATCTATATTTTTGTCATTAAGCTCTAAATATGGTTTTGGGTTAAACATATGTAAATGAAATACCAAAAATCACTTGAAATACTATTTTGGTTTTTGGTTAAAATCTTTTATGAAAACAAACTAAATCAAGAGTGTGTTGTGCATGGTATACTTGAGCAATCCACCAACTATCTATCCTTTACATATTATCTAAAACAAAACAAAATCTTATACCTAGACACAAGTCTTCATCTTCTTGAAGTCTTCACTTGAAGGCTTCTCATCTTCTTGACTTGGTCCAAGCTTGATCAAAAGCTCCTTGGATCACACCGTGCTAGCTCCAAATCTTGACATCTTATCCTTTGTTGAGCTATGCACCTACTAAGATCTTGATAATGAATCTGTCACTAATAAACACAAGATCATTAGTAAACATAACTTCATGAGTTGATCATCATCAAACTAGGGTGATAGGCCTTTGGGCCAACAGTGCTTTTGATCCTTTAGGGCAGCGACATCGCGACTGCATTCCCCAGGCCAGATTCTTTTTATTTTAATATAATTGTTATTACATGTTAGAATAATCTGTTGTTTATCTTAATTTAAGTTGTAAAGATATTGCATGATATAGAAAATAGTATAAAATTTCCAACAATCTGGAGGATCAAAAGTATATATAGTGTCTTTTTTCATTTAATCTATTTTCTTTCCATGCAGTGACATGATTATAGAATCTCCCTTCTCTAGATATAGCTATTTTACTGTGTTGTGTCCACTTTATAGAGAGCTTAATGGGCATGCCTTGAAATGAGAATTACACATTATTTTGTTATTTTCTAAAATAATAATAATAATAATAATAATAATAATAATAATTTGGGACAACCTTTATGATAATTCATACTTGGCACTAGATGTTGTTTGGTGTGGGGACCATTCTGGCCATTTAAGTTTTTGATTTTATTGTGTATTTTACCAAATTAATTAATGCTTCATTCTTTATCGTTGATGACGTCACATTTCTAACCTATATGTTTGATTTGTTTATACAGTTAATTTACTATGTTGCATGCAAAGGTTAGGGAGGACTGCAAATAGTTTCTTCTAGAAGGAGGCATATGTTTTTTTTTGGTTGTTTCATGATTTGTGTAGGCTTTATAATGAAGTGCATTACAGCATTAGAAATTAAGGTGGGAGATACCTATATCTAGTGTTTATTATAGTTTCTTCTAGTAAGCATATGATTTTCTTGTTCCAAAATTTATTTATGTTAATTCTTGTGGATGCACTAGAACTGTTGCAAGATATAACTAGTTCTCTCTCTGTGTATAATTTTTTTTTCTTTCTTTTAAATCAAGAAAGGATCATGAAACCGTACATTCTGACGTGATGCTCATTGAAATCCGTTGGAGAAATTTGACTTGTTGGGTTTGCCTAATTGTATGTTGTTCAATCTGCTTGTAAACCCTAGATATTGGATTATAGATATTTGATTACCAAAAGAAAATATATGCTCCATAACGAGTAAATTTGAGACTCAAGTTTCTGGTTTGCTCAGAACAAATAGCTTCTTGTAAGTATAGCTTCGTGCAAGTATTGATATTCAGTTGTGACTAATTATAGCTTCTTTAAGTAATTTATATTTAATTGTACTACATTTGACAAAGGTTGCCATCATTTATATATATATTTTAAATATTGTAGTTTTTTTTCCCTTGTGTGCCCTTGAAAAGTTAGCATAGCGCTTATTTACCGTCCCAAAATATTAATTGCATCTATGCCCTTTAGAAAATATTAAATTTGCATGTATACCCATCTTCTAGCGTTTGTTCACACCTATGAATTAAATCTAACTAAAGTTTAACTGATTGTTAATTATATATGCTCTCATGGAAACTCTAATTTCTCCTATCACTGAATCACGTCATCTTTGAGGCACTCCTCAGCAATCTAGGGTGTCCATAGTTAGGCTTTTGGTTGAGTTAGTGCTTCAAGTGGTGATAACTAATAACTGTTCTTTCATGGATTCAGAGATTCAATGCCAATGGTAAGAGTTCAATAGTGAGATTGGGCAATTTCTTCAACTTAGTGTGCTGTAATGTGCTTAATTTTGGTCAAGGGTTTTGAATTACTGCTTAGTTAAATTAAAGCTTGCTTTGGCTAATTACATTATATAGATCAAAACAGTAAAGGCTTTGATTCCATTAAAATTATCCTTTTCTTTTTGACGATTCCTTTCATGTGCATGCTTTGAAATTCTAGTTGAGGAACTAGGTAGCATATTGTCATTTTTTCATTTGGAAGGATTAGTAGATCAGAACTGTCTAAATCTCAAAGTTACTTAAAGCATCTTTGGTTTTTCTCGTTCTATTTTACTCCATTGCTCTTTCAGATTGATGGCCTTGGATACTCAAAAAGGTATATCCTATTTGTTGTCAATGATTTGCAATGTATTTAGCAGATTGGAAAGCTTGTGATATTGCTTTGCCAAGAAGGTGATGTGTTTGTTATCCATTTTATTTCATCTGATTATATTCTTTTTGTATTTTTTATTTGAGTTTGATAGGAATTGTGAACGGGAATATAGATTTAGATACAATTCTTTATTAGAGAAAGTTGTGAGAACACTGGAATGCTAAATTTGTCTTCCTGGAAAAAAAATTAGGAAAAGAAACATTTTTCCGTGAAATTCAAGTCCAGATTAGCGATTGACGTTGATCTTGATCACAGTTACAAAGTGTTCATTTTTGTGATTCTTCACAAGATAATTACTTTTATTCAACTTCTGGTGATCTGTTCTAAAAGGGCACATTTTGATTTATTTATTGGTCCTTTTATTGGATACATCGGCATCTATAAGCTTCAACCAAGAGAGGTGGGAGAACAAAACGTACTAGAGTATTCGTACATCTATAAACAAGTGAACAACTACTGTGTTTAATGTAAAAAGTTTGTTAGTTAGGCAACATTATCAGAAAGACCCTTTCTTTATGCATCTTACTTTTTTCACTTTCATTTGCAAAGCATAAAATAATTCTAATAGTGACTAAATAAGATTAGGTAGGCCTCATTGTGCTTCCTCTCTATTTATGTCATCTATATGATGGTTTTTAATGCATGCTTATAAAAGATATCGATTACTGTTTTAGATGCTATTGAATTTTCTTTACTATCCCAGTTGTAAATAAAATGAATAAATTATGATACTTTACTTATTTGTTGCTTTATGTATTGGATAAAGACACATTGAACACTTTATCTAAGAAGTTGTGTATATATATATATATATATATATATATATATATATATATATATATATATATATATATATATATATATATATATATATATATATATATATATATATATATATACCACACACACACACACATGTTAATTTTGTACTTAAATTGCATGCTATAATTAGTTCAAGTTCTTTTAAAATATCTTGCTACTCTTATATTGAATTCTAACTTACTCTGCTATATATCCAACTAATTATATTGTTTTATGAATTGAAACTAAGTAAGATCCCCTATATCTTTTTTATTTTGCATACCCTAATTTAAAAGCTACCAACATAAACCTGTATTCTGACATTTCAATATTATGAATATAGAAATATGGTAGGAATCTTCCTATCATTTTGACAAATCTAGAGTACAAAAATATTATTTGTACACTCTTAATGTAGCTGAAACAGGCACAGGCTTTGAGTTTCTTTAGATTAATAGGATAATAAAATTAAAGGGTAAATCATTTCCTTTAAAGGGTAAATCATTTTCTCAAAATTTCATATAATTGGTGTTTCATAAGGAAGGGTACTCAACGTGATTCTGTAATTAAGGAACGCCAAGAGCGAAAAACCTTCCACCTGAGTTACGCCGACCTGGCCAATTAGACTGATAAATTTGAGATTTTGACTAACCCAATATTGTAAAATTTTTATTAAATATGTCATCAGCCTTTGTACACCATAACTTTAAAAATGATTGTTTAGATTATAACCCTAATTCTATCACCATTTGGACATAACTAAATCTATCTAGAATTAGCCCTGATTATAATTATGGTTGATTCGAGTTTTAACATTGAATCTGATGTAAATAATAATCGGACCATAATAAATTAGTTAGAATTGGAATCCTTGCCATGTACAGGATGATGAATAGCCATGTGTGATTTTGTTCCCCATCTAACTTTAATTGGGATCTAATAAGGCTAGATTGCCTAAATTTCTTGACTATTCTTTAGCATATAATATAGACATATATACTTTAAATATTTGAATAATCAAATACAATGTATGTATGCTTTATCATAAACCTTATGGTAAAATTTGTTCCTTTTGAAACTAACGTTACAAGGGAAAACTTTATAACTACCTTATAGTTTCAAATTGGGATTCAAATTGGGGGAGACTCTAACAATTAACCAAAGACTTTATAGGTCTAATAAAAGATGTCAAGAGTCATAATAATGTGGTCATGAAGGGTTAAATCTCTGACTGTTACAACTTGAAAATAAAGGCTGTTAAGCCAATTTTCTGACCCTAGAAAACATAAAGTCATTCTGATTAAGGGTCTTTCTAGGAGTATAGTCCTAGTTTCATTGAGGGAGATGGGGTTAAGCCCATAGTAGAGTTCACCGACAGCGGGAACCCAACCTACTTGATTGGGAGCTGATTCCATGAAAGAGGTTCAATGTGGTAGTAACAAGCTGGACTGGTGAAACTTGTGTGGAGCATCAACCCGGATATATTTATATCCTATATGTAGCGTTGTAGCTACTACCCCTTCTCTATGGTGAGATGCTCTTATGACACAGCTAGGTAAGATGAGTTTAACTCTTAATAAGTCCAACGCATGTAGTGTGGAGGGTATACTATCCAGCTGTAGTACCCTTGGAGGACTTACCTACGTGAGAGGACCGTGATGGCCGCAGTTGGGGGGGGGCAGGGCTGACCCTAGAAACTCTCATGAGTCGGTTATTGTGAGCATGGCCTTTAACGCTCAACCCGCTCGCTCAATAAATGGAGACTTACTGTGTGTGTCTTTCATCAATATCTGTTTAAAGAGGCTTAATTCAAGGCGTAGTCCATTATGTCTCTCAGATGGCGATAAATTCACTAAGGGTAGATTCAAGGCCGTAAGCTATCGACCCCGAATTCACAGTATGATGTTGCCCAAATTTTATTCGTGTTTTATGATTTGATTGTTATTGATTTGTTTTATTATGTCTTTCCTGAAACTCAAGCTTTTGGGGGGACTGTTGGATTTTTTGAATTAAATAAAAGGAAAAGCTTTCATTTCAGATTTTGTTTTACTAAGTCAACTTTGACCAAGTCTTAGAATCTAAATCGGTTGAGAAAATATCTCAACTGCTGGATTTTCTGTTGGAGTGGTTACAACAACTTGGGTTCTAAGTCTATAAATAGACCCTCATTCCAATAGCAAAGACACAACTCATTTCTCTTTCTCGTCTTAAAAGAAAAACCTGAAGACTACTCTTCATGAGAATGGCTTCAGTGTTTAAAAGAATTTTCATTTTTATTTTCTGGGCAACTTCTTCATTTGAGCAGTGGCTCTGCTCACCGTCCTGAGCTGAGTGCTAGTGAATCCGGGGATCTTTTACCACTAGGGGATAAGGTCGATTCAACGTCTGGACAAGGAGACGTGCTTTTGATCCTTTAGGGCAGCGACATCGCCACTGCATTCCCCAGGCCAGATTCTTTTTATTTTAATATAATTGTTATTACATGTTAGAATAATCTGTTGTTTTATCTTAATTTAAATTGTAAAGATATTGCATGATATAGAAAATAGTATAAAATTCCCAACAAGGTGTGCCCGCTTCCACCCTTTGAAAGAAGTTGTGATATCGATGGAGCAGAGTAGTGTTTTGAGATGTGCTCCAAGTTCTTACAATTATTACTTTAAACAATACTAAATTATACAATTACATTCTCTTATGAATTTCTTTAATATCTAATTAAAATAGTAATAAATTAGTGTATGTAGGCTGTCTAAAAGTCACTAAAAGAGAAGCCAATAAAAGCAGAGTCTCAAGTTCTAGACGCGTTGGCTCGACACCCGCGTCTCAACATCAAGGCGCGTTGGCTCGACACCCGCGTCTCAGCATCAAGGCGCGTTGGCTCGACACCCGCGTCTCAGCATCAAGGCGCGTGGGCTCGACACCCGCATCTCAGCATCAAGGCGCGTGGCTCGACACTCGCGTCTCAGCAATAAGGCGCGCGGGTCTAAACCCGCGCCTCAGTTGTAACCACCCGGATTACGGGGCCAGTCACCGCACAAGTAGCGGGAAGTGCCCCTCATTGTGGAGCGTTTTCAGGGGGCACGTTCACCCCTGAGACCTCTATAAATAGCCCTGTCGCTATGAAGAAGAGGTGGGATTTTCTTGGTCGGATTTTGGTCGAGACAGGCGGATCCTAAAATCAGCAATCGGCAATCAGAGATCACAGAGAGAGAGAGACCGAGACAGGAGAGAGCTCAACTCTTCGTCAAGCTTGCTGCGTACGAGCTGCTCTTCGCCTACCTTCTCTTTTAGAGTTTTGGTAGACAGAGCTGTGTTACTCTTTCTACCAGCCAGAGAGAAGATCCCCCGACGGTCCCGACGGTCATCCGGTCAACGGAGAACAAGACTCACTCTCCACCGCCACACGAAGAACCCAGCCTTAAACAAAGGGAGGATTCAAGACTCAACATCCTCCCTCCCTTGTAACTGGAAGGAAAAGTCTGGTTGTAATAGTTTCATTTGATTCAAGGAAATCTTTACACCCATCACTATCTTTTCTTCTTTCCGGCGCATACAGTGTAGAATTATATTTTAATTTAATTATTATTTTAATTCACTTGCTTAGGAATATACATATTGTTGCTTTACAAAGCTGTCTTCCAAATTTTCTTTCAGGGAAAGTTAGGTTTCGAATCACACATCCTTTTTCTTTCTTTACACTTGAAATGCTGGTGATTTATTTATTTTTCTTAAAGTACTTTCTTTCTTGTAGGAGAATAGAATTAGTCTGGGTAAGCTAGATTTGGACTAAGCTTTCTGTCAAGACATGATGAGAGTGGGATTATGAAGAAATGAGATGCATACACAATTGCAAGGATATAAACTTGACTCACAAACATAATTGAATATAGTCATTGTTCTCGTTACAACTTCTCTTTGATTTTGCTTGTGATTGCTTGGGTTAGAATGGAAAATGCTTGTGATTGCTTGGGTTGGAATGGAAAATGCTTGTGATTGATAGTTCTAGTTAGTCACGGCCACTTGTTTTGTTATGATTGCTCATGTCATGCGTGTTATCATGTGTAAAAATTATATGTCATATTACAGTAATTTTTAATGTCTTTATAGATGGTTTACTTAGCTCGTTCAGGTCACTTTAGACTTAGCGTATATACGTAGGATATTTTTCTCGCGTTTATACGTCGCCAACTCTTGTCGCTTCTTTCGCTCCAACGTATTTTAGAAAGCGGGACATGACTACCTAAGATATCGAAGTTTGTGATTTGCTTCTCAATTCTGTTTGGATTAAAAAAAAATTGCTATATTTCCAAAGATTTCTACGGTTTCATTACTCTCGTTTGTTTTGCTGGAAGAACATAAATCCAAAAGAAAAGATTGAAACTCCAAACAAATAATAATTTAATCGTCTAATGATTGAAAGAAAATTTCTCTATTGATTTTTGAAAAAAAATATTTTTTATTAAAATTTTCTGACCCAAATGTCAGATTTATTTATTTTTTTTTTATTTCAGCCAAAGATTTATGGGCTGAAAATCAGCTTCATCTTTTTTCTGACATTTTATAATATTTGCATCAATTCCTAACTTCTCATTTTACCCAGACAAACACGGGAAACCCACTCTTACACTTGAAAACTATCAAAAATAGCGTTTTGGACCCCATGTTTCGACTGAGATTTTTTTTTTTCACTGATTTGCTTCCAAACAAACAAGCAAACAAACAGGCTTTTTATTCTTTCTTTTTTAAATTTTAAATCTCCACATTATGATAATAATTAATAATAACAAACTCTCTATATTTTACACGGTCTCCGTCTAAAAGTTCATTAGTTGATGATGATGTTTAACACTTTATTCATTTTTACAAAGAGACTTTACTATTGTGCATTATAATGATTTGACTTCAACGATCGAGTCCTAACCTTAAACATTGAGCACAGAGCGATATTTTTCAAGAACTCAGCTATTTGGACTACATTATTTGGACTAAAAATGGACTATAAAGAGAGTGAATTGTGAGGCGTCATCTAATAAAAATTTTATGTATAATGCATGGGTGGTTAAGTGTGTATATTATTCTCTTAAGTCCACTTGTAGTCCAGCAAAAAAGTTCATTTATCAACTGGAATACTAAAAAATAAAAAATAAATAAAGGTTAAATGAAAAAAAAGGGCCCTAAAGAACATTTTTTGTTTGTTGTTCTACTGTAAACAACTGGTTCAGGCTCTAGAGGTTGTGGAACGCCTCTTCCTCCCTACTTCCAAGACAAGCTTCTTAGAGGGCATGTTTTTTCTTTTGGAAGAGATGGAAGAGAGAAGAAGAGGAGGTGAAGAGTGAATAAAGAGAGGAAGATGTCACTTCCTTCTTCCATGCACAATTGTTTGTTTGGACAAATTTGAAAGAAAAAAGTGGTCACTTCTCCTTCTTTCACACTCATTCTTGTTTGGTCTGGATATAGAACAAGAAATAAAGGGTGTGTGTACCATGGTAAGATTACACATCTCTAGTATACAGCAGCAACAACCACACAACAGCAACCATATTGGTAGCACCAAGCAGCAGCAGCAGCCACCACACAACAGCAACAACAAACAGAAGCAGCAACAGTTGGAAACAACAAGCAACATCAGCTACCGCACAATAGCAGTTGGCAGCAGCAGGCAGTAGTAGCCACCGCACATGGCAGCAATAGCAAACACAAGCAACAGTAAGCAACAACAGCCACCATGCAGCAGTAGCAACCACTACACAACGACCAGCAATGCAACAGCAGCAACAAGTACAAGCAGCAACAAGCTCCACAATCAAACATCACAACAACAACCAACAACACGTGTATCATAGCAAATGAAGGCTTTTCATTAAGTTTCACAATCAAACATCACAAAAAATACATCAATATAACAGATAGATATTTTTGATACATTAGATATAACATAGAGATAATTTATTAACTTACAATAAATGTTAAGTACAACATATGCACATGTTTTAAACACCACATAGTATTAAACTGAAATGTTCCAATATAAACACATATCCGTAGATTTGTGTATACGTGCAACAATATGATCACTCAACGAAGATAAATACTAAAGTCAAGTATCATCGTGATCAAACACAAAAAAAATAATCCATTGAGCACTATTATAAAGTTTAACTATTCTTCAACAAAAATCAAAAGAGCCAACGATAGGGGTGAACATCGATCGGTTCGATTTGGTTTTGCTAATTTTTAGAAAAACGAATCGAACTGATTGGACTTAAGAACCGAACCGAATCGACTAAGTTCGGTTCGGTTTTTCAATTTTTCGGTTAGGCCCATATATTTTCATCATTTCTTAGATTTTTAGTCATATTATATTATCATTATCTAATATCCTAATCTTAAATATCCAATACCCAAATTAGAAATAAGAAAAAGATCTTAACCTCAATGTGAATTGAAATTTCATATTTTAAAACTTTTACACTGTATTCGGGCTCTTATTATCAAAACTCACATAATTATTACTAATTTCTAATAAAAAGAATGCAAAGAAAAAATGTACTATAAATATAATTCTCAATTGCGATGGTGTACTTAACATCTCTTTCACATGTTCAATATAAAAAGATGGTATTGGTAAAAGTAATGAGATAAGATTCTACCAGTTTTTATTATGAACTACATGATTCAGTGAACTGAATTTGGGTGGAGTAATATATAGGGTGAGAGAGTCGGTTTGGTTCGATCAGGTTTGAGTTTCAGAACCAAAATCGAAACCCGAGTGAACTAAAGCGGTTCAGTTCGGTTCGGGTTCAGGTTTTGAGTTTCGATCGGTTATTTTAGTTATAACCAAACTCTGCTCACACCTAACCAATAACACAAAAATAGCTGGATAGTATCATCTCCTGATAAACAATCATCACTCGCACTGTTCATACTTCCCTCTCCCATCGAGTTTTCCATGTTAACGATCCGGTCATATTTCCGTAGGACCTCGATTACTTCCATCCTTTGAATCTCTTTGGGGCTTCACTATAAAGGCCTTCACATCTAGCTAATACTTTTTGAGCTTAGTGAAGACCAAGTTGAGATCCCCATCTCAAAGTCTTTCATGCCCTCACACAATCTCTGACAACTTTTCATGCCACTTGCCCTGTCATTAGTGTCAATAGGATTAGTTATATCTTTTAGCCCTCCCTTCAGTTCTTGCACAAGCATCGTGGATGCATTCTCCCTCCTTCTTTTCCCACTTGGCTTAGAGCTCTTACCAACTGCGTTTAAGAAGGAACGCCATCACCATTGGCTTGTAGGGATGGGATCTCAATAAAACCCTCGTCACTGTGAAGATTGATGGGCTCATGTTCATTCCCCTCCTCTGTGTCATAAGTGTAAATCACCTAAAGGGGGGTGAATAGGTGATAAGCTAATCTAATGTTCAATTAATGAAGAATTAAAAACTTATTTAAACTAAACACCACGTATAACACAAGAGTGTAGTCGGATTCCCCGTGAAGGGCTCTGAACTAACTCCTCAAAGATTCCTCTAAATAAGAGTTGAGGTGCCGCGTTGGCTCTCTTGGTTGAATACAAGTGTTAGCAAACAATCCCCAAGCATATAACAATTAAGCACACAATATATCAAGCATATAAAGATAAAGACAATATGAGCATGCAAGATATAAAGACAAGTAAGAGAAAGAGTGTGAGCAATCGCAAACATGGGAGATTTGTTTCGAGGTTCGAGCACACTTGCTCTACGTCCCCGCCTTCAACACTTGAAGGATTTCCACTATAAACCGATCCCACCGGATTACTCGGTACCGCAACACCTACAAGGAGTTCCTACTAGAACTCTTGGACTCTCTAGTCCGGAACACACTGCAAGCCCACAATCTCGCCGAGGCCGCACCTCAAACACTGAGTTCACACTAGAACCTGAAACAACGCGAACACACACGTCCGCCTCCTCAAAGTACAAGAAAGAACTCTTGGTGATCTAAACACTTTGATCACCAATAAACACTCTCACAATAACACTCCTACAGGATGAATATGTCAATGGATAGCTCAAATGTTGTGTGAGAAAACTAGGATTGAAATGGTGGAGGAAAACTCAAGAAAATCACTTTTGAAAACTCTTGATAAACTCTCCTTTTAATTGGAAATATTTGCTCTCAAATAAGTGGAGAAAACTCTTAAAAGATGTAGGAAAAACTGGTGCAAAATCACTTGAAAAATCTTGTCTAAAACAGCCCTAAAAGCCCTCCTTATATAGGGCTAGAAAAACTAGCTGTGGGGCATTTTTCAGCCCTGGCGGTTGACGGTCGACCGGCCCGGTCGACCGCCAATGATTAGATTTCTAAGTGTTGGAGCCTCGGTCGACCGGCCCGATCGACCGCTGCCTGGAACAGAGAGCAGAGCTCTCTGCCGTCGATCGGTCCGGTCGACCGGGGCTTTCCAGAGAGCAGAAGCTCTCTAGCGGTCGACCGGGTCGGTCGACCGGCCCTCCAGCAGACTTGGCGTGCACATTCTGTGCACGTCGGTCGACCGTCCCGGTCGACCGACTCCTAGCTCGGTCGGCCGGTCTGGTTGACCGGCAGAAGCCAGGTCAGGTCAGTTCAGATTTAGGGATTTAAAAGTTATCTTTTTACCTTAAATAAAATCCCATAAAATCATGAAAAATCTACAAAAATAGTTTCAGTATTATACTTTGATAATTAAACATGTTTGAGCAAAATCAAGACATGTTACAAACAATTTGAACTATTTTTGTAACTTATAAATTTTGGCTAAAAACAAAAACTGTATTTTTCTAAAATTGGTTTTTCCAAAACTTCTCCAAATACAAAAACAAGATATTTTAAACTCTTTTAAAGTATCGAGTGTATGGATATGATCCACTACACATACATGGTGAAATATCTATGTTTTTGACATTAAGCACTAAACATGATTTTGGTTAAAGATATGTATACTTTGATTTCCAAAAATCAAAATGGTATTTTTCAAAAAGAAAATTCTTTTGTATTTTTTCAAAGTAAAAATTCTTTTATGAAAACACATATAAATCAAGAGTGTGTGTGTAAGATATACTTGAGTAATCCACCAACTATTCTATCCTTTCCATTTTAATCTAAAAATAAAATCTTATAAAAACAAACCTAGACACAAGCCTTGATCTTGAAGGGCTTCACTTGAAGTCTTCTCATCTTCTTGACTTGGTCCAAACACGATTCAAAGAGTTAGACTCCTCTTGAGTACTTGATATGGTCTTGATGCACAAGCTCTTGAATCAAACTGTGCTAGCTTCAAAACTTGACTTTAAACCTTTTGTTGAAGCTACACACCTACTAAGATCTTGATCACAAATCTGAAACTAATTAAACACAAGATCATTAGTACTATAACTACATGAGTTGATCATCATCAAAACTAGAATGATGGCCTTTGAGCTAACAATCTCCCCCTTTTTGATGATGACAAAACTCTTGGATTATATATGCATGGATTAAAGTAAAGCTTCAAAAAAGCTCCCCCTTAACTCATGCATAATAATAAATAAACAAATATGCAATGAAAGCTCATAAACATGTATGCAAATATACGGAGATAAACATGCATGAACAAGCATGAAACACATCAAATTCTTTTTCTCCTATTTGCAAAACAAAGTAATATGCATAAACAAAAATTCTTCTCCCCATTTATGCATAAAGCAAGGAAATGCATATATACTAAAATACTTCTCCCCTTTTGTCAATCATCAATAAGGGGGTTAAAGTAAACACAAAACAATGTTCTCCCTCTTTCAAAGAGGTGAACTCAAATCAACCAATAAAAAGATATATGCGATATACATTCATGAAGAGGAAGACGCTAAGTTAACTTCCCTACATACATGCATTACATGAAGAAGGGATGACAAGCCCTAATTCACATAGCACATAATATGCAATGTATAAGAGGAGATGTGAAGCTCCCCCTACACACGTGTACCGCATAAAAAAGAGTTGTCAAGCTCCTCAATATAAGATACACTCAACATGAATCTATATGTAGAAGAGATGTTAAGCTCCCCTTGCATATAGGCAATATTAAATCAAAACATTTTTAATTTTTCTTATTAAAAACAAAATTTTGAATTTTCTCAATAAAACAAAATTTTGAGATATCTTAGTAAATCAAATTTTAAGATGCTAATTGTAAATAAACATTACAAATTTTGAATTTTAATTGTAATTGAAACATTTTCAATTGAAATAACAATGAAATTTTGATACAAATTGTGATCTTGATACCAATGAAAGAAAGTATTTTATATCTTGATACCAATATAAATTTTCATGGATACTAATTGAAATAAATAGTTCAATAGATACTAATTGAAACATATTGTACATTTTAATATCAATAAAAATACTAATTGTAAAAAAACATCAATTGAAGATAATGCATAAGCTTATATAAAAATATCAATTGAGAAATCAATTGAAAATTAAGATTTGAATGAAGCTTAGCATAACATACTTTGTGCTTTAAACATGTAAATATCTTGAGAATCAAGCACCAATAAATCATATATGTATGAAAAGAGAATACCAATAAAAATTGATATTAATTGAATTGAAGCATACATATATAGGAAACAAAATATGAGTATATACAAAATGAATATCAATTGAGATACTAATTGAAATTAACAATGTAAATCAAGTATATAACTCATAACTATCACCCTTATATGCTCAAGATAAAAGATTTTTCAATAAAGCTTATAAGGAATACTCGCCCATCCGTCCACCCATAACGGTATTGGTAGGGGTTTTCAAAATAGGTGTTTGAAAATATTTTTAGCATTGAAAATCACTACCAAATGACGAACAATAACTAGTTAAAATAATTTTAAAAAACTAGTTAAAGATCCTTCAAAACATGAAACCAAATCATGAAACATACTAAATGCATAAAGTTGTCACTCAAGATCTATAAAGCTAAAAAATAATTATAAAACAAAGTCATGAATAAACAAATAAAGTGTGAGTGTATAAAAATCATGTAATTAGTATTTTCCATGAAGGTAATCAATAAAGCTCAAAACAAATATGAATCAAATAAAAATCATGAAAATCAATTCATTAAAAAATAAACTTCTAGGTATATGTATGTTTTTATTCAAAACTAACAATATTCATACATATCCCAAACATAAAATGAGTCCATAAAGTAAATTGCATGAAGGCAAATGACTCAAGAGACATATATGTATATTTATTAGATTTGAATACAAACTACATATACATGAAGTAAAACATGAAAATAGGAAAAACAAGTGTAAATTAGAGAATCATGAAAACTAGGCTATACATGTGCATATAGTGAGTACAAATGAACAATAAAGTGCAAACATATATGAATCAAATGTTGCTCACTACTTGTACACGTATAAACACAAGTTTTGATAAAAACTTCATTTAAACAAGTTATATATCTCATGAAGCACAAAAACATGAGCATGCTAAAGAAATCATCAATAAAAAGCATGTAAACTAAAATAGGAGTTTAGAGATAGTTACCAAAATAAAGAACTATGCTCTAATTCTTCAAAATATGGTAGTTATCCTACCAAACCTCCTTGATAGCGGTGCATCAAATATGTGTCCATCATGTCCATGTACATCCACCATCAAGGCACCATCCTTCTCTCACGTTGTGTGAGAGCCCGCACCTGCATTAAATACACAAGGTGGGAATTTTGGTACCTATTTTCTTTTGGGTCCTTAAGGGTTAGTATTGTAAGGAACCCAAACATTCTTATTAGTAAAATTTAAAGCATTTATCTTATCATAACAAAACTTTGCTAAATGGCCTTTGTGGCCACAATGTGTACAAGTGTACACTCTAGGATGCATATGTGTATGAGTGTAATCGTGGCGTGCAAAGTGTGCATATGCATGATGTGGGTGTTGTGTATGAACATGGGGAACTTGTTTCTTTTGAAACAAGAATTCCAATCTTTTGTGATTAAATGCACATTTGCTCAAGGTTGAGCTCAAACAATCAATTTTATTTTTTTAAAATTTAACTTCATTTTATCAATAGATGTGGCATGAAGAGCATGATCAACAATCTTTTTCCTTTTAGAAACATTAACTTTTTTTTTCAACAATTTTTCTTTTTAAAGAGTTGTTTTCTTGCAAAGCAACTTCCTTTTATTTTTCCACCAAAACAATTTTATTTTTCAAAGAAGTATTTCCTTCACAAAGATCATTTAATTTAGAAAGCAAGGAAATATTTCATTTTTCAAACATTCATTCTCTTTGAAATATTTTCAAATTTTTCTTGCAAAGAATCTTTTTCTTTTAACATGCAATCAAATTTGTTTTTCATTTTCTTATTATCTTTTCTAAGCATGTCATACTTTTCAAGAAGTTGTTGACAAAAAAATGTAAGCTCATCATAGGACATATCAACATCTTCATCTATCTCGGATTCGGTAGTTACCTCAAGGGGTTATCCCCTTGGACCATGTAGCACACGTTGGAAGCGTTATTTCCAACATCCGAGTCGCCCCCCGCATAATATTGTTCTTATTCGCCAAGGGAGAGAATGGTGTTCCAAACTACAAAACCGAATCAAGATCAGCAACCCTAGATAAATAATCATCATTTAGGGTAGATCTTAAAGCATGTAGGGTTTTTGCATTAGCCTCAATATTTTTGCCATTTAAACAATATGAATCTTTAGTAGTGGCAAAATAAACATGAATGCGTAGGGCTTTGAGGAATAAGGACATCTTAACCTTCCAAGTTTGGATGTTAAGAATATCAAAGGTGGGAGGTGACATGAAATCTATGGTGTGTGTACAAATATTGTGATTAACTATAAATGAGGATCTTTAACTTTAGGTTGTAAGACCCAAATTAAGAGCACTTGGCTCTGATACCAATTGTAAATCACCTAGAGGGGGGTGAATAGGTGATGAGCTAATCTAATGGTCAATTAATGCGGAATTAAAAACTTATTTAAACTAAACACCACGTATAATACAAGAGTGTAGCTGGATTCCCCGTGAAGGGCTCTGGACTAACTCCTCAAAGATTCCTCTAAATAAGAGTTGAGGTATCGCGTTGGCTCTCTTGGTTGAATACAAGTATTAGCAAACAATCCCCAAGTATATAACAATTAAGCACACAATATATCAAGCATATAATGATAAAGACAATATGAGCATGCAAGATATAAAGACAAGTAAGAGATAGAGAGTGAGCAATCGCAAACACGGGAGATTTGTTTCGAGGTTCGAGCACACTTGCTCTACGCCCCCGCCTTCAACACTTGAAGGATTTCTACTATAAACTGATCCCACCGGATCACTCGGTGCCGCAACACCTATAAGGAGTTCCCACTAGAACTCTTGGATTCTCTAGTCCGAACACACCGCAAGCCCGCAAGCTCAGCGAGGCCGCACCTCAAACACCGAGTTCACACTAGAACCCGAAACAACGCGAACACACACGTCCGCCTCCTCAAAGTACAAGAAAGAACTCTTCGTGATCTAAACACTTTGATCACCAATAAACACTCTCACAATAACATTCCTATAGGATGAATATGTCAATGGATAGCTCAAGTGTTGTGTGAGAAAACTAGGATTGAAATGGTGAAGGAAAACTCAAGAAAATCACTTTTGAAAACTCTTGATAAACTCTCCTTTTAATTGAAAATATTTGCTCTCAAATAAGTGTAGAAAACTCTTAAAAGATGTAGGAAAAACTAGTGCAAAACCACTTTAAAAATCTTATCTAAAACAGTCCCATAAGCCCTCCTTATATAGGGCTAGAAAAACTAGCCGTTGGGGCATTTTTTCAGCCCTGGCGGCTGACGGTCGACCGGCTCGGTCGACCGCCAAGGTCAGATTTCTGACCTTTGGAGCCTTGGTCGATCGGCCCGGTCGACCGCTGCCTGGAATAGAGAGCAGAGCTCTCTGCCGGTCGACCGGCCCGATCGATCAGGGCTTTCCAGAGAGCAGAAGCTCTCTGGCGGTCGAAGCAGACTTGGCGTGCACGTTCTGTGCACGTCGGTTGACCGTCCCGATCGATCGACTCCTAGGCAGAAGCCAGGTCAGGTCAGTTCAGATTTAGGGATTTAAAAGTTATCTTTTTAGCTTAAATAAAATCCCATAAATTCACAAAAAATCTACAAAAATAGTTTCAATATTATACTTTGATAATCAAACATGTTTGAATAAAATTAAGACATATTACAAACAATTTGAACTATTTTTGCAACTTATAAATTTTGGCTAAAAACAAAAACTGTATTTTTCCAAAATTGGTTTTTCCAAAACTTTTCCAAATACAAAAACAAGATATTTTAAACTCTTTTAAAGCATAGAGTGTATGGATATGATCCATTACACATACATGGTGAAATATCTATGTTTTTGACATTAAGTACTAAACATGATTTTGGTTAAAGACATGTATACTTTGAATTCCAAAAACCAAAACGGTATTTTTCAAAAAGAAAATTCTTTTGTATTTTTCCAAAGTAAAAATTCTTTTATGAAAACACATATAAATCAAGAGTGAGTGTGTGTAAGATATACTTGAGCAATCCACCAACTATTTTATCCTTTACATTTTAATCTAAAAATAAAATCTAATAAAAACAAACCTAGACATAAGCCTTGAACTTGAAGGGCTTTACTTGAAGTCTTTTCATCTTCTTGACTTGGTTCAAACAATATTCAAAGAGTTAGACTCCTCTTAAGTACTTGATGTGATCTTGTGCACAAGCTCTTGAATCAAACCGCGCTAGCTCCAAAACTTGACTTTAAATCTTTTGTTGAAACTACACACCTACTAAGACCTTGATCACAATCTGAAACTAATTAACACAAGATCATTAGTACTATAATTACATGAGTTGATCATCATGAAAACTAGAGTGATGGGCCTTTGGGCCAACAATAAGTAGTCCTCATGAACTCTTTATTGGCCATATCCTCCCTACAAATAATTCTAAGCTCTCATACTTCTTAATTAGTTGGTTGAGATATAGAATGTGCTTTGGATATGCCTGCAAAGAGATACAAATTTCACAAATCAATTACTTTCATATATCTAAAGTGTGTACTTAGTAAATGATTGCACATAACTCACATTACTGCAACATCATTATAATGGTCAGTTTCCAACCTCCTTGAGATCACGTCACGCGTCCATCTAGCACCAAATAGACGCGGGACACTTGGCAGCTTCCAGAATCTCTGACCGAGTGTCCTCATCTAATTCAAACTCTAAATGGTTCGGTAGTTAGAAGAAAGAAATATAATCAGTTGTGAGAACCCCTATCTCTAAGTCAAATATCAATTTGAACTTGGTAGTTGCAGTTTGGGAACAGATCAACCACATCAACAACTAGACGCTGATCCCCAGATAAAGATGGACTCTCACCAAACAAATTCAAAGCTGGATGTTAGCTCAAACCATATCTGAGATAAGTGGTTAAGTGTTTAAATAGCGTTGAACTCTGCAGCTTTATCCAGCAGACATTACCTATATAAATAGTAGATCCCTTCCAACATGGAAGAGGGACAATCAATTGAACCCAGAAACTATAACATACCGGAGAACACTATTGCCGTAGCCATTATTATAGTGGAATCTCTCTCCCTCTCTCTGTGAATTTTTTTCAGGTTTTTCACGTAAATCTTTGTGTTTGTATTAGATTTTCTGTGATTGACTTTTCTCATCTCAATAAATTTGGTGCGTGAATTAATTCCTTAAGAAATTACCTATAACAATCATCATCATAAGTCTTCTCGTGCAATGTGATGGTCTTTGTTGCATCTTTCCATCCCGCTCTGGTAAACTTCTTATATTAACATATAAGTTTCCATTTATCTTTAAAAACTCTTTTCTGATTCTTCACATTCACATGCGAGAAGTTTTCATTGAACTCTTTGTTGACATGATTCGCGGCCATAACAAAAGACTTTATCTTTAAAAGTCTTGTAAATTTTGTACCCATTGCTAATCAAATCAACTAAGAATGGAATGAGCACTTTATCATAGCACGCCTTCCATTTCTTGGTCAGAATGCCCTTTGGCTCGTTCCTTTCTTCTTTTTGCCCTCATCCTCATTCTCCTTAACAAGAGAATCCGCTTCAATGCTGCAAGTAGAATTCACTTCAATTGACCTCTTACATGGAGTGGCTTATTTGTTTGAAGTTGATGAGAAAGCTCCTTGCGAAGAGCTAGACATTTGCATAAGGGGTATCCGATAGTTTTAAGATTATTGGTGGTGTCAATGGAGCCATTAGAGCCCTTGAAGCCATTGAATAGGGAACATGTAAGATTCCAGTTGAAAAGGACTCTTCAACACCCATATTCACAAGTTGAAAACTAGGAGGCATCCCTTGAGATGCTATTAGGGTAGATTGAGTTATAGAAGCTGAGTTTTTGGTAAGTTTTTACACACATAAAAGCTTAGTTTCTCTATGTGATCCATTGTCCTACAACAATGGACAATAAAATCCTTTAATATTTAAAAAAGATAAAAATTAACGATTAACAAGTTCTCAATCACACAAATAATAAACATATAAACGACAAAAATGAATAAGATACAAACAATTACTATTGTAGCATCAATGTGGAATATCTTGAAAATAATATTGAATTTTACATGAAAGTACGAGATCAGTTAACATGAAAACACCCACTTGGAAATACTTGGAAACATTGGTGACATAACATTAAATGTAGTTGATTATATATCATGAACATATTAGAAGAGATGGACATAATATACACATTAAAGTTTAAATTTCAAATAACATAACATTAACATAATTAACTACTCATGTAGGTCTATCTCCGTCTCATCCCCTCCGCGGTGCTTTGCTAGATATTTTGTCTCTCTTTTCTTACCAAACTTTGTTGGCCTCTTTTTGTTATTGTGCGATCGTTTTCTTGTGTTGAACTCCACTTTCTCGTCAAAGACCTCCCCTGGTCCTTCATCAAAATCTACATTCTCGTTTATGAATCTATCATCGGGGTCTACTTGCATGATGTAGTTATATAACAAGCAACATGCAATGACAATTTTAACCTGTCATTTATAAGGAAAGTTTGATTGACACCTAAGTATCTTGAATCGATTTTTCTAGCTACCAAATGCACTTTTGATTTTTGATCTAAGAGAAGAGCGACGAAGGTTGAAAAGCTCTCAACGATTCAAGGGCTTCTTTTCCATTTGCTCTTTTAAGTGATAGCGTATGCCATGAAATAGAGTAATGAATTCAGACATGGTAGTTTATCCGGTATCACAGATGTAATATTTATCTACAAACAAAAAGTTATCTCATTGTTACATACAACTAAGTATCATAAAAATATATGACAAAGTCTGATTTTTTATATTATCTCCCAATAAACGAAGGCCTTGGATGCAGGCAACGACAGTGCACTCTTTAACATAGTAAAGTCATTGGCTAAGCCTTCCCAATCGTCCATAACATAATAAAATTGTTTGTTTGGTGTTACAACAACAATGACATTTTGTGTAGGACGGTCCTTGCGACCTCTAAACCGAGCCACTATGCTCTCTGGTATTGTTGCATCAATTTGTGTATCATTTTTTATGCCAATGCAATCCTATAGAGGAGTAAAAGTTATATAAACACTTTAATTAGGTGTGTTTAGATGATTTTATATTGTAGGAATTTGAATAATTCAAAATGTAGTATACTTGAAAGTAAGGGGACTAAGTAGTCCTATTAAGTATTTAAACTGCTTTATCGCCTCCAGCTAACTTCATTAACAAAGAGTGTAGCCTCAAATTGTACTTAGAACAGAATTGAAGTATCTAGAAATGGTCTCTCCCGAACGTATAAAAGTGGAGATTAATAACCCTATGTTTGACACTGTGTCTAGAATGTGAAGGAATATTGTGAGTTGATCTTCAATAGACATGTGATGTGTGTCTCTTAAATTCCCATCATTGCGCAACATTATAGCAATATTGAAGAATGGATCCCTATCCATCCTGAGATAGTCGTATGCATTCTCTCCCCCTAAAGAATAATCGGTGCATTTGTGCTTGATGCAATAGGTTACTGACCAGAGTCGCCTCTTGAGGGATATGCTCATCTCTCCAATCAAAGAGAATGTAGCACACGATAATAACTATTGTAGCTAAGTATAAGGCAATAGAGATTAGATAGTCTTTAGATAACCATCAATTTGATTCATTATTGCGATGTCAAAACTCAACATGATTTTTTAAGGAAACACCCTTAAACTTAAAATAAAGTGCAATCAGGTGTAAGGGAATTAAGTAGAGAAAATAGTTGATTACAACAAGAATAGAAGAGTAGTCATCATATAAATATAATTCATAATTTTTGGAGAAGCTAACAATAAAATTTTAATATGCCTACTATTAAAATTAAAACCTACAATAAAATTTTGTGTCTCATGTCAGATTTCTTCTTTATATGCATGCACACATATAACATTTATAATTTTTACTAACAAAATCTAACTTTCAAAAAGGGAAGCTAACTTTCAATTTTAACTTTTTAACTAACAAAATCAGAGTAAATCTAAATGCTTTCAACCAATAATACCAAACTTTAGTGTAGTAGAAGAAGAATAATACAAAAAATGAATGATTTTTCTTAATTTCTGAGAGAAGCTAGTATAAGAAGCTATTGAGAATCCCAACAACAGAGAAGAGGGCCACCAGAGAAAAGTTACCAATGACACGAACAATTAAACAAAGAAAAGAAAGAGAGAACACAAAAATTTAACGAGGTTCGGCAAATTGCCTACGTCCTTGGGGCAAGGCGAGAGAGTTCTTATTAAATCAATCAATTACAGGTTACAAATATTGGGGACACTACCCCTTCTTATATAACCAAAGAAATCAGGAAGAAAAGGAAACCAAAACATCTAATTCGGATCAGAAAAGAATTCAGAATTAGATTTGAAAACTGGGCCGCTGCAGCTATATTAGTCGAATAGGAAATAACCTAGTTGACTAATAACCCCTATTAGTCGACTAGGGATTTGGCCTAGTCGACTAGTCTATAGTGAAACAGATTTTTCAACTCTCTGTTTGTATTATTAGTCGTCTAGGCTATTGCCCTAGTCGACCAGGTTATGTTCCTCCTGTGTAATCCACCATTGATACAACTGATACGCTCTTGTATTTAACACTGTTGATTGCATCGATCTTTGCTAAACTTCAATAAAGTTTAAAAACTCTATCAATAAGATTTACCCTCTCTTCCCAAAAATCTCCACCTCGGTGAAGATTTCTCAAATCTGAGCTGAACACATCTGTAACGCCCCGATCCCACGGGTACGAAGACGTTACTGCGATGTATATACGCAGGTAGGAAATACCCTCATGTATATACGCTAAGCATCAGTACAGGCAAGAATCGGAGTATGAAAGCTCAGTGGTAATATACATTTCAGCAATAATAACACAAGTACGCAGTTATCACAAAGCATGATACAATAAACTAAGAATATAAGATCATCAAGAAGCGCAAAAGCAGAATGTACAATATGAAATACGGGAAAGTACTCACGAGTAGCAAGATAAGAATCTCGCTAGCCGATCATGAGGAGGCTGGAAGAAAAAGGGTCTGGGCAAGCAAACGCTAATCCATGCTTTTGCTGCGCCACTCTGATCTGGTGCAGCAAGGCCACCACAGTTCAGACTTCAGGATCTGGACATAAGGATCTAGGGTTGTCATAAAGCAACCTAGCGAGTACATGTGAAAAGCCAGTTGGGGGCTCAGGCAGTCACGTGTGTACATGATCAAGTGATGTGGTCCAGGCATACAGGTACAAGTGATGACAAGTAGTATAAAAAAAATTAAAGGAATGACAGTAAATCTGAAATCAAGTAAATATATTATATATATATTATATATATATATATATATATATATATATATATATATATCAATAAATCTGAATTGGAAAACATGAATAAAAAATGGTATGGAGAGCAATAGTTACACATAAACATGTAATGCCGGTACAAGTCAGTAAACAAGAGATCAGAAAATCCTATAATAATCTAGAATCATATATAGTAAAACAGAATGTCCAGCTCAAGTCATACAATATGGGTAAATTACATGCATGGGTAAATTAGTATGTTGCATTTAATTTATCCAATAATAATCATCAGTATCATTTGTTATTCTTATCCCTTTCCCACCGGTGTCCCACAACACCGACAGTTCACGTTGGAGCCCGCACTTCCAGTAGAACTCATCTTAACTCCGATATGCGGGTACCATTATTTGGATAGGGGAAAAATCAAATAACATGTGCTCTTGGCATTATTATTCTACAGGTATGTGTGTGTTAATATGCATTGAGAATGCTTATCATGCTAACACAAGGCGGCACAGGCAGGACGAAGGAATATTTTATTTAGAGAATAGATTCAGGAGATAGCCCCACAGATTCAAGAGGTGACCCCTACAGATTCAAGAGGTAGCCCCCACCACGTATGTGGTATGACACTTTGCTCCATATGGCACTTTGTTCTGTGTGGGGAATGGATTCTAGAGGTGGCCCCCACAGATTCAAGAGGTGGCCCCAGCCACGTGTGTGGTGTGACACTTTGCTTCGTGGCATTAAGTTCCATTCAGGATCCGCCAGACGCTAGCATGATCATAGGATACATCCTCGTTATTCTAACACCAAGCATGCTCTACCGGAAGCCTGTATGACCGTGCTATTAACAAGAGTAACAGTGCAGGGGACATGAGTACAGAGGATGAAGGTGAAAAACACCTAGAGGGGGGGTGAATAGGTGTTAATGCTAATCTAGGGCTAATTGAAAAACTTAATGCAAACTAATGAAACTAGATGCGGAAGCTAAATGCAAGAGTTGCACAAACTAATACAATTCAACAAGTGTAGCCGAATTCCCCTTGCGAGGCTCTGAACTAACTCCTCTTGATTCCCCTTAAAATGGGTTGAGGTGCTATGTGAAGCTCTTGTTGGATGAGTATAAGTTAGGCACACACACACAAGCAATCCAAGCAATCAAGGATATAGCAATACAATGCACACAATTAAGCCAAGCAAGTATAGATGAATTGCAATAGAAATATATGCAAGGCAATATGAAACAATGCTCAAAACACAAGCAAGTATATATGATGATATGAATGGATGATGCTTGCACAAATGTAAAAAAGTAGAGTTGAGAGAAATTGGATCAAACGCAAAGACCAAGATGTGTTTCGAGGTTCGAGCCCCTAGCTCTACATCCCCGCCTACACCACCGTGTAGGATTTCCCAATCCACTATAGGAGTACCAAACTCCTCTCTCAACCTTACAAAGCCACCGAGGCTATACAACCACAATCCACACCTCTACCGAAGAGGTATACGGCCCGTAGCCGAAATACAACAACCCACAACCTCTACCGAAGAGGCTCACAACAAACTCAATCACCCGATCACCTCTACCTAAGAGGGATTCACAAATAACAAGGGTGTTTTACAATGAAGAGGTTTACAACAACAACCTCAAACACTTCTCTTTCTTTTTCTCTTTTCTTTTTCCACACAAAACAAAGATCCTAATAACTTAGGATAGAAGATATAGCTCAAGTGGAAACTAAGTGTTTTGGAAACAAGCAACAAAGAAAAATACTTGGGAAAATTCTTGCCAAAAGATATAGAATGAAAATCAACACAAATATCCCAAATCCTATTTTCTTTGATTTTCCAAAAAACACAAAACAAATAAAGATGAATCACTTTTAGCACTTAAACTCTTTTGAAAACACTTTTAAAACAATGAAAAAGATCTGGAAAAACTAGCACAAAAATCTTAACCAAAAACTCCAAACAATGGGGTTTATATAGCCCCTATACAAAACTAGCCGTTAGGCTGACGTGTCAGCCTGACAGGCGGTCGGTCGACTGGCCGTCGACCGTCCAACGGCTATTTTTGACCGTTGACAGCTGCCGGTCGACTGGTCGGTCGACTGGTAACAACCCGAGACCAAACCTGTTTCAGTACAGTCGACTGGCCGGTCGACTGGCCGACGTGCACAGTTTTGTGCACGTCCGGTCGACTGGTCGGTCGACTGGCCGCTTGGCCCAGTCGACTGTCCCAGTCGACTGGCCCAACCTGGCAGACAGCAAAAATAGGTCAGGTTGGAACGCATTTTGAGGTCTAAAACGTTCGAATTTGGAAATAAGTATATAGGATGAAGTTGTAGAAATTGAAGTCTAATTTCTAATGCAACTTAAATCAAATCAATATCAATTCATAATTAAAAGTTATCAATAAAATACTAAAAGGTGTCAAAACAGAAACTGTAAACTGTTTTCAGAACAAGAACAGATTTCAACCAAATATTTGACAACTTTAAAATTAGAATCAGGAAATGGTTATTAAATAAGAAATTTAGATCTGAAAGTTATCTTTGAGATGAAAGTTAAATCATGTTATTTGAATATAAAAATAAAAAGTTATGATAATAACTATAGAAGGGTGTCAAGCCTTGAAATCCAAAACCGATTCAATCAAAAACCAAACATGTATTTTATCAAACATGATTTTCCAAACATGAATAGAAATATCAAAATAAGTTTATCTTGAAGGTTAACGCATGTATGTATAGAAAGAAATCATCTACTATACATATAGAATATGAAAACTTGTTTTGATCAAACTATTCATGAAAACCAAATATCAAAACATAAAACTTGTGTGTTGTGCACTTGAGCATATCAACTAAACTAAGCTTTACAAATGGATCTAAAAACTCTATCTAAACTAGGATACCTAAGTCTTGCTTGTAGATCTTCTATCTTCAAGTAGACTAGCTCCCAAACCGTGATCTTCCAAGTGCAAAGGTATAATCTTGAAGCTTTGGCACCGGAATCACCATGATATGCTTCCAAAACCCTTGTTGAAGCTAATCATCAAAACTAATAACCTGCTAATGATCTGAAACTTAGAAACACAAGATTATTAGTAAACATAACTACATGAGTGAGTCATCATCAAAACTAGAGTGGAAGGCCTTTGGGCCAACAATCTCCCCCTTTTTGATGATGACAAAACTCATGGAGTTATATATGCATGGATTAAAGTTAAGCTTCAAAGAAGCTCCCCCTTAACTCATGCATAAACAAATAAACAATAAATATGCAATGCATGACAATGCATATAAACATGGTGCTCTAGATACTAATGGAATATTCAACATAAACCATGTTCTAGATACCAATTAAAATAAGCAAACAACCAAACATATATGCAAACACAAGGAAGACATGCATATATAAAACACAAAACACAAATTCTTCTCCCCCTTTTTGTCAATCATCAACAAAGGGGTAAAAAACATAAAAACAAAATTTTCTCCCCCTTTTTGTTAAAAACAAAAAAATCAAGAAGGGGTAATCAAAACATTCGAAACAATACAAAATCTTCTCCCCTTTTTGTTCTAAACCAAGAATCAATAAAGGGTTAAAAATCAAAACATTGATATCAGTTAAAAATATGTCAATAAAGTGCATCTAGATACCAATAGAAACAAAATCATGTAATCATAAAAGAGAGTCAAAAATACATATCATAATTTTTTATTGATTGTTACATGTTTTAACATATTAAAACATTTTGATACTAATTGATAAGCAAGCATACCAATGATACCAAATTGAAAATATATTTCATTCAAATTCAATTTTTAAAGTCATAAAGTGTGGGAGTGGAAATCAAATACCAATTGAAATAAGAAATTCAAATTTTCTCCCCCTTTATGAAATACTAACTAAAAACATGCATAGGCTTGATTAAGGTATCAATTGAAAGACTAAATCAATTGAAATAAAAATTAAGTCACAAGCACTAGCATAAACAATATTTGTGCTTAAGATATAGAAATATAATAGCACAAATAAAACATGTAAATGTGTATGAAGATAAAATGAGTACCAATCACTAATAGATGATACCAAGTTGTAAGCATACATACACAAATCAACAAATATGAGTATACATAAAGAAATCAAATTGATACCAATTGAAAGAGTTCAATGATACCAATTGAATTAACAATAATAAGTATGGTATATCTCATATCACAAAGAAGAATCCGAACTAGTTAAAATGAAAAGTTTTGTAAACTAGTATGAAATCCTTCAAGCAAGGAATAAAACAAGATTATTTTTCATAGAAATGAAAATCACATAATAATTATTACTCTAATCAATTAAGCACAACTCATGAGAAACAAAACATGAGTAATAGATATGAGTGTACAAATAAAATGTGAAGATCATAATCATGAAAAATATTTCATTAAACTCAATTATTCCTTTAAACATCAAAATTAGAAAATCATAAAACTAACTAGTTTAATCTTCAATGGCATATGTATGTCTGATGCAAACTAAAATATACATACATATCCAAAACTCAACGAGTCCACGAAAGTATATGCATGAAGGCACGTGGCTCAAAAAGGATGTATATGTATAAGATTAGTTTGAACTAGAAAGACATATACATGAGGTTAAACTTATAATACATGAAACATGAAAAACTAAATTTTCATCCAAAATCAATTTCATTTCAAGGTATATGTATGAATTGTCACTACACTAAGTATACATACATATCCCTAAACACAATTGAGTTCATAAATAGATTTTGCATTGAAGGCAAATGACTCAAGAGGTATACATGTATATCTTAATGTTTTGGCAAAATAAACATATACATGAAATAAAAACTCTTATAAATCCAAAAATATGAATACAAGTCTAAAATGTATGGATCATCAAAACTAGACTATACTAGCACATCTAATGGGTACAAATATGCATTCAAGCTCAAACATATATAAAGATTAATTTGTTTCCCATTATATGTACAAGTATACAACTAGTCTTAATGAAAAATAACATCTAAACATGTAATCAAGTCATGAAGCATTAAAACAAACATGAATACCATATTTTTAAATAAAACACATATAAGATTCATCAAAAATTATTTTATTTGAATTCTAAAATACATAAACATGCAAATGGACATAACAAGTGCAAATGAACGAATCATCAAAACTTAGCTCATACGTGTGCATATAGTGAATACAAGTGAGCATGAAGAACAAGCATATAAGAAACAATTGTAGTTCACTATTTGTACAAGTATAATGCAAGTTTTGATAAAATCTACATTTAAACATGTTATCACCACATGAAACATTAAAACAATCATAAAAGAACATCATGATAAAACTAAAACATGATTACTATGTAAATTCACATGTATTAGATTCATGATGTACATTATAGCTAAACAAACGGTGAGAACACTAAATATGAATTCAAGTGAGCATATGTGTCTCAAATACTATACATGTATGTCATGGATCTAATAATCATGGAATTTACACACTAATCCAAAGACATCAAAAATATGCTTAAACAAATGAGACATGCTATAAATAATGAATCATAAAAGCATGTAAACAAATAATATGAGAGTTAGAGATTTATACCAAACCGATGAGGGCACTTCTCTAATTCTCCAAAATAAGGTGGTCCTCCCACCAACTTTTCCCTTGAAAGTGATGCATCCATATGATTTCCTTTAAGTCCGGAACGCATCCACTCCAAGGTGTCAACACTCTCACGTCATGTGAGACCCCACACCTACATTAACAAAGGAGGGGTGGTCTTTGGTACCCACATCTTGTTGGGTCCATGGGGGTTAGTCCCTTCTCTAACCCAAACAAATTTCTTTGCTAAATTAGTAGTATGTAATCTATCAAAACAAAATTTAGCAAGGTGGCCCCTACGTCCACAATGTGTACAAGTGTACACATGAGCATACTTGTGATGGGTGTGTCCGTGTGGAGCATGTGTATGCCGTGAAGGGTGTGCATGCATAAAGGATGGAACTTGTTTCTTTCGAACCAAGGTTTCCAACCGTGAGTGGTTCATGGCACATTGGCTCATAGTGGAGCCCAAACAATCCATTTCTTCTTTAACAAATTTATATCATTTTCGAGCATAGAAGAAGTGGAACATGCAATGGGTGATTTAGGTGAAACTACCCTAGCATGGCAAACATGAGAATCAATCTTATTTTGCAAAATAATATTTTTCTCTAAGCAAACATTTAAATCATTGGAAAGAGAAATGATTTTGTTTTTCAAAGCAACATTCTCTTTTAAAACAAAATCAATTTTAGAAGACAAGTTTTCATTCTTCTTTAAAAGGTTTTCACAATCATTTTTATTTTTCAAAAATTCATTTTCTTTTAATATAAGATTAAGTTGAGATCTTAATGAATCCCTATCATTAGAGATCTCCTCTTTCTCTTGCAAAGCAATATTAAGTCTAGAATTCAAACACTTATTTTCTTTTTCTATTCCTAGACTTTTCTTTTTCAAAATCTTATACTTCTCAATTAATTTTTCACAAACAATTGAAAGTTCTTCATTCAAAGCATGTGGATCAACAATATCATTTCTTGAAGAACTAGCATCATCATCACTATCTAATGGAGTTTCCGAGTGTACCTCAAGGGAGTCATTCCCTTGGACATGTAGCATATAGAGTTAGATTCTCCACTAGATTCCTCTTCTTGGATTTGGACTTGAATCTTGGAGGTGTTGGTGGTTGTCAATTTGTTCCACACTACAAAAGCGGAATCAAGGTTAGAAACACATAAAAGATATTCTTTAGGCAAAGTGCTTCTAATAGCCTCTAGGGCTTGTGCATTGGCCCTTATATGATCACCATTACCAAGATAGCATTTCTTGGTAGCGGCAAGAAAGACATGCAAACCTAGGGTTTTTAGGTACATGGACATCCTATACTTCCAAACATCAATGTTGGAAGGGTCAAAGCTAGGAGGGGTCATGAAGTCCATGGTAACTATATATGAATGTGCAAACAAACAAATGCAAATGAGATTAGCCAGCAAATGGATCACTCCTAGGATGTTAAGCCTAAGTATCAGGAGCACTAGCTCTGATACCAATTGAAAAACACCTAGAGGGGGGGTGAATAGGTGTTAATGCTAATCTAGGGCTAATTGAAAAACTTAATGCAAACTAATGAAACTAGATGCGGAAGCTAAATGCAAGAGTTGCACAAACTAATACAATTCAACAAGTGTAGCCGAATTCCCCTTGCGAGGCTCTGAACTAACTCCTCTTGATTCCCCTTAAAATGGGTTGAGGTGCTATGTGAAGCTCTTGTTGGATGAGTATAAGTTAGGCACACACACACAAGCAATCCAAGCAATCAAGGATATAGCAATACAATGCACACAATTAAGCCAAGCAAGTATAGATGAATTGCAATAGAAATATATGCAAGGCAATATGAAACAATGCTCAAAACACAAGCAAGTATATATGATGATATGAATGGATGATGCTTGCACAAATGTAAAAAAAGTAGAGTTGAGAGAAATTGGATCAAACGCAAAGACCAAGATGTGTTTCGAGGTTCGAGCCCCTAGCTCTACATCCCCGCCTACACCACCGTGTAGGATTTCCCAATCCACTATAGGAGTACCAAACTCCCTCTCAACCTTACAAAGCCACCGAGGCTATACAACCACAATCACACCTCTACCGAAGAGGTATACGGCCCGTAGCCGAAATACAACAAACCCACAACCTCTACCGAAGAGGCTCACAACAAACTCAATCACCCGATCACCTCTACCTAAGAGGGATTCACAAATAACAAGGGTGTTTTACAATGAAGAGGTTTACAACAACAACCTCAAACACTTCTCTTTCTTTTTCTCTTTTCTTTTCCACACAAAACAAAGATCCTAATAACTTAGGATAGAAGATATAGCTCAAGTGGAAACTAAGTGTTTTGGAAACAAGCAACAAAGAAAAATACTTGGGAAAATTCTTGCCAAAAGATATAGAATGAAAATCAACACAAATATCCCAAATCCTATTTTCTTTGATTTTCCAAAAAACACAAAACAAATAAAGATGAATCACTTTTAGCACTTAAACTCTTTTGAAAACACTTTTAAAACAATGAAAAAGATCTGGAAAAACTAGCACAAAAATCTTAACCAAAAACTCCAAACAATGGGGTTTATATAGCCCCTATACAAAACTAGCCGTTAGGCTGACGTGTCAGCCTGACAGGCGGTCGGTCGACTGGCCGGTCGACCGTCCAACGGCTATTTTTGACCGTTGACAGCTGCCGGTCGACTGGTCGGTCGACTGGTAACAACCCGAGACCAAACCTGTTTCAGTACAGTCGACTGGCCGGTCGACTGGCCGACGTGCACAGTTTTGTGCACGTCCGGTCGATTGGTCGGTCGACTGGCCGCTTGGCCCAGTCGACTGTCCCAGTCGACTGGCCCAACCTGGCAGACAGCAAAAATAGGTCAGGTTGGAACGCATTTTTGAGGTCTAAAACGTTCGAATTTGGAAATAAGTATATAGGATGAAGTTGTAGAAATTGAAGTCTAATTTCTAATGCAACTTAAATCAAATCAATATCAATTCATAATTAAAAGTTATCAATAAAATACTAAAAGGTGTCAAAACAGAAACTGTAAACTGTTTTCAGAACAAGAACAGATTTCAACCAAATATTTGACAACTTTAAAATTAGAATCAGGAAATGGTTATTAAATAAGAAATTTAGATCTGAAAGTTATCTTTGAGATGAAAGTTAAATCATGTTATTTGAATATAAAAATAAAAAGTTATGATAATAACTATAGAAGGGTGTCAAGCCTTGAAATCCAAAACCGATTCAATCAAAAACCAAACATGTATTTTTATCAAACATGATTTTCCAAACATGAATAGAAATATCAAAATAAGTTTATCTTGAAGGTTAACGCATGTATGTATAGAAAGAAATCATCTACTATACATATAGAATATGAAAACTTGTTTTGATCAACTATTCATGAAAACCAAATATCAAAACATAAAACTTGTGTGTTGTGCACTTGAGCATATCAACTAAACTAAGCTTTACAAATGGATCTAAAAACTCTATCTAAACTAGGATACCTAAGTCTTGCTTGTAGATCTTCTATCTTCAAGTAGACTAGCTCCCAAACCGTGATCTTCCAAGTGCAAAGGTATAATCTTGAAGCTTTGGCACCGGAATCACCATGATATGCTTCCAAAACCCTTGTTGAAGCTAATCATCAAAACTAATAACCTGCTAATGATCTGAAACTTAGAAACACAAGATTATTAGTAAACATAACTACATGAGTGAGTCATCATCAAAACTAGAGTGGAAGGCCTTTGGGCCAACAGCAGGAGTTCAAGGGTACAGGAGTTCAGGAGTACCAAATGTCTGGTAACAGTATAATAATTATGTCAAGGTCCCCGTAAAAATGATAATCATGAATATGCAATTTAGTACAGGTGGCAGGTGTAATATTATCCAGTCAGGTGTCACAACGTTAGGTCAAATGTACTAGTACCATGTAAAAACATGTCAAGTAAGTGATAGCATGTCAATTGTCAAGTGTCATATATCAGGTGTCAGGTATCAGGTGTCAAGTGATAATATGTCAAATACCAGTGTCAGATATTTGTTTTCCATTGAAGATTATTGTTCGTGGGAAAACTTATAAAAAAGGATCGAGGAGCGAAATTATAAGTATTTCTTTGCAAGAAGAAAATTACAGGTAGATCTCCTCTGAGATTTCTGGGAAAATGTGCTAATAGGAATCTGATCAACGCATGATCACTTTATCCCTTTGACGATGCAATTGATCAAATGATCAAGATTGCCTCCTAATAAGACTCCCTTCTCGCTTGGTTCGGGGAATCGGAGAGCAGAAGACTGTTTTCCATTGAAAATTATTGTTTGTGGGAAAACTTACAAAAAAGGATCGAGGAGCAAAATTACAAGTATTTCTTTGCAGGAAGAAAATTACAGGTAGATCTCCTCTGAGATTTTTAGGAAAATGTGCCGGTAGGAATCTGATCAGCGCGCGATCACTTTATCCCTTTGAGATGCAATTAATCAAATGATCAAGACTACCTCCTAATAAGACTTCCTTCTCGCTTGGTTCAGGAAATCAAAGAACAGAAGATCAGTAGTGCCCTTTTTCTAGGAATTCTGCTCTTTCAAGCTAATCTCCTCTCTATCCAAGGATGTTTGTCCTCTCTTCTCCTCTTCCTCTTTTTTTGTCTGTCTCCGTAGGGGGCTATTTATAGCCAATGTGGGGTGTAACTGTCCCCTTAAATTTAGCAAAACTGAATTAGTCATTAGCTTCACGCGAGGCTCGCAAATGGCCTTGCCGCGAAGCTTTTGCAAGCTTCTGACGAAGCTAGAGGGTTCGTGTGAACGTCCTCATACCGTTACAGCTTAGTTATCTCCACTTAATGTGGGACGAAGTGCGCAGGTGTAACCACCCACTTAAAGTGGCTTTAATCCCGCTAAATTAGTAGGGTTAATCCATTAAGCTCTCGTTGGATTTTGAAACAGTCAACTTGATGACCTGGTAAGGCCCACTGCGGAGCTAGACCATGTGGAGCTAGCTCATAGCTTCAAGCGAAGTTACTTCGTGCGAAGCTAAGATTCAGCCCATAGTGGAGCTATGACTTAGTTAGGGATAGAGCTTCTGGCGCGAAGCTCTTGGATCAGCCTCCAACGGGGCTAAATGGGAAGATTCAAGCGAAGCTGATAGTTTAGCTTCGAAGCAAGGCTACCAAACTTAGGCGAAACTTTTAGTTTCATGCGGAGCTACAAAGCTTACCTTGGGGTTATGCCCAGGCTAAGTATTAAGCGAGCTTAGCGTCTTGGCCTACTTGGGTCTCTTCAAAGGCAACTTTGACTTACTATCTGTTTTACTGGATTAGTAATGTCCCTGTTGCTACCTTATTTCTAGTCATTAGCTTGTCTTCGAGTTATCTTTGTAGATGTCGAGAAGTTAGACGTCGTTCAGAGCGGTTGAAGATGATGCGGGAGTCTGTTTTTTTCGTGTGTTAACAAGGCCCCCTTCAATATTTTCGTGAATTTGCAATGGAATGGTTTAGATTTTGAAATACTTTAAACTGCTTTGATTGATGATATGTGAATGTGAACGTTACCTTGGTGGTTGAGTTTAATTTTTCCTTTAGCCCCGCTTTCGGGTTGGAATAGGTTCGCTGAGGAATTGACAACCTGCTTCCTTGTAACTTCGCGCTTCTGGGTATCTTCGCCTTTGGGCTCCCTGAAGTAGCTTTGCTTCAAATCGGGTTGGAATGTGAGCATTAGCCTCACGCCCGCTGTGCTGGAGTGAAGTTCCGTTCCCGAGGCTAACCGCTTTTGCGAGTTACCAGGGGAATTGCTCCTTCTTTCAAGGTTTGAATAACTTCCCTTGCATTTACGAGAGAGATTATTCTCTTTCTCCAAAGTTCAAAATAACTTCTTGTGCATTCCTGAGAGAGATTATTCCCTTTCTCAAGGTCAAGCATTTGAATGCTTTAACTTCGCCCGTGCTCCCAAGCTTGAAGTAGTAGCGGCGTAGTCAGGCCACGAGGCCTATAAATAGGACTCTTATAGCCTTCTTAGAGAAACATACCCCTCTCTTTCTAGGAGATTTATTATGACCCCTCTTTATTGCTCAAGCAAGGAGATTGAGGTCCCTGAAGTAGTGAGGCTCTCACTCTGGTTAATTCCCGATCAAGAACTGGTGAGCCTTGGCCATCCAGTGACTTTAGGGAGTTTATCTCCCTTAATTTTCTTAGCCTTATCAGCTATCTTAGGGATTGAATTCCCTCGGTCTTTGTATTTGACTGACTTTCAGAGAAGGGTTTCAACCCTATTTTCAAGCTTCTCGGCGAAGCTAGCATTCTTGCTTGATCAGACAAAGGATCTTTCCACGCGAAGTCCCTGCTAAATTTGACATATAGGCGAGATTTGAGACTCGGTCTCTTCAAGATTGAACTAGTCTTGCCATACAGGTGGGTCAAGACAGCGCCCTTCCGAGCCAGTCTGGCCTAGCCATATAGGCGAGGTAAGGACTTGACCTTTCTAAAGCTTGTCTGGTTTAGCTGTCTAGGCGGAGCTAAGACTTGGCATTTGCTAGGCCGGTTTGCCATGCAAGCGAGGTTATCCTGTGCTTGCTGAAATCTATCTTCAAGGCACAACTGGGCAGGATCTGGATAACTTCGCCCAAAGAATATTTCGTCCTTCCCCTTTTTTTATCTACTTGATACAAACTTATTTCCTGTTTGCATTGCAGTGTACCGTGCTTTCCATTCTTTCATCCTACTGAAGAAGAATAAAAACTTGTCCCTTGATTTTAAGTTGAAGCTTTGATCATAAGCAGGAGGAACATACTGGAGCAGCTGATGTGCGTTCCAAGAAGAGGTTGGTGGCAATTTATCCGAGATGATCCACTTCAGGAAGGAGCTGATATTCGCTTATCAAAGATGATCTACTTCGGGAAGGGGCTGGTAGTCGCTTATCAGAGATGATCTACTTCGGGAAGGCGGACGTTAACCACTAAGTGAAATCACCTAGAGGGGGGTGAATAGGTGATGGCTATATGATAATGGCAATTATGCGGAATTTAAAAAAAATTAACTCTAAACAATTATCACAATACAATATTTCTTGCAAGTAAAAGACAATGTAAAATTGTAAGTAATAAAAGAGATAGAGTTAGAGAAATTTGAGCAAACGCAAACACGCCGATATGTTTCCGAGGTTCGAGCCACGCTCTACGTCCCCGCCTTCACACTTGAAGGATTTCCACTATTGAGGATCCCACCGGATCAACAATACAAGGACAAACACTTGTCCGTCTCCCGTGATGACACTTCACCACCTTGAGCACACTAGCTCGCCTTGAGGCCGATGCCTCTACAACTTCACTCAATTACAAAGGAAGTGATCACACTTGACCACTTTACAAAAGAGCTCACTAAGCACAATCCTAGAACCAAATAATAGACTTAGAGTATGGGATTGTGTAGTGCAAAACTAGAGAGAAGTAGAGGAATAGGCTCCAAGAAAGGTGATGGAATTTAGGCTTTGGAGAGAAAAATCTTTTCTTTTGAAAACTTTGGAAATCTTTGAAACTTTTGTAAAATTGCACTTGATAGCTCTAAAATCATTAGTCATATCATATGAAGTGACCACCTATTTATAGGGGTCAAAACTGCTCAAGAGATTCGTTGAGACAAATCCCAAAAGTCAAAAAGTCAGAAAAAATAGCTGTTGAGTCTGTCAGAATTTTTGACAGAACTACCGGTCGACCGGGTCGGTCGACGCCAACGGTCAAAAATCCGACCGTTGGGCTCACCGGTCGACCGGGTCGGTCGACTGGCAATTTCCAGAGAGCAGCAGGTTGGGGTCGGTCGAGTATCGGTCGACCTCCGGTCGACTGATACGCACATGCACATTTGTGCATGTCGGTCGAGTGCCGGTCGACTGCCGGTCGACCGGTCACTGTGAATTTCTGAAAAATCAGAATTCACAGACCTGGACAATTTTGGATTTTGGTTTTGGGTCTTGGCTAAAATGTTTTGGTCTTGAAAAATCATAGAGTATGAGCATGTGTCATACTACTATCAAGGTAAAATACTTGGTAAAAATTCTTTTGATAAAAACTTGATTTTCAATGAAAGTTTTTTCCCAAAACTAGTCTCTCTCTAAATCGTATTTCCAAAATAGATATGTTCAACTAAAACTGAGTTTGGAAATAGAAATAGAAATTATTTTGAAGCCATAAACCACTCTAGAAAATGTGTGTGTGTGATATCCCATATCTCTACTTCTACTATTTAGTTTTGACAAAATATTCTAAAATGAAAATAAACAAAGTACAAATCTTGGATTCTTTAGCAAGTCTTGATCTTCTTCTTGAACTTTTCTCAACGCAAATTCCGAAGCTTCCTATGTGCTTTAGCTTGGAATGCAAATGTTGGGCGAACTCCAAATTTGTGAGTCTTTTAGCGGAGTCGTCAAAATCTGTTTCTTGAGCCTGAAATACTTTAAAACAAGATTATTAAATACATAACTAAATACTTTTGCTATCATCAAAATAACCGGGATAATGGCCTTTGGGCCAACAATCTCCCCTTTTTGATGATGGCAAAACATATGTAGTTATCACAAAATATTTTGGGTAGAGTCTTCAAATGAAGCTCCCCTCAACATATGCATATATAAAATCATACTCAGGCATATTATCACAATCGCTAAATCATAAACATCATATATCCATGCCCATATAAAAATCTCAACTACACAAGTCATATCATAGATAAAAGGAATGAGTCTCAACATGACATAAATACATAACACAAACAATACATGAATAAAGGGTGTCCAACACAACAAAATAAGTCAAGTACATAACAAAATATCAAAAGAGTCATAACAAAATATCTCTCTCTCCAAATAACTCTCCCCCTTTTTGACATCATCAATAAAGGGGCATCAACAGCAGCATCACTCAGTGGCCTCGTCATCCTCCTCCTCGTCATCATCAGAGCCCTCGGGCCATCGTCTGGTCATCACCATCATCTGAGGAGAAGAGGAATCTACCTCCTCTGTATCCACGGCATCAACTCTGGGGCGCGGTGGTGGAACAGAGACGCGAGCTCTGGGAGGAAAAGGAGGACCAGCAGCAGGGAGACGACGAGCACCCGGAGTCCCATCAGGAACGACTATGTCCATTTTTGTGAACAAAGACTGGAACTGAACATCCACAAATCTCATGGATTCAGCCATATAGGACAAGTCTTACGGACCTCCGCCCGAAAAGCAGCATCCATAGCAGCACGAGCCTCCATATCTGCCCGAAGAGAAGCATCACGAGCAGCCATATCTGCACGAAGTGCAGAGACTTGCTCTCTCGACCCAGGCCTGATGAGCCTCGATCATTGAGCGGACCTCAGAGGCAGAAGCACCCTGAACTCAGGAACAAGAGGTAGAGCTGGAGCTGGATCAGCTGCAGGAACAGGTGGTGGTTGCACAGCTGCGTGTCGACGCAACTGAGCTTCCATCATCTTCAAGGCAGCAGTGTTGATATCAGAAGAGGGTTTTGAAGAGGCTTGACCAGAAAGATCGAAGTCTAAAGCCCTAAGCAGATGGGTAATGAGCATGCCGTAAGGCAGACTCCTACCAGCAGTACGAATCTGATCACCACTCATGTGAGAAGCGATCACTCGAGGGAAATTTATCCTAATGCCTTTAAGGAGGCAATAGATAATCAAGGGAACAGGACCTCGAGCATGGCTAAATTCACCGGATTTAGGCACGATATTATGAAAGATAATCTTAGCAAGGACCTGAGATTGGAGGGAATACTGACTCACAATCTCATTCCTCACTAGATCGGGATTGTCATCCCGGTGAAGAAGAGTGGATGCGGTGAGTGAAGACTCACCCTCCGGATACTCAGGAAAATCATGTAGGTCATAAGAGTAAACATCTATTCCATCAGTGGAAAGATGAAGAATTCTAGCAAATTGACCTAGGGAAATGTTTATGTCCCCTACCCATCACACGGAAAATAATCCGGTTCCGCTAATTCAAAATTGGCATAGAAATAGGGAACCAAAGAAGTGTAAACCTTCTCCCGGATGGAGAGAAAATCCACAGATTGTTAGCACGGAGTATGTGGGGGATATCTAGATGTTCAAAGTCTTGGATAGCCACATATCTACCCGAAATAGTATTCCTAGGGGCTAAATGTGTGTAACGATCAGAGGCAAGATCGTTACGGAACACAGGATCAGTCCTAGGGGCTTGAGATGAGGATTGGGCAATGCCCTTTCCCTTCTCAGAACGATGTCTTTAGGAGCCATGACAAAAATCAAATTTTTAGGGTTTACAGGTAAAGGCACGATCTAGATGATTAATCAACCTAATATGAAGACAAAAGAAGTGATATATCTAAGCTAGAAAGGAAGAACAAGTGAAAAATTCGAAATTTTTACCTTTGGAAAAATCTGAAACCCTAGCTTGAGAATCCAGAAATTCTGAGAATCTGACGGACGGATCGGCTTGAGATTGAAGATCCGAATTAGAAATGAGGAGTATGAAATGGTTTTGAAGAATTTAAGATCGGGTGGACGGATTTGAAGTAGGAAATTTTGAGAGGGGGGAGCTCCTGCGGTCGCTGTGAGAGAAAATGAGAGAGAGAGCCGAAACAGTGAAGAAAAGGTCCAGATATACGCCAGAATACAACTATCGGTCGACTGGGATTGAGGGACCGGTCGACCGAAAGATACAGAGAGTTCTGCATCCAGATCGGTCGACTGGTCCTATACCAACAGTCGACCGGTAGCACAAAAAAAATACAAAATTTTTCTTCAGACAGAGCCGGTCGACTGGGGTTAGGGGCCGGTCGACCGGTAAGTCTGAAAATTCTGCTACCAGATTCTGACCAAAAAAAAAAATTTTAAATAAAAATTAAAATAAAAATATGTTATATAATAACATACAGGGATATAACAATTATTTTTAAATCTTCATTTAGTGATCATATCAACAAAACTTCACACAAAATGATTAATTTTGTTTTACATATTTAAACAAAGATATAAAGATGTTGAAGCCGAATACCCAGTGACGGGTTCTGAACTTCATCCTCTTGATTCCTCTTGAATGAGTTGAGGTGCGCAATTGCCATCTTTAAGGTATTTGCTCAACTATGAAAATTTTCAAAAGGTTTTATTTTATTTATGAAAATAGGTCTATATGTATACAAGTATATAATCACAAACTCTAAACTATACATATAGATACACAAAAATTGGACATGTGGACAAGTATGACATAAGGCATAACAATACAAGATATGAAAATTAATACAAGGCATGTACACAACATGATAGAAAGGTAGTTCTATATAAGCATGTATCAATAACAAACAAAAACAAACTAACAATTCTATACTTATGTATACATGTCAAAAAGAAATCAAAATTTGAACATGGCATATACAATCATGTTAGAGTTGCAAGTTTATACTAATTATGTATCAATGGAGCATAAAACTAAACTAGCAATCCTATAACAATTGTATATACAAAATTAAAAAATCTTAAATGGAGATGTTACCAATTTACGGGTAGTCTCCAAAAATAGGTGCCTCCACGATAGCGATGCAAGCTAGATTTGAACTTTGAGCTTAGTTGCATCTACCACCCGGGCACCGTCTCCCCCTAAGTCTTGGAGGAAGTAGATCCACCTGTGTCACCTACATTTGGAGGATCTTTTGGTACCCAAATCTTTGAGGGTCCTTTAGGGTTAGTACCGGGGCGAACCCAAACATATTTATTCTTAACATTATTTTTAGCATAACAAAATTTTCTAAATGGCCTTTGCGGCCACAATGAGTGCAAACATAAATTCTACCACTACTATACATGTATGCATGCTTGTGAGTGTGAGCATGTTTCCGTGCATGTGTATGTGCATGTTGTGCATGTTTCCCTTGGGGTGTTCCCTTAGGAAATTTAGAAGCTATCTTTTTCAAATCAAATGCACAATTTTTAAGTGTGGAGTCCAAAGCATCAACACGCTTTTGGATCTCAACAAAATCATTTTTATCTATTGAAACCATGGGAGTTTTACCCTTATTTGCAAGTTTATATTTATCAAAATCATTTTTCAATTTTCCAAAAGAGCTAGATAAAACATCCTTTTCTTTAACAACTATTTCAACTTTATGTTTTAAAGCTTCATTTTCTCTTTTTAATTTCTTATTTTGAGATGGGAAATTTCATACCTATTTTGCAATTCTTCAAAAAATTGTGCAAGTTCATCCATAGTTAACTCATCCTCATCTAAAGAGTTTCTAGAGTTACCTTTGGTGCATCCTCCCCATGTGCCATGAAACACATGTGCGCGGCGTCGACTTCCTCTTCGGATTCCGACTCCGTGTCATCCCAAGTAGCCACCATGGCCTTCTTCTTTCTTTGCCCGTTCTTGGATGTGGTCGCTTGGAGAGCGGGGCAATCGGCAATGAGGTGACCGATCTTCTTGCAATGGAAGCAAGGACCGGGCTCCTCTCTTTTTCTTTCAAATCTCCTTGAGGTTTCCCTCGCCGGAAATTGCTTTGTCTTCCCTTCTTGTAGAACATCTTGCCCACCTTCCGGATGAGCATGGCGAAGTCTTCATCGCACTCGTCCGATGAATCATCCTCGTCTTGAATTGTTGGAGCGGCTTTGAAGGCTATTGATTTCTTCTTGGGTGCCTCCCTTTCTTCTCGTACCTTCATCTCCATCTCATGTGTTTTGAGATTGCCGATGAAGCCGGAGAAGTCCATCTCCTCTTTGTCATTTAGCTCTTTGAGGGTTGTCGCCTTGACTTCCCAAGCTTTGGGAAGAGCTCGAATCACCTTCCTTATCTTTTGATCGTTGTCAATCTTGTCGCCTAAGGAAGAAAGAGCATTTGTTATTTTTGTAAAGCGAGTGAGCATGTCATCAATGCTCTCATTATCAATCATGTAAAAATTCTCATATTGAGAACGTAACAAGTCAACTTTTGCTCTCTTGACTTGTGACGTTCCCTCATGAGTCACAATAAGCATGTTCCAAACTTCATATGCCGATTTACAATTAATGATGCGTGCAAGGTCATCTTCATTAAGTGCTTGTGTTAATGCATATTGTGCCCTAGCATTTGCTTCATAGTCTTTGGTGGTATCCTCGGACCATGTGCTCTCATCACTAGTTGGTTCAATGAATTCTTGGTAATGGCCCTAGCTACCCTAACACCTAAGGATTTCAAAAACAAGTTCATCTTGACTTTCCAAATAGGAAAGTTCAAGCCATCAAATTTGGGAGGGGATTAATGCTAGAAAAGTCCATGGATGCCATGAATGCACAAAATAAATACAACAAATGAATATAGCCAAATGTATGGATCTCCCTAAGGTTGTTAGACCTAAGTTGTAGGGTTAGGCTCTGATACCAATTGAAATCACCTAGAGGGGGGTGAATAGGTGATGGCTATATGATAATGGCAATTATGCAGAATTTAAAATTTAACTCTAAACAATTATCACAATACAATATTTCTTGCAAGTAAAAGACAATGTAAATTGCAAGTAATAAAAGAGATAGAGTTAGAGAAATTTGAGCAAACGCAAAACGCCGATATGTTTCCGAGGTTCGAGCCACGCTCTACGTCCCCGCCTTCACACTTGAAGGATTTCCACTATTGAGGATCCCACCGGATCAACAATACAAGGACAACACTTGTCCGTCTCCCGTGATGACACTTCACCACCTTGAGCACACTAGCTCGCCTTGAGGCCGATGCCTCTACAACTTCACTCAATTACAATGGAAGTGATCACACTTGACCACTTTACAAAAGAGCTCACTAAGCACAATCCTAGAACCAAATAATAGACTTAGAGTATGGGATTGTGTAGTGCAAAACTAGAGAGAAGTAGAGGAATAGGCTCCAAGAAAGGTGATGGAAATTTAGGCTTTGGAGAGAAAAATCTTTTCTTTTGAAAACTTTGGAAATCTTTGAAACTTTTGTAAAATTGCACTTGATAGCTCTAAAATCATTAGTCATATCATATGAAGTGACCACCTATTTATAGGGGTCAAAAACTGCTCAAGAGATTCGTTGGAGACAAATCCAAAAGTCAAAAAGTCAGAAAAAATAGCTGTTGAGTCTGTCAGAATTTTTGACAGACTACCGGTCGACCGGGTCGGTCGACCGCCAACGGTCAAAAATCCGACCGTTGGGGCTCACCGGTCGACCGGGTCGGTCGACTGGCAATTTCCAGAGAGCAGCAGGTTGGGGTCGGTCGAGTATCGGTCGACCTCCGGTCGACTGATACGCACATGCACATTTGTGCATGTCGGTCGAGTGCCGGTCGACTGCCGGTCGACCGGTCACTGTGAATTTCTGAAAAATCAGAATTCACAGACCTGGACAATTTTGGATTTTGGTTTTGGGTCTAGGATAAAATGTTTTGGTCTTGAAAAAAAACATAGAGTATGAGCATGTGTCATACTACTATCAAGGTAAAATACTTGGTAAAAATTCTTTTGATAAAAACTTGATTTTCAATGAAATGTTTTTCCCAAAAACTAGTCTCTCTAAAATCGTATTTCAAAATAGATATGTTCAACTAAAACTGAGTTTGGAAATAGAAATAGAAATTATTTTGAAGCCATAAACCACTCTAGAAAATGTGTGTGTGTGATATCCCATATCTCTACTTCTACTATTTAGTTTTGACAAAATATTCTAAAATGAAAATAAACAAAGTACAAATCTTGGATTCTTTAGCAAGTCTTGATCTTCTTCTTGAACTTTTCTTCAACGCAAATTCCGAAGCTTCCTATGTGCTTTAGCTTGGGAATGCAAATGTTGGGCGAACTCCAAATTTGTGAGTCTTTTAGCGGAGTCGTCAAAATCTGTTTCTTGAGCCTGAAATACTTTAAAATCAAGATTATTAAATACATAACTAAATATGTTTTGCTATCATCAAAATAACCGGGATAATGGCCTTTGGGCCAACAACACGTTCACCACTAGTTTCACCAAGAATTCAAATCAGCAAAACAACGTTAACTAGTTCTATCAAGAACTGTCATCCACAAACACATGCATGCTCATCACATTAAGAGTCAACACAAAACTTATCATCAACCAACATATGTATTCACATCATATCAAGAGTTGACACATATTAAATACAATAATTAAAATAATCACATCATGCTTATATTACTAATAATTAAATAACTTCCTCATTTATATACATTCATGCGAAAATTATCAATTCTGAACGAAATTAATAATATAATTGTTATCATTCAGAATTTACTTTAGATTTACCGGAACCCCACTCACCTTCAAGTAGAGTGTTCTACAAGAGATTCGCACTGAGCACCACTTCGTGTTTCTTTTCCGAATACACCACATCGGACACTAATATGTCAATTCTTTTATTTTGATATTCTTAGTATTAGTAGCAATCAACATCATATATACAAAATTTTATATGAATTTCAGTAGATCACAACTATAATGTCTCCCGTACAAGAGAAATATTTCATAGTTACTTACTAATTCTAGCTTCTTACCTATTTGAAAATATATCAAATTATTCTTCATCACACAGTTTCTAGCACAACTACAATATTTCTAATTAATACCCTTCATTGAGTTCTTTACTCATCCCTAAGTATTACTAGTAAATCACCATCATATTGCTCCTAGTACTTTTGTAAGTATTTCAAGATTCATACATTAAATAATACTATGATTAGATTCATAATCATCATCATATAGTCATAGTCTATTAGGATATTCTAGTTCTCAAACAATCTCCTCACTTATTAGAAACTTTACTTAATCAAGTTCTCACCTTCTTTCGAGGATTTCTTCGCCCTCCTTGATTCCATGTGATCCCGAACAACAATCTTATACAAGAGAACATCAAGGTTACTTTCTAGTACTAGATTCAACAAAATTCTTGAGGGTTAAAAGCTATTTTATTGTTCTAATTCTCTATAAAAATTCAATCAGAATTTACTTATAAAATGGTGAAATGAGCCTTCAAAAGTTCAGATCTTTTAGTTGAAATCCACCTCAAAACTTAGAGATCTGCCCTAGGTGAACTTCCCTCTCCTCCTTCGGCTTCCCCTTGATCTGGGCGCGACCGGCCCTTTCCTGCTATCGTGGCTAGCCTGGGTGCGACCGGCTGGCCTGGGTTGGCTGGGCTCAGTTGCCCTCTTCCCCCTCTCTTGGTCTCACATGAAGAAAGAGGAAGAAGAAAGCAAGAAGAGAAAGAGAGGGAGTGAAACTGTGAGTTCATCAAGAGGAGAAGATGGCTTCTAGAGTTCTTACCATAAGGAGTTTGAGAGGATGAAGAGAATGGGAGATGAAAAATTTGGACTGAAGTTAGAGATCCCAACTCGGGCATAATTGCAAGTTTGCCACAACTCTAATTCTCTCCAAGTGGCCTTATATACATTAAGAGTATGCTAACCCTTGATCAACTTTTCTCATGCTCACCTACCCCTCCACTAACTTGTACATGATTAATTAAATTGGTATGGTTAGTGGAGCATGTATTTTGTGTACCCATCTCTTGTATACCTCCATCCTTATAAATTTTTATTTCTATTTCCCCACAAATCACAATTTATGATCTCCTAGATTATCATGTCCATAAAATAATATTAAATCATAATTGAAAATTATAGTACTAATTCTTGAATATAAAAGTATCTGAGTGCTACATAACTTGTACTTAACAATTTATTATAATTAGACTACAATGATATTTGTTTCTCATTCATATAAATTCCATCAATATATTATCACCAGAATTATTGTTTCTAATTAACGGATATTATCACATAATTGAAATTAAAACAATCATTAGGATTATTAAAAATTATGTTGTTAAATGATAGATACTTAGTACATTTTATTCTAATCAACATCTTTCTTTGTTGCCATCAAAAGTATAATGAGCTGCCAACTAAACATTACTCAAGCGACATTATACTTCTTTCCCTCGTGGGAGGTCGTGGGTTCGAATCTCCCCACCCGCGACGAGCAATGAGTTTTCAAATCAAATTTTCAGGGTGCACTAAAGTGGCATAGTACGCAACGGTTTAACTTCACGGCAGATGTCACTAGGCTCGACTAGCAGTTCGTGGAGGCTCACTCACTATATATGAAGGTTAACATAGGGTGGTTTCCCAACTTGGGGCTATAATATAAGCCTACCGATATTTCTATAAAAAAAAGTATATAAGCTATTCATCAGCAACGTTGATCTTATCACGATTAAGAGTGGCATACATAAAATATTAAGAGGTATTAAGGGTGACATACATAAATATTGAGATTTTAAGGGGTGTTCACTAGAATAAGAAGGAATGGCATTTTTTCAAAAAATCCCTCATTTAATAAATAATTTCAAAAAAATGCCTTCTCCCCAAACTTATTCCAAAAATCAACCTCTGGTATACCACGTCAGTGGTGAGATGGTTCACCCCTCCATTATGGTGTCCGCGCTGGGCGAGGGGCGATTTTTGGTTCGTCCGAATTTTGGAAAACCCAGATGAGTCTTTTTTTTTGTTGTGTATTTATTTGTCTGGGGTTGCCAACCCTGGACAAGCGAATTTTTTCGCTCGTCGGGGGTTGCCAACCCTAGATGAACCTAACCTAGGCAATTTTTTGCCCAAGTCAGATTGGCCTAGTGTTGACAACACTGGACAAGTAATTTTTTTTTCACTAGTCTAGGGTTGGCAACCCGGGCAAGGCCAAATTATAAAAAAATATTTTTTCCTTCTTTTCTCTCTTCCCTTTCCTCCTCTGCTCTCTCGTTCTCCTCCTTTGAGGCACCCACCGGGCACCCCATCGATAATGAGGCCGGTGGCGGCTACGGCAAGCAACCTTGCTGCTGCTGGCTGCTACTGGGGTGTTATGGCTGGGGTGCAATGGCGAGGAGGTCAGCTGTGCCCTTGGCGAACCAGTCTCCTCGACATCGTAGCCCAGCCGCCAGCACCCCAGTAGCGGAGCAGCATTTGAGCTGCTCGCCATGGCCGCCGCCGACCTTATTGTTGCCTGCCTCGTCGTCGGTGGTGTGCCCAGCAGGTGCCTTAGAGGAGAAGAGAGGAAAAGAGGAGAAGGAAGAAGGGAGAGAAAGAGAGGAAAGAAATTATTATTATTTTTTAAATTTTGGCCTTTTGCGGGGTAGCCAACCCTGGATGAACGAATAATTTAAAAAAAATAATATTTGCTTGTCAGGGATTAAGTCAAAAGAATGGGCTTATCCGGGGTTGTCAATCCTGGACGAACCAAGAACTGACCTGGACATGCGCATTGCCGCTGACGTGGCGAACCGCATCATCACCGACGTGGCGCAACATGGCATGTCAGATGTTGATTTTTGGATTAGTTTCGGGCAAGGTCTATTTCTGTGATTATTTATTATTTAAGGGTGTTTTTAAATAAGTGCCCTAAGAAGGAAAAGCTTAGAAATGCAATCTCACAAAAACCCTTTAGTACCGAGTTCGGATATTGCCACCCATTAAAATGATGAAAGGCACCTAGCTTATTTCATTTTGGGTTGATTGACTATTATACCCCTAAGCCAAAAGACCCATATAACCTTCAAATAGATTAAAATTACTAAAAAAAATCACCTAATTGATAAAGACACCCATCAAAAGAAATACCAATGCGATGAAGGCTCCCACCTCCACTCATCCTCCTTCCTTCCAACGCATTCCACTACACTCACTTGCAAAAAAACTTACAAAATTTGAAGCACCCAAACCCCAAAAAGTCACCTACATTCCTTTGTTGACATCTATGGATAAGCAACTAACTAATCCAGAGCATTACAATAGTGAAAAGGTAAGTTTTTATCATTTTAAATTGCAGATTAAAGTTTTTATTGGGGTAGGTTCGCCTCCTGTTCAGTAGCTACTTGCCGAACAAGTTTATAATCGTTCTATTGAGGAACACGGAACATAGATTAAATGTTCGGCCATAACTGTCCGAACATTTGCTTAAAATTCAGTTAAACTATATCGAATACAATTTATTTGTTTGGTACACTCTGACCGAACAATGAGTAAATTTTCAAAACTGTTTGGTCGAATAGATACTTGATACAGATTTAATCGTGTGCCTTTAAGATGGACTATTTACAGGAGCAGCCTTCTACCCAATGTAGTGATATCGGTACAGAGCTTGCAATTGATGACAGTGGATATTTCACCACGTATAAGATATTTCAAAGTCGAGAGGCATTGATAAAATGGGCTCGAGAAGTTGGTACGTTACAAGAATTTTTTTGTCATTATCAAGAAATCTAATGCCTCAAGAAATGGAAAAAAAGGAAGGGCACTTCTTAGTTGTGACAGAGAGGGAACATATAGAAACAGAAATGTAAAGACAAATCAGAGCAGCAAGGGATCGAGAACTACCGGTAGCAAAAAATGTGGTTGTCCATTCCTATTGAAGGGCGAGGAGTTGTCCAATGAAGAAGGTGTTGGCCCAGAGGCTCTTCACTCTACTTTTATGATGATTAACTCATGTAGTTATAGTTTACTAATAATCTTTTGATATTTAGTTTCAGATATTTGACCAAGATATTAGTAGGTGATTAGCTTCAACAAAGGTGTTTTGGAGCTTTCACATGTAGATTCAAGAGCTCGCGTGTCAAGTCGCATCTAGTACTCGGTTGGAGTCAAGCTCGGTGGATCGCGTTTGTATCGAGTCAGCTTGGAGACAAGAAGACTTCAGTTGTGTTTTAGTTTAGTTATTTAGATCTTGTGTAAAGATTAGGTAATGTTAATATGCTCAAGTTCACATACACACACAAGTTTATTGATTTTGGTTTTCGGTTTAACCGATTTTGGATTTCATGTCAAAAACATAGATATATATATCTTATATATATATTGGATTCTATCCATGTACAATATGCTTCAAATTTATTTCAATATCATGTTTTTGTATTTACATGAGTTTTGGAGAAAACTGTTTTCCATTTCAAAAATTCAAGTTTGAAAAAACCGATTTTGTTTTAAGCCAAAATTCAATATCACAAAAATGGTTGAAAATAGTTTGTAATATGTGTTGAATTTTAGTCACACATATTTGTATTTTAAAGATCATAAAAGAACTTATTTTTGTGAAATTTATGTGTAGTTTATGGGATTTTTTAGAAGGCAAAAAGACAAGTTGTTAATCCCTTAAAGTTTGGACCTGGCCTTCTGTCGGTCGACCGGCCGGTCGACCGAGGCAGAAGTCGGTCGACCGGTCTGGTCGACCGACGTGCACAAGCCAGTGGGCTAGAGGGCAGGTCGATCGGGTCGGTCGACCGCCAGAGAGTTCTGCTATCTGGAAATGGCCACGGTCGACCGGCAGAGAGCTGCTGCTATTTGTATCCAGTCCTGGTCGATCGGGCGGTCGATCGGCAGAGAGCTACTGCTCTCTGTTTCCAGGCGCGGTCGACCGGAGGCACAATGGTCATAAAAATGACCGTTGGCCGGTCGACCGCGGTCGACCGGAAGGGCATTTCTACCCTTTCCTGGCTGCCAACGGGCAGAATTTTGGTGGGTTATAAATACCCATCCTCTTGAGCTGTTTTAGCTAAGTTTTTAGAGAGCAATTTTTCACACCTTTATATGTGATTAAATAGAAAGTTTTTAAAAGAGTTTTGGGCTTAAAGATTTCATCTTTATTTGTTTAAAAAGGGTTGGAAAATTCGAAGAAAAATAGAGTCTTTGGGAATTGGTTTTTGATCTTTATTTTTATAAGCTATCCTAGAAGTTTTCCCAAGAGTTTTTCTTTGTGAATTATTTTTCAGACTCTTTATTTTCTCACACTTGAGCTATCTATCTATCCTATCTATTAGGATCATGTTTTTGTGAGGAAAATTGGTTTGTGGTTGTGGAGACCACCAAGTGTTGTAACCTTCTTTATTTTGTGAAATCCCTCTAGTGAGAGGTGATTGTAGAGGTTGTGTTGATATTCCTCTAATGAGAGGTGATTGTGGAGGTTGTGTTGTTATCCTTATTAGTGAAGAGGTGATTATTGGATAGTTGGCTTTGAGCCTTATCCCTCTAGTTAGAGGATGATCTTGTTTTGGCTAAGTGTCCATCCCTCTAAGTGTAGAGGTGATAGTTATTGTGACTTGCCTCTTGTGTGGAGGTTGTATTATTTGAGAGAGGAGTTGTGTACTCCAAGTTTTTATTACCCAAATCCTCAGTGGAGGTTTCCTGTGTGGGAAGTCCTGTGTGGACGATATAGTGGAAATCCTTATGTGTGAAGGCAGGGACGTAGAGCAGTGGCTCGAATCTCGAAACATATCTTGTTGTTTGCGATTGATCCACTATCTCTTAACTCTCTCTCTTATTGTGCATTGCATCATATTGTTCATATCATTTATATGCTCGGTTTTGATTGTGTGCCATACTTGTGTTAAACCAAGAGAGCTTCATATAGCATCTTAACTCTTATTTAGAGGAATTTAGAGGAGATAGTCCAGAGCCCTTCATCGGGAATTCGGCTACACTCTTTTGTTACACTAAGTGTGTTGTAATTAGTTTTTAATTCCGCATCATTTGTCATTATATTAACCTTACACCTATTCACCCCCCTCTAGGTGTACTTTCAATTGGTATCAGAGCCTACGCTCCTGATATTAGGTTTAACCACCTAGGAGTGAGATCTTGGTTGCTAATCTAGTATTTGCATTTGCACGCTTATTTGTTTACACACACTCATGGATTACCTTGCCCCTCCCATGTTTGATGTTTCTAACATCGATATGTGAAAGTTTAAGATGAGTATGTACCTAAAAACTCTAGGAATGCATGTTTACCTTGCTACTATCAAGAAATCCTCTTGGTAATAACAAGCATATAGAGACCAATGCACAAGCCCTAGAGGCACTTAGAAACACACTAAGCAAAAATTATCTTTCTATGATTTCTCATTGTGATTCTGCCTTTGCAGTGTGGAACACCTTGACCTCTCTAATGCTTCAAGCGCCAAACATTATGGAGAAGGAATCTAGTGGAGATGAGTCCGACCAACATTGCTACATGGTCCAAGGGAATGACTCCCTTGAGGTAAACTCCGACACCCATCTAGATGATTGTACTAGTTCTTCTTATAATGATGATTATGTTGATGCCGACACATTAAATGAAGAACTATCTCTTGTTTGTGAAAATCTATTAGAAAAATACCAACTCTTGAAAAAGAAAACCTTTAAATTAAATAAAGAAAATAAGGATTTGTTTTTGAAACTTAATATTGCTTTGCAAGAGAGGGATGAGATTTCAAATGAAAGGGACTCATTGAAATCCTAACTTGATCTTGCCCTAAATGAAACAAAATCTTAAAAAGTAAAAATTATTGTGATGAAGTTTTGAAGAAAAATGAAGTTCTATCTTCAAAACTTGTTTTGTTTTAAAAGAAAATGATTCTTTGAAAAACAAAATTATTTATATTTCAAAGGAATTAGATTTAATTTCTAATGAAAATAAATCTTTGAAAAATGACTTGTCTTCACATGTTTTTATGCTAGTATAGCCTCACCTTCTAGTGTATCTATAGCATGCTCCATCTCTTCTTCTATTATTGCAAATGATATATGTGCTTTAAAAAAAGAGTGTTGATTGTTTGGGCTTCACTTTGAGCCAATGTGCCATGAATCACACACGGTTGGAATCCATGTTTCACAAGAAACATGCTCCTCATATGCATGCACACAAACCACGGCATACACGTGCTTCTCATGTTAATACACATGACACTAAGTATGCTCATGTGTACACATGTACACATTGTGAACGTAAGGGCCACCTTGCAAAGTTTTATTATGATAGAGTACATAATTCAAATTTTGCAAATAGATTTATTGGGTTAGGAAAGGTGCTAACCCCCATTGACCCACTAGAGTATGGGTACCAAAATCTACCCCTATTGTATTTGATGTAAGTGTGGCCTCTCGTTTGACGTGAGAGTGTTGATGCTTTGAGGTGAATGCGTTCCAAGCTATATGGTGACATTTTTGGATGCATCACTTTCAAAGAAGTTTGGTGGGAGGACCACCATGGTTGGAGATTTAGAGATTAGCCCTAATGATTTTGGTAACTATCTCTAACTCTCATTTAGTGTACATGCTTTCATTGATTAATTTTTAGCATGTTTTAATTTTCATGATTATTATACTAAATACCATGATAATTAAACTTGTGATATACATATGTAGTATTTGAGATACACCCATATTTATATGCATTATTATTTTGTGTTCTCACTTTAGTTTAGCTATGTTGTATATCCTAGTTTAAGACATGTGCATTTACTTAATGATCATATTGGTTTATATTTTTGCACTTCATATTTTTGATTACTTGTTTAGGTGTAGTTTTATTAAAACTTGTGTTTATACTTGTACAACTAATGAGCCACATTTGATTCTTGTATGTTTGTACTTAATTGCTCATTTGTACCCATTAGATGTACTAGTATAGCCTAGTTTTGATGATTCATGCATTTCAAACTTGTATTCCCATTTTGTACATGTTTTCATATGTTTAGCTTCATGTATATGTTAGTTTTATCAAAACTTTAAGATATACATGTATACCCTTGAGTCATTTGCGTTTCATACAAAATTTCTTTATGGACTATATTATATTTAGATGTGTATGTATACTTCTAGTTTAGACATAACATACATATACCTTGAAGTTTGAATAATTTTGGTGAAAATTAAATTTTCATGTTTTTCGTAGGAATTTCATATTGAGCTAAATTACCTATTCCCATGATTTCATTGATTACATGATTCTTGCACTCACATTATTTTTGTTTACTCATGATTTCTATTTCATGAGCATATATGTGCTTTATAGACCTTAAGTGTCGATGATCATGTGACTTACATATTTTTCATGAAAAATATTCATATTTTATTACTTACTTGAAGGATTTCGCACTAGTTTTCAAATATTATCTTTAAACTAGTCATTATTCTTTAATTGGTAGAGTGTTCAAACATGTTAAATTATTTTCAAATCCTATTTTTGAAAACCCCTACCATCCAAGGGCGGACGGATGGGCGACCATGCCTTATGAGCCTAATTGAAAATCTTTTTAACATGTGCATGAAAGGGAGGTATTATGAGTTATATATTTGATCCCCATCATATTTTTTAATTGGTATCTCAATTGATAATTTTTTTTGTATACTAATATTTTATTTCTCTATATATGTATGCTTCAAACTTCAAATAGTATCAATTTTGATTGGTATTTACATTTTCATACATATATGTGATTTGATTGTGCTTACTCTATCTTTACATCTTAAAACACAAATTTATTTATGCTAAGCTTGATTTACTCCTTAATATCAATTATTTTTCAATTAATATCTTATACAAGCTTATGCATTGTTTTTCTTGGTATTTCATAAAGGGGAGAAAATTCATATTTTATCTTTTAATTGGTATCTTTCAATCGAGTTTATTTTTAATTGATATCTTACTCCCGTTCTTTATGATGAAAAATACCGTGTTTTGGTATATACTAACATTTTCAATATTGGTATCATATTTCATTTTAAATTGGTATCTATATTGATATGAGTTATGCTTACCTAAATCAATTTGATTTTTACTTTCAATTGGTATCAAAATTTACAAGACATTTTTTTTGGTATCAAGTTACTTTGAAATTGATTGTTACTTTCATTTGGTACCAAGATTTCCAATATATATCTTTCAATTGGTATCAAACCATACAATGTTTCATTTTCTTTCAGTATCAAAATTTACAAGACTTTTTTTTTAAATTAGTATCAAAAATATTTTCACATTGGATCTTTTAGTATCTTAAAAATTTTGTTCACTTTCAATTGGTATCTTAAAAATGTTTTGTTTATTTTCTATTGGTATCATAAATTGGTATCATGATGTTTCGATGTATACCTTCATCATAAATTGATATAGTTTTCATTTGGTGTCATAATGTTTTGATTTGTATTGCTTATGTGCAAGGGAAGCTTAACATCTTCTCTTTATATAGATTCATGTTGAGTGTATTTCATATTGAAGTGATTGACCTTTCTTTGATATGTCTTACACGTGTGTAGAGGGAGCTTCACATCTCTTTTTATACATTGTATATTATGCTTTATGTGGTTAGGGTTTAGTCATCTCTTTTCATATAAATGCATGTATGCAGGGGGAGCTAACTTAACGTCTCTCCTCTTCATAAATGTTTATCGCATATATCTTTTTATTTTGATTTGTCAAAAAGGAAGAAATTTTTTAAAAAAAAAGTTTGTTTTTGCCCCTTTGTTGATGATTGACAAAAAAGGGGAGAATGATTTTGAGTTTATATGCATGTTCAGAAATTGAGTTTATGCATGTTTTATTCTTTATGTTTATGCAAAAAGAAAGAAAGGATTTTGGAGTTTCATATATGCATGTAAGTATTTGATGAGTTTTCTATATGCATGATTACTTACAATTGGTATCATATATGCATGCTTATTTTTGCAATTGGTATCAAGCATATGTGTTTTTGTTTATGCAAAAGGGGAGAAGCTTTCTTCACTTATGCATGTTTGTATTGAGCATTCATTGCATATCTTTACATTTATTGCTATGCATGAGTTAAGGGGGAGCTTCTATGAAGCTTAACTTTAATCCATGCATATATAACTCCATGAGTTTTGTCATCATCAAAAAGGGAGAGATTGTTGGCCTAGAGGCTCTTCACTCTAGTTTTGATGATGAATAACTCATGTAGTTATAGTTTACTAATAATCTTGTGATAATTAGTTTCAGATATTTGACCAAGATATTAGTAGGTGATTAGCTTCAACAAAGGTGTTTTGGAGCTTTCACATGTAGATTTAAGAGCTCGCGCGTCAAGATCGCATCTAGTACTCGGTTGGAGTCAAGCTCGGTGGATCGCGTTTGGATCGAGTCAGCTTGGAGACAAGAAGACTTCAGTTCGTGTTTTAGTTTAGTTATTTAGATCTTGTGTAAAGATTAGATAGTATTGATATGCTCAAGTTCACATACACACACAAGTTTATTGGTTTTGGTTTTCGGTTTAACCGATTTAGATTTCATGTCAAAAACATAGATATATATATCTTATATGTATATTGGATTCTATCCATATACAACATACTTCAAATTTATTTCAATATCATGTTTTTGTATTTACATGAGTTTTGGAGAAAACGGTTTTCCATTTCAAAAATCCAAGTTTGAAAAATACCGATTTTTATTTTAAGCCAAAATTCAATATCACAAAAATGGTTCAAAATAGTTTGTAATATGTGTTGAATTTTAGTCACACATATTTGTATTTCAACGATCATAAAAGAACTTATTTTTGTGAAATTTATGTGTATTTTATGGGATCTTTTAGAAGGCAAAAAGACAAGTTTTTAATCCCTTAAAGTTTGGACCTGGCCTTCTGCCGGTCGATCGGTCCGGTCGATCAACGTGCACAGACATGCACAAGCCAGTGGGCTAGAGGGCCGATCGACCGCCATAGAGTTCTGCTATCTGGAATGGCCCCGGTCGACCGGGGGTCGACTGGCAGAGAGCTGCTGCTCTCTATATCCAGTCCCGGTCGACCGGACGGTCGATCGGCAGAGAGCTGCTGCTCTCTATTTTTCAGGCCCGGTCGACCAGAGGCACAACGGTCATAAAAATGACCATTTGCCGGTAGACCGGGCGGTCGACCGGAAGGGCATTTCTGCCCTTTCCTGGCTGCCAACGGGCAGAATTTTGGTGGTTATAAATACCCATCCTCTTGAGATGTTTTAGCTAAGTTTTTATAGAGCAATTTTTCTCACCTTTACAAGTGTTAAACAACAAGTTTTTAAAAGAGTTTTGGGCTTAAAGATTTCATCTTTATTTGTTTTAAAAAGGGTTGGAAAATTCAAACAAAAATAAAGTCTTTAGGAATTGGTTTTTGATCTTCATTTCTATAAGCTATCCTAAAAGTTTTCCTAAGAGTTTTTCTTTGTGAATTATTTTTCAAACTCTTTATTTTCTCACACTTGAGCTATCTATCCTATCTATTAGGATCTTGTTTTGTGAGGAAAATTGGTTTGTGGTTGTGGAGACTACCAAGTGTTGTAACCTTCTTTATTTTGTGATATCCCTCTAGTGAGAGGTGATTGTGGAGGTTGTGTTGATATCCCTCTAATGAGAGGTGATTGTGAAGGTTGTGTTGTTATCCCTCTTAGTGAAGAGGTGATTGTTAGAGAGTTGGCTTTGAGCCTTATCCCTCTAGTGAGAGGTTGATCTTATTTTAGCTAAGTGCCCATCCCTCTAAGTGTAGAGGTGATAGTTGTTGTGACTTGCCTCGTGTGTGGAGGTTGTATTGTTTGAGAGAGGAGTTGTGTACTCCAAGTTTGTATTACCCAAATCCTCAGTTGAGGTTCCCTGTGTGGGAAGTCTTGTGTGGACGATATAGTGTAAATCCTTCTGTGTGAAGGCGGGGACTTAGAGCATATCTTGTTGTTTGTGATTGATCCACTATCTCTTAACTCTCTCTTATTATGCATTGCATCATATTGCTCATATCATTTATTTGCTTGGTTTTGATTGTGTGTCATACTTGTGTTAAACCAAGAGAGCTTCATATAGCACCTCAACTCTTATTTAGAGGAATTTAGAGAAGAAAATCTAGAGCCCTTCATCGGGAATTCGGCTACATTCTTTAGTTACACTAAGTGTGTTACAATTAGTTTTTGATTCCGCATCATTTGTCATTAGATTAGCCTTACACCTATTCACCCCCCCCCCCCTCTAGGTGTACTTTCAGAAGGGTGGGTGCTATTTGTTGCGTATGGTATTCATAACCGACATTCTTTCGTCGTTAGATTATCAGAAGAAAGGAGAAATTGGTTGTAGATATGCCAAGACCCTTTGTTCGGCCAAAAGATATTTTCAATACATTGAAACAAAGAAACAGTCTTAATGTGAGCACATTGAGAACAATCTACAATGCAAGAAAAGTTTAAAGTCATGTTGATTGGTAGTGAAAAGTGCATTTTTATCATCATATTTACCATCACATTTTCATATTTATTCATATAATTTTGCACATTTATTAATATTTTGTGATTTATTGTGTGCAGGCCTTGAGTTCTTATTTTAATAATAAATAAAGCCTAAAAGAAGCCAAAAGCCCATATTCAAGCCCAAGTGCAAAAGTGCAAATATCAATTGTCAAAAGTGCAAATACACAAGGCCAAAGTTGCAAATATTAAAGAAGAGGGAAGGATAGACTTCTATTCAACCCTAAACACTTGCAGGATGAGAATAAAAGCCAAAGAAGGATCACAAATTCGTGGATAAAAGATATTGGGATATTTGAGATCTAGGTAACTTGATTCCTAAGTTATCTCGAAATCCCAAGATAAAGAGCCAGGATCAAACTTCCAGAAAGAAACGACCAGATGGACGGATCAGGAGAAGCCACGCGCCAAAGCGCGTGGCCAGCAGAGACTACCAGGCCGCGGAAACGCGGCCCAAGCTTATCCCTGGACGATTTTTCGTGGAGGAGTTCGATCTGAACTCGGATTCCTTCTGCACCTATAAATACCCCATGCAGTGCAACACAGAGAGCGTCCAAAGGCAGAGCCAGAGGGCCAAATCTAGGGTTTAGGTTTTCTTCTTGTAGTTTAGATTTTCTTTCCTCCATTGTAATTTTTATTTTTTTTCCTTTTTGTAAAAACTGAGAGGAGATGATGTTCTCATGGAGGAAGGGATCTACTTGTACTGATGGTGACAGTCGGTGTAAGTTTTATTTTTCCACCATTGTTTAATAATCGAATCGAGGTTTGTTTTTGTTCTTTTATTATATTTGTTTTTTTGTTCTTGTTTAATCTTGTGTATCTCAGTATTTGCTTTCTTCTATTTTCTCTCTAATGTCTTGCCCACCATGAGAACCAACTGCTTCGAGACTACCTAGCCGAAGAAGAGCCCTTGATGGCCTATGGCGATGAACAGGTCTTCATAGTTGTCTTTTATTTCATAGTGTAGATTAAGAAGGCGGACGATCCTATACGCCATGCTTGTACGCCTTCCAAGAAAAGGTAAATCATCGCAACGGTTCAAAAGGTAAGCAGACTGAAGAGGTATGTGTTCTTTCTTTCTTTAGTTTAGATTTCTATCTCTATCTCTCTCAAATTCTTTTCACCACACTTCCTTGTAAATACCATCATAACTAATAAAATAAATAAAAATTTTAGAGAATCTTACAAACGCTTCCATCGCAAGTCCCTCCCTAAGGATCACGACCCGCATAGCCTTGCTACAGCGGATTAGAATTGAGAACCTTGCACATTTTACTTCTAAATCTAACATCTTTTTTTTGTGTACAGGGTAAAAACTCGATCAAAATTTGGCGCCGTTCCGGGGAGGGACGGTAAGTTTTTCTCTAAAATAAAAAATTTTTAACTAATTCTTCTATTCTTTCTGTTTGCAGGTTTGGAGAACAGGGAAACTGACAGCAGAAGTGGACATATAGCAACTCTGTGCCTCTGCCCTCGAAGGCAGAGCACAAGAGCCTACTTCAGAGCCGCAGAAACGCGGCAATTGCCGCGAAATCGCGGCCTGAGTAGTTCCCTACTGATCCATCTTTTTGCAGGTTGCTGCAAATTTCAATATCTGTCTACTGCTCTGTTAAACTTTGTTCTGTGATAACCCTGCTTACTACTAATTAATCAACAGTAAAATACTTGTTGTTAAAGATAAAAATTGATTAGACGTTTGCATATTAGGCACGTGTCTTTTCAATTCCTTTATTTTTACTGTTGAAGAGTGCTGGAGCAAGGTACGTTCGCATTGCATGTAGAATAGGACTCATCTCTTGGTTGATGCTTTGAGTGAATCTTATTTACATATTTTGTACACTTGCACAAATTTATTTTAAGGGCATAACCCATTAACAAGATAAGATGGGGATTTCATCACCTTTCCTTAGCCCAAAAATCATATCCCAAGCACTCACTAACCCAAGCCTAACTAAAAATTAGTAGACGTTGGCCCTAGGGACATCTCGGACTCAATTAGGAGATTATCCTAAGGGGGAACAGTGTTGGAAGTTGACTCCTGCCAAATCAGTGTCTAGGAAGGGGATTGAGGGCCGAAAACCCGAAGATTGGTGGTTATTTAATTAAGGAACGTCTTTGACGGAAAACCTCCCACCACTCTTGCCCTGACCTGGCTGATTAACTTGTGGTCAAAGTCTGCACCCTACCTCCCGTGGACAGTCTAACCAGTTAGGAGTCGTCTAGGTCATAGGTCTACCCTAACTTAGGTTAGAATTTTTTTATTTGTTTATTTGTTTGTTTTCTTTTTCTTTGTTTGTGTTAGTGTGATATAGCATATAATAATAATTTTTCCAATTTTAATCCATATTACACAACTAACTATTTTTCGGATATTACCAACCCGACATATCATAATTTTGACCAACCTAGTGTGCCAGAATGGTCTTATCCGAATGTATATAACCCATGCCCCCCATCTTATGACCATAATTTCCATAACAATTTCAACTCTTCACAGAGTTCATGGGGTTTCACTTCCCCCGAGTCCAATTTTCAACTGACTTGTCCTCCGTCTCCACCTTGTCCACAATATTCCCAAGAGTCATACTCTGATCCACCCATTCAGAATAGAATACCATCTATCGGGGAAATGATAAGTATGCCTGAGTCCAAGCAACAATTACCATCAATCGCAGACATGATTATGCGTGAGTCCACCGACTCACAACTTCATCACAATTACACTTCATCCTTTCAAGTCCAATCACAACATGATGCACCTATCAACTATGAAAGGATGCTTGCAGCCATGACTCAGGCTAGATTAGCCCATGATCATGATATAGATATGATGGTTCAATCTTTACGTTCTCACCGTCCGGCCAATTCTGCTTTTGCTGACCACTCTCTTAGAGCCGAAGAGTCACGTTGCTTTGGACAACAAGATTCTAATTCAGTACCATCATGTGAACTTATCGAAACTTCAAATTTTGATAGTTTGGCAAGTTCTTCCATTCCTGAAATAGAACTTGAGCATGAATATGATCATGATCTCCCACTTGATGATTCAATTTTGCTTCCTGATTCAATAATGACTCCGGTGTCTCCACCTGATTTCACTTTTCCCGAGTCAACATTGGATCCTGTTCCAATTCATCATGAAATTGAATCACCCATTTTTGATGATCATATTGAACTTGACCAATTGTGCAATTTGAAAGTCCCATGGATAAATTGGCAAGTTCTCATTTTTATGAAATTGAACCCAATGAGATATGTGACCTAGATTCTCAAATCTGTGATTAAGTTCAAATTCGCGAATCATTATTGACTCCTGTTTTGTTACCCGACTTAGGTAATCTTTTAGAGTCAGATTTGATTCCCACACCTATCATTCCTAAACTTGAATCACCAATATTGAGTCACATTCCATTGTGGGAAGATTATTGTGGACTTGAGCTTCAACTTATTGATTTGGACCCACTTCCTGAACCTAGCCCGACTCCTGAACCCTTACTTGATTTAAGTTTCTTTCCTGAGTCGGTATTCGTTCCCATACTTCCCACGTCCAAGTCAATAATTTCATCTTTTCATACTCCATTTTGGGACAAGGAGGTTGACACAATTGACTCTGAAATTTATTATGAAATTTGGAAATTTGATGGGGTGGAATTTTTAAAAAATGTTAACACAGACATCATTTTAGTGGGTTATACAAAAAAGATTTCTGGTGGGTTCCCCGAATTCCACAAAAAGTAGATTGGGTCGCATTTCGTGGACCAATTAGACCACCACCGGAACCACCACCTTAAGGTAACTTCTGCCTTCCCTTGTTCTTTTTCATGCATATATGCATTCATTCATACATTGAGGACAATGCATGAGATAAGTGTGGGGGTGGGCTTTACTAACATACTAACATAGTTAGAAACTAACAAAAATTTGCTAATAAAAAAATTCTAAAAAAATAATAATAATTATAAAAAGGACAATATTTTGACTTATCTTTTGAAAGAAATCTAAGTTAGTCTTAAAATTAGGAAAATCATGATTAGGATTTCTAAAAACTTGGTCAAAATAAATAAATTGTTTAAATTTTAGGTATAGGAGGAGAAATTGAATAATTAATTAGTCTTGATTTTTACCTTAATGAAATTGCATACCTAATGCATATCTAGGATTCTAAGACGAAGACCTTTGTGCCTCATATATATAAAAAAAAAAAAAGAAAATCACTAATTAAGCTGGATACATTTGCCTCAAGAAGCATAAGTATTCATGCCTAAAGGTGAGTAAATAAAATAAAGTCCTTAGTTTTGGGGCCTAGTTCACTCGAATTTGAGTCCGCAGGGTTTTTTTCTCACTGGTACCCTAAAGCCAACCGGTTTGGGAGTCATCGACTTTAAGTTCATTACATGGGTGGATTAGAAAGCCTAAGGAAATTAAGGAAAAATTACTTATATATGTACTAACACATCTAATAGTCAATTAGTTAGGTATGAGGGCCTCAAGAAGCCTTGATACTTATACGAAAGAAAATTATATGAGTTATACATATATAATAAAAAAAATATTATATTAACACATCTAATAGTCAATTAGTTAGGTATGAGGGCCTCAAGAAGCCTTGATACTTACACGAAAGAAAATTAGATGAGTTATACATATCAAAAAAAAGTATATATAAATAAATAAATAATAAAGGGGATGAGAGTCCAAGTTAAGGAATTCCTAGTAAAAATTCATAAGGATGCATATGATTTTTGGTAACGAAAAAGACTATATTAGAAGTTCAATTTTGACCCTTACCTAAAATGCATAACAATTTACTTTATAAAGACTAAGTTTAAGAATGAATAAAAATGAGGATCCTAAAAACTTATAGATTACTTAGTCTTTTCAAAAGTATTTCAAATATTCCTTTTTATGGATTTTGTGGGTGTAATCCGCTGAAAACCCTCACGAGACAACACTCATCCTCTAGGGTAACCGAGGGGTTTAACGGCTTGTTGCACATGCTAAGTGCAACCGTGATTCCTACGAAAGTGAGTTAGGTTAGATTAAGTTTTCTTTTCTTTTTCTTTTTCCTTATTTTTACTCGAGGACGAGCAAAAAGATAAGTGTGGGGGTGTGATTGGTAGTGAAAAGTGCATTTTTATCATCATATTTACCATCACATTTTCATATTTATTCATATAATTCTGCACATTTATTAATATTTGTGATTTATTGTGTGCAGGCCTTGAGTTCTTATTTTAATAATAAATAAAGCCTAAAAGAAGCCCAAAAGCCCATATTCAAGCCCAAGTGCAAAAGTGCAAATATCAATTGTCAAAAGTGCAAATACACAAGGGCCAAAGTTGCAAATATTAAAGAAGAGGGAAGGATAGACTTCTATTCAACCCTAAACACTTGCAGGATGAGAATAAAAGCAAAGAAGGATCACAAATTCGTGGATAAAAGATATTGGGATATTTGAGATCTAGGTAACTTGATTCCTAAGTTATCTCGAAATCCCAAGATAAAGAGCCAGGATCAAACTTTCAGAAAGAAACGACCAGATGGACGGACCAGGAGAAGCCACGCGCCAAAGCGCGTGGCCAGCAGAGACTACCAGGCCGCGGAAACGCGGCCCAAGCCGCGTTTCCGCGGCAATCCAAGCTTATCCCTAGACGATTTTTCGTGGAGGAGTTCGATCTGAACTCTGATTCCTTCTGCACCTATAAATACCCCCTGCAGTGCAACACAGAGAGCGTCCAGAGGCAGAGCCAGAGGGCCAAATCTAGGGTTTAGGTTTTCTTCTTGTAGTTTAGATTTTCTTTCCTCCATTGTAATTTTTTATTTTTTCCTTTTTGTAAAAACTGAGAGGAGATGATGTTCTCATGGAGGAAGGGATCTACTTGTACTGATGGTGACAGTCGGTGTAAGTTTTATTTTTTCACCATTGTTTAATAATCGAATCGAGGTTTGTTTTTGTTCTTTTATTATTTTTGTTTTTTTGTTCTTGTTTAATCTTGTGTATCTCAGTATTTGCTTTCTTCTATTTTCTCTCTAATGTCTTGCCCACCATGAGAACCAACTGCTTCGAGACTACCTAGCCGAAGAAGAGCCCTTGATGGCCTATGGCGATGAACAGGTCTTCATAGTTGTCTTTTATTTCATAGTGTAGATTAAGAAGGCGGACGATCCTATACGCCATGCTTGTACGCCTTCCAAGAAAAGGTAAATCATCGCAACGGTTCAAAAGGTAAGCAGACTGAAGAGGTATGTGTTTCTTTCTTTCTTTCTTTCTTTAGTTTAGATTTCTATCTCTATCTCTCTCAAATTCTTTTCACCACACTTCCTTGTAAATACCATCATAACTAATAAAATAAATAAAAATTTTAGAGAATCTTACAAATGCTTCCATCGCTAGTCCCTCCCTGAGGATCACGACCCGCATAGCCTTGCTACAGTGGATTCGAATTGAGCACTTGCACACCTTTAATTCTCAGATCTAATATTTTATATTTTGTGTGCAGGAAAAAGTTCAATCACATGTAATATGCCGGAAGGTTATAAATACAACAACTAATGAAGAATCTATCTAAACACGTATATATTGAGGGTCATGAAAGTTGTCCCGATACAGACACTGTTAAAGATATTCTTTGAGTTCTCCCGGCTAGCATTGATTTGTTGCATGCATTTTCTAGGTCTTAATAATGGATTATTGTTAATGATCTATCACCGATCAAAAACAGAGAAATACAGAGTTAAAGACTCGACAGCGACGAAAGCATAGAAGATCTACCACTATCAAGCAATTGAAACTAAAATCACCACACAATCAAAGAACACCAGATTTAACGTGGTTCAACAATGTGTCTACATCCACGGAGAGGATGGAAGAAGTCTTTATTGGAAACAGAGAAGAAAATATAAGAGTTACAAGAAGGTCTCTCTCTCTCTCACAGCTCTCAATGGTGGTAATCTGAAATTCTCTTGAATTTTTGACACTCCTTCAAAAGGCCACCCCCAAGGGATTTATATAGGCACCTAGGATGATCCTAGTTCAACACAAACTCTAATAACCAAATCAACATTGCCTTAGAGAAATAGGAAACCTATATCCTAACCAAAATAAGAAACAGAACCGTATTAGGAAACCGGAAGAACTCGTATTAGTTGACTAGGGCTAATCATTAGTCGACTAATACCCTATATTAATCGACTATACCCAGAATCTAGTTGACTACTATAATGTAATCTGATAATCCAACTTTCTGTTGTAGGACTTAGTCGACTATACCAAAGTATCAGTCGACTAACCTATGACCTAGTCGACTAATATGACCTATTAGTTGACTAATAACATGCATAATGCATGTACATGTTTGTGCTTGATTTGTGGTGCTTATAACTATTTTCCATTGATTTTGCAAAGGGAAAAAACTTATAAAAAAGTGTCGAGGAGCTAAATTACAAGTAATTCTTTGCAGGAAGAAGATTACAGGTAGATCTCCTCTGAGATTTTTGGGAAAGTGTGCCGGTAGGAATCTGATCAGTGCGCGATCACTTTATCCCTTTGATGATGCGATCGATCAGACAATCGGATTGTCGCCTGATGGGATTCCCTTCTCGCTTGATTCGAGGAATCGGAGAACAGAAGGTTGGTAGAGCCCTCTTGTTACTTCTCGAGCTGCCTCCGCTTAGGAATTCCTTCTCGCCTGGTTCCAGAGATTCCTTAAGAGGGAGGAAGATCATAGAGTATTAGCACCCTGATTAGAGAAGTAATTCTCTGAATTCTTGGAAGCAAGAGAGTAGATCTCTGTCTTTAGCCGTCTCTCCTCTCTTTTTTTTGAGCCCCTTCCTTTCTAGCTTCGCCCCTGGTAGGCTATTTATAAGGAGGAGTAGGGGTATAATCGCCCAGAAAATCTGGAAACAGATTGGGTCAATCTGTTTTACATCCGATAAGTAGCCTCGCCGCGAGACTAGAATCAGCTTCTGCGAAGCTAGGAATAGCTGATCTCTTGATCCACTCTGCTAAATGAGGGATACTCCATTGATTCTTTCCAAATAACTGAAAGATTTCCCCTGATCTTCTCATTATCTTGTTTTCCATTGATTTTGCAAAGGGGAAAACTTACAAAAAAGTATCGAGGAGCTAAATTACAAGTAATTCTTTGCAGGAAGAAGATTACAAGAAGATCTCCTCTGAGATTTCTGGGAAAGTGTGCCGGTAGGAATCTGATCAGCGCGCGATCTCTTTATTCCTTTGACGATGCGAGCGATCGGACAATCGGACTATCACCTGATAGGATTCCCTTTTCACCTGGTTTGGGTAATCGGAGAATAGAAGGTCGGTAGAGCCCTCTTGTTACTTCTCGAGCTGCCTCCGCTTGGGAATTCCTTCTCACCTGGTTCCAAAAATTTCATGAGAGGGAGGAAGATCTTAAGGTATTAGCACCCTGATTAGAGAAGTAATTCTCTGAATTCTTAAAAGCAAGAGAGTAGATCTCTGTCCTTAGCAGTCTCTCCTCTCTTTTTTGGAGCCCTTTCCTTTCAAGCTCTCGCCCCTGGTAGGCTATTTATAAGGAGTAGGGGTATAATCGCCCTAAAAATCTAGAAACAGATTGGGTCAATCTGTTTTACATCCGGTAAGTAGCCTCGCCGCAAGGCTAGAATCAGCTTCTGTGAAGCAAAGAATAGCTGATCTCTTGATCTGCTCTGCTAAATAAAGGATACTCCCTTGATTCTTTTCAAATAACTGAAAGATCTTCCCTGATCTTCTCACTTGATTGGGAGAGTCAATCATGGCAAACAACTGCCAAATTTGATCTCAATTAGATTTGATCTCATCTAGAGATTTGATTGGTCAAAGGTGACCATAAAAGACCCGCAGTGGAGTCATTGCGTTGAGCTCATGGCGGAGCTGGGAGAAGCATCTGGCGAAGTTAAAGAAAGCTCTTCAGTGGAGCTGGATAACTTTATGGCGAAGCTACCAATTACCCTTTTGCGCAGCTGCATAGGGCTTCAAGCGAAGCTAACTCTCTGTAGAGTTAACTGAGCATTTCTGTGCGAAGTTGTACGTTAGCTCACAGCGAGGCTATGAAGGAGCTTCCTGTGATGCTAAGCAACTTTAGCTTCTTATGCGAGACTTATCTCGTGGGCTCATGCGAGACTAAGTGTTGAGCTAACTTAGTGTCTCTGGACCTGCTTGGGCATTCTCACGAGCTTTTCTTGGCTTAGTGTCTGCTTCACTGGATCAGTAGAGTCCAAGTTGTTGATACGTCCCTTTGAGATGGGTAAAGAACTGGTCGTCAGCTTGTCTGCCGCTTGTCTTTTGTAGATGTCAACAAGTTAGACATTGTTTAGGCCAGTTAGGAATCTTGTCTTTTTTAGAGTGTCAATAAGACCCCCCCAAAGTTTTCATGAGTCTACAATGGAATGGTTCAGACTCTGAAATACTTTGAACTGCTTTGATTGATGGTATGTGAAATGCTAACGTCGCCATAGTGGTTAAGTTCAGCTTCGCTTTCAATTCTGCTTCCGGATTAGAATAAATTCACCAAGGAATCGTGTAGATTCGTAATTCTGGATAGCTACTCGTTTGGATGGCTTCGCGTCTGGGTAACTTCGCATTAACTCGATGTTTGGAAAGACGTTCCTTTCCTGAGACTAAATGCTTTTTCGCGAGTTACGAGAGGGATTATTCCCTTTTCCGAGGTTGGAATAACCTCTCTCGCCTTTAACTAGGGAGATTGTTCCCTTTCTCGAGGCTAAGCATTTAGATGCTTTAACTTCACCCGCGCTCCTAAGCTTGAAGCGTCAGCGGCGTGGTCAGGCAATGAGGTCTATAAATATGACACTTGAAGTCCTTTTCAGAGAAACATACTTTTCTCTTTCTGAAAGGTCTGTTCATGACATCTCCTCGTTGCTGATTAGTCTCGAATTTTGCATAATTTGTATCACATATTCACATTGATTTCATATTAAATTCTACTAATAAAACTTTGCTTGCTTGATTCTAGGTCCATGGTGTGCAATGAAGAAGAAGACCCCAAACCACTATTTAATTAGTGATTGAAGGCCTATTAAAGATAGCCATTGACCTAGAGAGCTGATTCTGTCAAAACCAGGGGCTGCAAACCAGAAACTGGGCACAGGGCCTGACAGGGGACAGACGGGATCGCGCGCGGCTCGAAGCGTCGCGCGCGGCCCGAGCATGGCCGCAGCCGCGGCCGCGTTTGGGTCAGGGCTTTTCCCCTGGCCCCCTGTTCCCCTGGTACCTATAAATACCCCCTTGGGGTTCCAGAGTTGGGGATATACAGAGTTTAGAATAGTTTCATTTCCATGTTGTAGTTTAGGGTAGTTTAGTTTAGGTTAGTTCTTCTTCCCCATTGTATTTCCATTTTGTTTTAGATCTTTTATTAGAAGAAAGAGTGATACATGAGTGGAATGAAAGAGTGCTTGTAATAGAATGTGACAAGCTATGAAAGGTGCTCTCTTTTCCTCTCTTTGTTTTCTATCTAACTTCTTTTACATGCATAGCTAATCTTTTCTCTCATGGCAACTAACTACTAACCACCAACTTGCTAACTTCTTTTATGATAATCTACATGAATCTAATAGCCTCGATTTGGTCTTGCTCTTGCAAGAGCCATTGATGGCTCATGATGATGGATCTAACACTCTAACTTCCCCACCACTAACAAGCTAACATTACTTTACTTCATACTTGCTCTTATTGGGTTTGATGATTTAAGTGTAGCTTGCACTTGTTTGTTGAGTTGGATTGTGATGAGCTACATATGGGTCATGCTTTGAATTGCTCTTGAACCAAGGACTAGTGATGGCCAATGATACATGTGAGGCAACTATCACTAAGAGGTTAGCGTGTTGGTGGAGTCATTAGTAGTTAGTAGCCATGAGTTTTCTCTCTCTTTCACTTGTTTTAGAAATATTCCAAAAACCACAAGTACCATTCTATTCTATGTTTCCCACTTCTTCGTATTTCACCGTACTTCTCTTTTCATTCTTTGTTTTATTTTCTTTTCATTCTTAAAACTTTGAAGAACTTTATAACAAACATGTGAATCAACCGGTAAAGCTTCTATCGCCTCCCGTCCTTGTGGATTCGACTCGTTTTAGCCTCTATGCTATAACGGAAGTATTGAGGAAACCAAAGCACACACACTTTAAATCTTAACTTCAAAACATACACTTTTTGTGTGCGGTTTCCCCGATCAAATTTTGGTGCCATTACCGGGGATGGGAACGGTTTGATTTCACAAGTTTGCTAACTTTTCTTCTTTATTTTTTGGTGTGCAGGTTAAAGTTTTAGCATTGCAGAAGCCCACACTTGCTCAAGTATGGTCGGGTAAATTATTGTATATTTTTATATTCTACTGCTAATTTTTTGTTTATATTACCTGTGCACTGTAAATAATTGTAAGAACTAAAATACAGAAATTGGATGTTTTAAAACGGTTTAGACATTTGCATCTAGGCACGTGTCAATTTTATTCCAATATACTGTATTTTATTCTTATGTTGTGGTGATACTGATAGGAGGTGTACATATTGCATTGCATATAGTTAGGACAAACACTTCAGTGATTTACTCGCTTTTTTGTGTTCATCTTATCTATATTGCACACTTGCACAAATTAAACTTAAAGGGCAACACCCAATACAACATAAGGTGGGAAAGTTATTACCCTCCCTTAGCCCAAAAATCACCTCCCTACTCACACAAACCACGCCTTAATAAAAATTGCTAGACGTTGGCCCCTAGGGACATCTCGGACTCATTTAGGAGATTGACCTAAGGGGAAAGCTGTTAGAATTTGACTCTTGCTAAATTGGTGTCTAAGGTTGGGGATTGAGAGGCGAAACCTTAAAGAACGGTGGTTTGGCATAATTAGGCCCGTTGCTCCTGCACGGATACCTCCCACTGATCTTGCCCCTACCTGGCCGATTAACTCGTGGTCAGCTTCTGACAATAGACCCTCCGTGGACAGTCTAACCAGTTAGGAGTCGTCTAGGTCTAAGTCAACCCTAGCATAGGCTTGTTTTCTTTTTCTTTGTTTGTTTGTTTGTTATTTGTTTGTTTTCTTTTTTTTGTAAATTGTGAAATGGATTTTAACAACAATAATTCTTTCAATCATGATATAAATCCATATTTCACTCCGACCTCATTTGACTCGGATAACTCCAGCCCGGCTATGTACAACATGAACCAACCATATATGTCGAGTTGGGATTATCCGACTCAATATGACCCTTATCCTCAATCATATGACTATAATCTTCAAAATAATTTCAACTCTTCACGGAGTTCATGGGGATTCACCTCCCCCGATTCAAATTATCAACCATATTGTCCACAATTTTCACAATATTCATTCGCCGATTTTTCTTCATATCCTCCTTTTCCTGAACCACCAATTGAAAAAAATCATCATTGCAAAGGCTTTGGAAGAAGCGACAGAGGCCCAAAAAAAAATTGAAAATAATATGGCCTTATCATGTCCACAAAATTTCCAACATTCATATAGTTCTTTTGCAGAACCAATCAAAGAACAATCATTATGGGAACACACTATGGAATTTGTGCAAGAGACCGAGCGAATAATTCAAAATATGAATAAGTTCCCATGTCCATCAGATATTCATATGACTCAAGAATCTTGCCATTTTGGAAATCCAGCTTCAATTTCATCATACCAACCTGAACTTGACCAACATCTAATTGCTGATACTTTGGCAAGTTTTCCATTTCCTGAAATTGAACTTGAATATGAATGTGAACCTGAGCCTCAATTTCGCGATTCGAGTCTAATTCTTGAATCAATATCGACTCCTGTAGTGTTACCTAAACTAAGTAACATTCTTAAGCCAGTTTTGATTCCCATACTTCCTGAACTTGAATCAATCATTTCACCCATTCACATTACTTCTGTGGACGAAAATCAAAATTCAATTTCCTTACATCCTTTTGAACTTGCCCAAAATTTTGAGAACCACCATGAAATTTTAGCAAGTTATCCTTTTCTCGAAATTGAACTTGAGCTTGAAAGTGATCCTGAACCTCAAGTTGGTAATTCTATTTCACTTTTTGATTCAATAATGACCCCGGTATCTTTACCAGATTTTTTCTCTATTCCGGAGTCAACATTGAATCCTGTCCAGTACACCGTGAAATGGAATCACCAAACTCTTATGATCACACTTCATTCACGGGAAAAGTGTGTGAACATCAATTCTTTGGTTTGGACCCTATTTTTGAATCAATTTCGACTCTCATTGTTGACTCTCGACTTGATCTGAGTCAACTTCCCGAGTCGGTATCAGTTTTTATTCCTGATCCCTTTGAGTCCAAATCCAGCATTTTCAAAAATCACACTTCATTGTTGGACAAGAATGTTGACAAAAATGACCCAATAATTATTTTTAAAAATTGAAAATTAGATGGGGATAATTTTTTAAATAAGACCATCCAGTCCATCCTTCTTTTACTAGGTCATATTAGAGAGGTCATTGGTGGGTTCCTGCAAGACCCATGCTATTTTGATTGAGTCGCAATGCTTGGCCCAATCAGACCATCACCAGAGCCACCCCCTTGAGGTAATCTTCCTTCCCTCTCCATTTGTTTCATGTATTTACACATACACGATGCATTAAGGACCATGTATGAGATAAGTGTGGGAGAGGGTTTACTAACGTAGTTAGTTTTATATTTTCTTCCTTTTACACTTCTTTTTAATTAAACAAAAAAAATCTTTTATATAAAAACTTTTTACAAAGCTTTTTGAAACAAGATAAGATTAAGTTTTGATTTATTTTTAAGAAAATTAAGATTATCTTAGGAATTAGGAAGACCTAAAATTATGAAATTTTAAACCAAGTCAAAATAATAGATCTTGTTTAAATTTTAGGATAAGAAAGTAAAATTGAAAAGATAATTTGATCTTGAATTTTTTGCCTTAGATTTATGCACTCCACACTTACACAATTTTTTGGATTGAAACAAAGACTGAAAATGTCATAAAAATATATATTCAAAAAAAATTATGATAAATAAAAATCACTCATTGAAGTTGGGTAATTATGCCTCAGGAAGTATGATTATTCACACCTAAAATGGTGGATAAAAATAAAATAATCACCTTTAGTTTTGTGACCTTGTTTACTCGAGTCCTTAAATCCAAGGGATGTTTTCTCATCTGGTGCCCTAAGACCATCTGGTTTGGGAGTCACCGGCTAAAGGCTCACTACTCGGGTAAATAAGAAAGCCTAAGAAAACTAAGGGAAGAAAAAGAAAAAAATAATAATAATATACATATCATATATATAAACAAATGGCATGAAAGTTAAAGTCGATATCCCAAAAATCTTCACAGTTCATTAAGTGCATATTTTTTCTAAGAGTTTTATGAAAGATCAAAGAGTCAATTCAATTTTAAATTCTTATATTCAATTTATAACAAGATTTTTTGCATTTTGACTTAGTTTAAGAAAGAACAATTTCTGGTTAACCTCTGACCTTGGATCACTTATATTTTCACAAAAATATTTTAACACTTTTCTCTATTTCAAAATGTGTTTTCAAAATACTAACATTTGATTTCTTTCTTTATGGATTTTGTGGGTTTAATCCGCTGAAAACCCTCAGGAGACAAAACTCCTCCTCTGGGGGAAGCTTAGAGGTTTAACGGCTTGTTGCACATGCTCAGTGCAATCGCGTTACCTGCGAAAGTAGTGTAATAATTCCTTAGTTTTTTGTTTTTCTCGGGACGAGCAAAAGATAAGTGTGGGGTGTGATTAGTCTCTAATTTTGCATAATTTGTATCACATTTTTCACATTGATTTCATATTAAATTCTACTAATAAAGCTTTACTTGCTTGATTCTAGGTCCATGGTGTGCAATGAAGAAGAAGACCCTAAATCACAATTTAATTCGTGATTAAAGGCCTATTAAAGATAGCCATTGACCTAGAGAGCTGATTCTGTCAAAACCAGGGGCTGCAAACTAGAAACCGGGCACAGGGCCTAACAGGGACAGACGGGACCGCGCGCGGCTCGAAGCGCCGCGCGCGTGACCCCAGTAGGGCCGCAGCCGCGGTCGCGTTTTGGGCCAGGGCTTGTCCCCTGACCCCCTGTTCCCCTAGTCCTATAAATACTCCCTTGGGGTTCCAGAGTTGGGGATATACAGAGTTTAGGATAGTTTCATTTCCATGTTGTAGTTTAGGATAGTTTAGTTTAGGTTAGTTCTTCTTCCCCATTGTATTTTCCATTTTGTTTTAGATCTTGTATTAGAAGAAAGAGTGATACATGAGTGGAATGCAAGAGTGCTTGTAATAGAAGGCGACAAGCTATAAAAGGTGCTCTCTTTTCCTCCCTTTGTTTTCTATCTAACTTCTTTTACATGCATAGCTAATCTTTTCTCTCATGGCAACTAACTACTAACCACCAACTTGGTAACTTCTTTTATGATAATCCACATGAATATAATAGCCTCGATTTGGCCTTACTCTTGCAAGAGCCATTGATTGCTCATGATGATGGATCTAACACTCTAACTTCCCAACCACTAACATGCTAACATTACTTTACTTCATGCTTGCTCTTATTGGGTTTTGATGATTTAAGTGTAGCTTGCACTTGTTTGTTGAGTTGGGTTTTGATGAGTTACATATGGGTCATGCTTTGAATTGCTCTTGAACTAAGGACTAGTGATGGCCAATGATACATGTGAGGCAACTATCACTAAGAGGTTAGCGTGTTGGTGGAGTCATTAGTAGTTAGTAGCCGTGAGTTTTCTTTCTCTTTCACTTATTTTAGAAATATTCCAAAAATCACAAGTACCATTCTATTCTATGTTTCCCACTTCTTCGTATTTTATCGTACTTCTCTTTTCATTCTTTGTTTTATTTTCTTTTCATTCTTTAAAACTTTGAAGAACTTTTTAACAAACACGTGAATCAACCGGTAAAGCTTCTATTGCCTCCCGTCCTTGTGGATTCGACTCGTTTTAGCCTCTATGCTATAACGAAAGTATCGAGGAAGCCAAAGCGCACACACTTTAAATCTTAACTTCAAAACATACACTTTTTGTGTGCGGTTTTCCCCCGATCAGTTGCCCAGAAAAGGCGACTCAGATCTCTAGAATAGTGGGGGCGCCCACTCTGGTCACTAACCGGCCAATAGCTGGTAAGTCTCGGTCATCCGGTGACTTTCAGGGAGTTTATCTCCCTTAGCTTTACCAGCTATCTTAGGGATTAAATTCCCTTGATCATTGCATTTTGCTGATTTTCAGAAAAGGGTTTCAGCCTTATTTTTAAGCTTCTCGGTGAAGCTAGCATTCTCGCTTTTTTCATACAGGGTCATTGCCTTGACTTGTCAAGTCTGCTTGTTAAATTTTCCATGCAGGCAAGGCTTAGGACTTGGCCTCTTCAAGGTTGAGCCGGTCTTGCCATATAGGTGGGGTCAAGACTGCGTCCCTCTGGGCCAGTCTGGCCCAGCCATATAGGCGAGGCTAGGACTTGGCTCATGCTGGGCCAGCCCATCATCACTGTGCGAGAGAGGCTATCCTCTGCTTAACTGAAATCCATCCTTAAAGCACAGCTGGATTGGATATGAATTGCTTCGCCCAAAGATTTTGACTTAGCGTTTCATCTTTGCAGTTTTCTTTTGATTTAACGCTAACTTGTTTCCAGTTTGCATTACAGCGAACTGTGCTCGCCAGTCTTTCGTCTTGATGAAAGATACTAGAAACCTGCTTCTTGATTTTCAAGTTGAAGCTTTGACCATAAGTAGGAGGAACATACTGGAGCAAGTGATATGCGTTCCAAAAAGAGGTTGGCAGTTGCTTATCCAAGATGATCCACTTCGGGAAGGGGTTGGTAGTCGTTTATCTGAGATGATCCACTTCGGGAAGAGGTTGGTAGTCGCTTATCCAAGATGATCCACTTCAGGAAAACGGGCGTCACCTGTAAGGTCTCGGATCCTTCCTTTGCCAATTTTAATCAAAGAAGATCCGGCTTTATGTTGGCAACCAGTCCTTTGCCAATTTTCATCAAAGAAGATCCAGCTTCTTGATGACAAAATCTGCCATTAAGCGAAGGATTACGGCCTTGCACAGGAGGAAGACCTTTCGTGTCCAGTTAAAATGGTTCATCACCCCGGATGTAGATAAGATGATTTGTCTGCCTTTGGAGTAATGATTTTGTTGTATGAAAGACGATCTTGATGTAGTATCAATGTATCTTCCTTTTTGAATCAATAAAAATGTTTATTTTCTACTTATCTGCTTTGTTTCCCTCCTTTTTTGATTCGAAAACACCTGGATTGGGCTAGCTTTAGGTAAGTCTTTTCCTTAGAAGGAAATAGAAGCCCTCAACAGAGCTAAATTTCTGGCGAAGTTGGAGATAGACTCCCAACTAAGTTAGGAACAAGTCTCTGTCGAAGCTAACACTGAATTTTCGCGAAGCTAGAGATGTGCTTTTAGCAGGGCTAAGGCACGTTTCTCAGCAAAGTTACTCAAGCGTCGCGCGAAGTCAACGCTGAACTCTTGGCAGAGTTAGCCCTTAGCAGGGCTGAAGTAACGTTTCTCGGGAAGGTGCTTAGGCGCCGTTTCAAATTAATTTGAAACGACCGCCTGCGCTCCTTACGAGGAGGTAATTGTTTAGGCAATCTTAAGTCTATAAAAGCCCGATTGGGCTGAAAGAGAAAGAATTACTTCTCTTTAAATTTTCAGAGAAACAAATCTCCTTTTCCTCCTTCTTCGTTTAATATTTTAAGAACTTTTCAGTTCTTCCATGGCCCCAAAAGACGAGCAGGCAAAGAGGCAGCGACCTCTGCGACGGAGGGGCCTCCTCCTCCTCCGGTCATTGAGCGCCCTATTGCGGGTAGGGATTTTTCCCTTTTACTCAGAGATTTTCATCTCTTTTCGAAGCCAACTTCTGGCTATCTCATAATGAATTAGAATGATTCATTGTGATCCAGTGATCTCAGGGAGTTCAACTCTCTTAATTTTCTTTGCTGACCTCTTAGCGAATTTAATTCCCCTTAATTTCTCAACTGGAAATTTAGGGACCGAATGGTTTCTTCTCCAAGCTTATGTGTGAAGCTAACCCTTAGGCGGTTCACATTCTGTTAAATAGCAGGATGCGAAGCTAGCCTTAGAAGCGTAGCTGGAAAAGGACTTTAAAGCCTTTAAAATGATTTTAGGCAACAGTGCCCTTCTGGCGAAGTTAGCCCTTGAGGGCTTCTTCGCATTCTGTTCGGCGATAGGCTGCCAGGCAAAGCTTTCAGAGCGAAGCTAACACTTGGATATTTTCTGCATTTTGCCCTCGTGCAGAGTGTGGAGCTAAGTGGCGGCTGCGAAGCTGAGCTTCGGGGCGTAGCTAATGCTAGGCTAGCTTCACTCGGAGAGCGGAGCTATGCCTCAGCAAAAATTATATTCTTACTTTAGCTTTCTTTAGCAAATGAACTAATATGATTTCTTCTTGCTTTTGCAGTGCACTATACTACGGGTCCTCTGAACAGTCTCTTTGGAACAGCCAGGGGGTTAGACGGCAATGTTAGCCTGAGTTCCAAGGGCAGGCTTCACTATTCAGTGAGCGAAGTGCTCCCGGTCGGGATGCACTTATCTATGCTGGAGATCAGCGTATCATGAGGAGCATCTTAACCACTGATCCCCTTGAAGATTCTGATCGAAAAATTTATCGGAAGCCCGGCTTCATGTTCGGGGATGCAGCGCCAGATACTGATCATCAGCTGCTAGCCGGAGAGGGGCAGTGAATTTTCAATCTGGATGGCGAGAAGTATTATCTCCCATCTAGCAAGCATCATTTTCCACTGTCTTTCTTCCAGTGCGTGACGAAGGCTCGGAAGATGCAGTGGCAAGTGACTCGGACTACTGACTCCGTTCACGTGGGGAAGTTGATAGCTTCGCCTCCTAGTTACACAAGGGCGGGTCCTCCTCGTTGTATATTAGGTCTCCACCCTGGAAACGTTCTCCCGGACATTCCAGTGGGGACAAATCCCGCGGTGGCTCAGACTTTTGGAAATCAGTTCTTCAAAGCTCGTGGTAATTATCCAGCCACTGATTTCAGGACCCCTGGGTGGATTCACCCTCCCAAGGCACGGTGGAGGGACTTGACCTTATATGTCTTGGCCCATTTTGAAGAGAACCTGGAGAGATTGGGACTTTATGAGGTTGTCAGGGCAACTTGTTACGGCATCCAGATGAGCGTAGCGAACTTCTTCGCCATCTTTGAGTTATACTGCCCAGCTACAGGGACTTTCTTCACCCCTGTAGGCAAATTAGGCATGGCTTTGAACGAGATGTGGGAAGTCTCTGCTCTGCCCTTGGGAGCTCTCCCATATGAAGAATATTTCCCGTGCGAGGCGGAACTGGTGCTTCTGGAGAGGCAGAAGCCCACCTTGTTTGAGACTTACCGGGAGTTGATGTGCCACCTCTACATCTACTCGAGTATGCATGGGAGTCATAAGGGAGCTTCATACAGTTCGAAGAGCTGGGGGAATTATTTGCTCCCCAACCTGGAGGATGCTCCTGAGGCAGCTCACTACGGGGTTGCAGATGAGGATATTTTCCAAAGGATGCAAGAACACTCCCAAGGGGATATGATTTTGGAAGAGAATGATGGACCTTACGAGAAAGGTGATATTCTCTAGAGTTTCCATCATTAGGCTCGTCGACCGCTGTCTCGGAAGGCACTTTTGGCCGAGTTTTTATCGGTTTGGCTGAAGAGATGCGTGTGATTGCTAAAATGAAAGAACAATCAAAAAGTTTTACCGTGTAGCTTGTGGCTAACGGGTCGTGTCCACAAGGAGGAATACGATGAAAGCTTTTTGGTATTTCATTTAATGACAAAGAATTGTGCTCGTTTTTTAATTGAAAAGAGAATGGAAAGAAGGAGATGATTAAAAGGGAAATTGCAACTTTGGAGAAGGCTTTGGAGAAAGTGATTAAAAAGCTTGAAAATTGTTTGGTTGATTTTAATAAAGAAGAAAATCTGGGCTCACTATCTCACTACTCAACCGTTTATTCTTCTATTGAAATCCTAAGTGCCTTAACTTGATCATAGGCAAAACTTAAGGTTGACTTTAGAAAGTTTGAAGTAAAGCACATAAGATGGTTGGAAGAGTTCACTCTTTTCTTTAAGAAATCGTTTCGAATCGAATGTTAAATCATCAAGCGCGAAGAAGCAAGTATGAAATAAAAACAGTTCAAGAAATGTTCTTAAAAGAAGTAGGAGTTTAAAGATCCAAACCCATCCTCATGTGCCTTCAAGAACACTTTCAAAAGGAAAGGCTTTAAGTTAGGCATGCAAATGATTCATTGGGTCTTTTTCATGAAAATCAGAAAAGAAAAAGAATTGGAGAGAGGTACAATAGTGAGCCCAGAAAATCGATTTAGCTACTCATGGAACACAAGAAACAATGCAAGTAATTAAAGTATAACATACCGTAAAATGAGTAGAAGAAAATGGAGCTCGACTCTTGTATTGATATCAATCTTCAAGTTACAAGCACTCAATTCCTCTCTCTCTCTCTCAAGTGTTTATACTGAAATACAAATTGCAAAACAAAATACAACTTTTAAACTATCTAACAAAGAGCCTAAATCCTTAAAGAAATAACAAAAATTCTAATCCTAGTCTTCGCTAAATTTCAGTACAAAACCCTAGTTTTTATAGGCAAAACCTCAGAGGGAAGGGAGTGAGGAGATAAGGGGAGCAAACGCTCCCCTTATCTCCACCAACAAGCCACGGATCTGCGGCTTGGGCCGCGGATCCGCGGCTTGGATGTGCCCAATTGGCCACATCCAGGTGGAGGGATGGTTGGCGTGGCTTTGTGCTTCCTTTTGTCTTGTTGGATTTGTTGTTTCAGCTCCCTGATTTGAAGAAACATTCTTTGATTTGTTGGCTTCAACCGCTTGATTTGGGAGAATTCATTTCAACCAGTTTTTAACCTCTCTGATATGCCAAGATTTTCTCTGATTCCCTGGTTTCGAATTTATTCTGAATCAAATGGGCTTTCGTGCTCGTTTCTCTTGCCTATCCTTTAGCAATGGGCCTGCATTTTATAAAGAACAATAGGACTTATTAATATGATTTATTTAGATAACAAGCATGAAAATGTGACAATATGTATGCAATATATGTGACCGATCTCACCCCTACACTTATCTTTTGCTCGCCCTCGAGCAAAATATCAAAACTAATCTTAATTAATTATTAGACCACTTTCGCAGGTCACTCGATTGCACTGAGCATGTGCAACAAGCCGTTAAACTTCTAGGTTACCCCTAGAGGACGAGTTTTGTCTCGTGAGGGCTTTTAGTGGATTGCACACACAAAATTCATAAAGAAAGAGAAAAAAGTTAGTATTTTCGAAAAGCATTTTTAAAGGAGAAAATATTTGAAGTATATTTGTAAGAGTTTAAGTAATCTATAAGTTATAGGAATATCAAATTTTTCATTCCGAAACTTAGTCTCTATTCAAAAATATGTCATCATCAAAGTAAGGAGTCAAATTGTACTTCTCATCTAGTCTATTAATTTACCCTGAGTCGTATGCACCATCGTGATTGTGAAGTTTGACTAAGGGTTCTTTAACATTAACTCTATGCCTTATTTATATTTATTTTTGGTGGAATTTATTCCTCAACTTCATTAGGCTTTCTAATCTGCCCATATAACGAGCCTTTAGTCAGTGACACCCAAACCAGACAGTTTTAGAGTACCAGTTGAGAAAACACCCCTAAGGACTTAAACACTCGAGCAGACAAGGCCACGAAACCAAGGTTTTTATTTATAAAATGTACCCCTTTTAGGCGTGAATACTTATGCTTCATGAGGCACAAATACCCAGCTTAATCAGAGGATTTATATATATTTTTTTTCAAACTTATCTAATTATCTTTTGCATAAATACCAAGGCTTGCTTAGGCCAAAGCACCTAGCTAATCAATAATTAGATTTGTTTATTATTTTTTCTCTTTTTTTTCATACATATATACCTTTTTTTATAAGGCATAAGAGTCTTTGTTTTTAAACCCTAAGTGTGTAAGTGTATTTAGTGTGCATATTTCATCAAGGAAATATCAAAAATAAATTACTTTCACAAATTTTCTTCCTAACCCTAAAAATCAAACAAGTCATCTTATTTTGACCAAGTGTAAGAAATCCTAATTATGATTTTCCTATTCCTTAAAATTGACTTAATTTCTTACAAAAATATATCAAAATATTGTTTTTACCTTTCAAAAAGTTTTTTTTAATATATATATACAAAAAAAAATTTTAAGTTATATTAGTCATGTTAGAACCCTCCCCCACACTTATCTCATGCATTGTCTCCAATGTATGAAAGAAATGTATACATGCATGAAATGAAATGTAAAAGAGGTGCATATATTATACAGAAAAAATATGTACAACATCAAGTTTCTCTCACACCTAGATCTTTTTCGGTCTTATCCCTCTAGCTCTCTTCCCATCATTCCAATGGGTCCTCTTTATAGGGCATAGTGGGTAGGCCAATTGTTTTGTCATTTTAGCTTCCTTCCTCCCCAGTCTCACCTTTCTTTAGGTGTTTCTTCCTCATATTGCTACAATCATTATTCAAAAATTTATCTCCGCCACACTTCTCAGTTAGATCTTCTTCATTATGAATGCCTAGGAATTCTAACTCAGTTCCATAGATCTCCTTAAAGCTTAGGTCAACACTTTCCCCTGGAAATGTATAATTAACCAAATGACCCTAGTTAGTTTATCCAAACACATGAGTTCTTCTTCGAAGAGGTTTTCAAAGAGTATGTCAATTGGAGGTTCTTGAATTATATTCTCATACGATACATTATTGGTTGGCTAATCGAAAGTGAAGATATTCAAATCAAATTTCCCCTTTTAAAGGGTACTCTAACATTAGGATCTCTGACATATACCTTCTCATCAAGATAATCGCATTCATTAAATAATTCATTAAGAAATAGCGACTCATCTTCTATATCTTCACTTTCTTCATCACAATTATTTTCAACAAAATTTACCTCAAATGTTTGATCTCTTATCTTACGAGGTTATTTTTCTAGGTTGAAGACATTGACTTCTATAGTCATGTCCCCAAAAGTTAACCTCGTGGACCCATTCCTACAATTGATGACGGCATTGGCAGTAGTAAGGAATGGTCGCCCTAGGATAACAGAAGTTTGAGCCCTATGATTAAAGTTGGACACAGGTTGTGTCTCTAGAACTATGAAATCGACAGGATAAATAAACTCCCCGACCCGGATTAGAACATCATTAATCTCTCCTTTTGGGACTTTTACTGAACGGTCAGCCAGTTGGATAGTGACTCGAGTTGGACTAAGATCGCCCAACCCGAGTTGTTGATAAACTGAGAATGGAAGCAAGTTGATACTTGCCCCCAAGTCAAGAAGTGCGCGATTAATCTAGGCTTGTCTTATTGTGCAGGCAATGGTTGGACTACCTGGATCCTTATACTTAACAGGGATCGGACCCGATAGTAGCTCACTAATGTTAGTGGGTAAGAAGACCTTTTTAGGTACATTAGTCTTTCTCTTCTTGGTGCACATGCCCTTAAGAAACTTAGCATAAGATGGGACTTGTTGGATGGCATCAAGAAGTTGCACATTTATCTTCACTTGATTAAAGATCTCAATTATCTTATCCATGTATGGATTTTGCTTATTTTTCAGCCTATTAGAAAATGGTGCTATAGGCTGGTGCACATCACTGGTTGACTTATCTTTTTCAGATTCATCAAATTTAGGAGGAGTGGGATTAGATGAGGTGGATGCTGAAGTGTGATTGTGCTGACTAGGATTAGGTGGTGTTGACACTTGATTATCAACTTTCTTTCCCGACCTCAATGTATAAACAGCATTATATTGATTCAGTGATTAATCCTCAACCAAATGAGCTTGTTGTGAATTCTTAGGATTCATAATTGGTTGACTGGGCAAGGTACCCTTTTACCTCTCATGTTGTGGATTGGCTAACTGACTCATTTGACCCTCTAGCCTCTGTATTATTTGCATGAGGGAATCTTGGTTCTTCATGTACCTTTCCATGTTTCTCTCAAAATCAGTCATTCTCCTTTCGAGTTGAGAATTCTGGAAGGAAGATGGTGGAGCTTGGTTGAAAAAATTTTGTTGATAATTTGAAAAATTATTGGGAGAATTGTGAGGGTGATTGGAAAAGTTGGGTTGATGATTGGAAGAATTATTGGAATGATGGAAGTGGCTTGCATGGTTTGACTGTGGGTGGTCATTATTTTGTTGGCTCCATGAGAAATTTGGGTGATTTCTCCAGCCAGGATTGTACGTTGGAGCGTAAGGATCATTGTTCGGCCTTGAAAAGGCCGCATTCATTGGTTCAGGAAAGTGTTGGTGAGCTTGAAATATAGGACACTCCTCAAACAAATGATTCATGGCCTGACAGTAAGTATAACCCGGAGTTGGAAATTGGTTTGGGCTAACTTGATTCACTAGACTTGGTTCTTTAGTTTCTAGAGCTTCCAGTCTTCTCGCTAGGTTAGCTAGCTTAGCCTCGTTAGCTATGGATGATTCAATTGAATGGAGACCTCCTTTTGAAGAGATAGAAGTTGGATTTCTAGAGCTTTCACTAGTAGGTTCCCATTGCATGGTCTTTTCAGCTAGATTCTCATATAAATACCATCCTTCATGCTCATCCTTCTGCAAGAATCCCCCTTGGCACATGCTTTCTAAGAGGGTCTTGGTCGAGTAGTCTAAACCGTCATAAAGAATTTGGCATTATCGCCATTTCTCTATTCCATGATGAGGACATTGGACAAGGTCTTTGAAGCGTTCAAAGTACCTCCAAAACGGTTCACTAGGTTCTTTCTTGAACTCATGATGTTTTTCCTAACGAGAGCGATTTTGTGGATTGGATAGAATTTCTTCAAGAAGACCTTGATGAAACCATCCCAAGATGTGATGGAGCCGGCCGCTAAGTTGTAGAGCCATTTCTTGGCTAAGTCCTTAAGATCAAATGGGACAAATCTCAACCTAATAGCATCATCTGCAAGGTGTGGGATTTTCAGCATTAAGCATACTTCCTTAAATTCTCTTATGAAAAAATAGGCATCTTCGGACTCTAAGCCATGGAACTTAGGGAGTGTATTAATGAACTGTGGCTTAAGCTCAAAGTTGTGTTCACCAACCGATAGAAGTTGGATGCAGGATGGAAGTGATGTTCTAATGGGATAGAACCTATCCTGCAAAGATGTCGGTCGATCCATAACCGAATCTGGTCTTATTTCGAACTTGGGTGGTGATGTGTTTCTAGTTAACCTAGATGAATTAGGGTCTCTTGACCACACTTGCATATACAAATACAATCACAAACAAGTTCACTGATAGTCAAGAAGAGAAAACAACCAAGCCTAGTCTAAGGTAACCTTGACCTAGACAACTCCTAACTTGTTGATTGTCCACAGGAGGTATAATGTAGACTTTGACCATAAGCTAATCAGCCAGGTCAGGGCAAGATTGGTGGGAGGTTATCCGTCAAAGACGTTCCTTAATTAAGTAACCAGCAACCTTCGGGCTTTCGGCCCTCAATCCCCTTCCTAGACACTGATTTGGCAGGAGTCAAATTCCAACACCTTCCCCCTTAGGATAATCTCCTAGTGAGTTCGAGATGTCCCTAAGGCCAACGTCTATCAGATTTTACTTAGGCTTAGGTTGTGCGTGCTTGGAGATGGTTTGTGGGCTAAGGAAGGGTAATAACTTTCCCACCTTAGCTTGACTTGGATTTTGCCCTTAGAATTGATGCGTGCAAAGTGTGCAAGATATAGAAAAGTAGCATTCAAAAGCAAATATCACCAAGAATGTTTCCTAAACTATATGCTATGCATACATACCTTGCCTCCAGCTATCTTCAATAGTAATTGTAAAATAAACGTAATTAGACAAATGCCTAAAATGCAAGTCTAAACGTTTTTTAAGCAATTAACAATCACTCAAATTACTATTGGATTAAAACAGGGATAGTGGATAATAGATATAGCAAGAATATAACATACAAAAACTTAATTTTTTGCGAGCAATATGTCCTGCAAAAAAGAGTTTTAGTAGTCTAATGAAATTTTCAACTTTTGCAACGCAATTTCTTGAAATTTTGTTTCCTACTTTCGAGAGTAGGGGCACAGAATTTGCAAGTCTTCTCTTACAAAGCTTGAATGCTAGATCTAAATCTTAAAGTCCCTGAAACAACACACAAAACTTGTTAAAAGACAAATACACCGTTCCTCCCGGCAACGGCGCCAAAATTTGATTGCTAAAATGAAAGAACAATCAAAGAGTTAAGAATTTTACCGTGTAACTTGTGGCTAACGGGTCGTGTCCACGAGGAGGAATGCTATGAAAGCTTTTCGGTGTTTCGTTTAATGACAAAGAATTGTGCTCATTTTTTAATTGAAAAGAGAATGGAAAGAAGGAGATGATTAAAAGAGAAATTGCAACTTTGGAGAAGGCTTTGGAGAAAGTGATTTAAAAAGCTTGAAAATTATTTGGTTGATTTTAATAAAGAAGAAAATCTGGGCTCACTATCTCACTACTCAACCGTTTATTTTTCTATTGAAATCCTAAGTGCCTCAACTTGATCATAGGCAAAACTTAAGGTTGACTTTAGAAAGTTTGAAGTAAAGCACATAAGATGGTTGGAAGAGTTCACTCTTTTCTTTAAGAAATCGTTTCGAATCGAATGTTAAATCATCAAGCACGAAGAAGCAAGTATAAAATAAAAACAGTTCAAGAAATGTTCTTAAAAGAAGTAGGAGTTTAAAGATTCAAACCCATCCTCATGTGCCTTCAAGAACACTTTCAAAAAGAAAGGCTTTAAGTTAGGCATGCAAATGATTCATTGGGTCTTTTTCATGAAAATCAGAAAAGAAGAAGAATTGGAGAGAGGTACAATAGTGAGCCCAGAAAACCGATTTAGCTACTCATGGAGAACAAGAAACAATGCAAGTAATTAAAGTATAACATACCGTAAAATGAGTAGAAGAAAATGGAGCTCGACTCTTGTATTGATATCACTTCAATCTTCAAGTTACAAGCACTCAATTCCTCTCTCTCACAAGTGTTTGTATTGAACTACAAATTGTAAAACAAAATACAACTTTTAAACTATCTAACAAAGAGCCTAAATCCTTAAAGAAATAAAAAAAATTCTAATCCTAGTCTTCGCTAAATTTTCAGTACAAAACCCTAACTTTTATAGGCAAAACCTCAGAGGAAAGGAAGTGAGGAGATAAGGGGAGCAAACGCTGTGGCCAATTGGCCACAAACAGGTGGAGGGATGGTTGGCGTGGCTTTGTGCTTCCTTTTGTCTTGTTGGATTTGCTGTTTCAGCTCCCTGATTTGACGAAACGATCTTTGATTTGTTGGCTTCAACCGCTTGATTTGGGAGGATTCATTTCAATTGGTTTTCAACCTCTCTGATATGCCAAGATTTGCTCTGATTCCCTGGTTTCGAATTTATTCTGAATTAAATGGGCTTTCGGGCTCGTTTCTCTGGCCTATCCTTTAGCAATGGGCCTTCATTTTATAAAGAACAATAGGACTTATTAATATGATTTATTTAGATAACAAGCATGAAAATGTGACAATACGTATGCAATATATGTGACCGATCAGCATGCTGCCATCTCCCTCTAGTGACGTCATCCTTCCGATTGTCTTATTGCTGGCCGTTCGTCTAGTCCACGGTCGTTCCCTTGGACTTCTCCCAGCAATGGTGTGCTGTATTCAGTGGGGCCTTCGTGCATTGACGGAGGCTTTCTGTAGGCCATCAGTAACGAAGAGGGGCAATGGCACTATCCTGCCTTGCGACGGACCAAACCCCAGGATCGGTTTGCCATATACTTATTTGATGGCATGATTTGCCCTTCACTGCCCTTCCATTATCCAAGCCAGTGAGGAACCTCCAGAAGGCGTTCGGATGGCGCTTCTCCGTCGATTCGAGGGGTGTTCATGGTTAATGACTTATGTGGTCGCAGTTCGCAAGCTGCTGAGCCGGTATGACGTTTACAGTTTTTTCTGCTGCTTTCCTTACATCCGCGGTGCAGGCTATGGCGAAGAATTTAAGGATGTAGGAGATGGGCAAACGTCACTGAGTCGGGGAGTTTTTGAGTGGCTGGTTAGCACCCGGCCATCCCATCTGGTGTACAGGAGTGGGGATACCTGCCACTTGGAACCTTATGTCCCGAGTCGGTTTGCTCGTCAATTCGGGTATGACCAACTGTACATAGGTAACCCGAACATTAATCTGGCCTTTATAGGGAGCCTCATTGATGGTGCTCGTGCCTGGCGGTTCTACATCGCTGGCTGTACTGAGGCACGGCTATGCATGCCGCTGAGGACTCTGAATCTTCAGACAACTTTGGGGTTCTGTCAGTGGTACAGAACTTCGAACTCCACACCAACCGGGTTTTCTATTAACTCTTTTGGCGTGAAGTTAATCTCTCAGCGGCTGAAGCAGAAAGTCACTGAGAGAGGTGAGGGCAGGAGGGTCCGCGTGCCAGGCCTCGGGGAATTCGTCCCCACTGCTGATAGTGAGGCTTTGAATGCAGAGAGTCCTCGTTTTGAGGGAAATGCAGGTGTTGAGGTTCCAACTGATGCTCCTGGTGGGGTAGGCACGGCCCCTATGGAACATGTTGATGTAGAAGAAGTGGAGGAAGAAGATCCCGACGTCCACTTCAAGCGAAAGCGGGAAGGTGGATCTCGTAGGAAGAGGGTAGTGAAGAGGCCTCGTCGCTACATTCCCACCATTATTGCAGAGGGTGAGTCAACCGTGGCAGCTCCTCCTCCTGCTCCGTTAATCATTAGGCTGTCAGCTCTGAGACAGACCGTTAATAAAGCTGTTCCTGACCTGAGTAAGACCAGCCCTGTTCTTGCAACATATCCTTATATATTTCGTACAGCTCATTGTTTATTCTATGATTCAGGAACTGAGACGGTAAGAGACCCAAGTGCCGAGGTTGTAGGAGAACAAGGAGATTATTATGATCCCCTGTTCACTTATAAAAAAGGCGATGAGGCTGGCTACTTCGTCGCCTCAGAAGACTCTGGAGGTGATGCGGCCGACGTCGGTCCTTCGGGTGTTGGAACCTCAAAAGGAAGTCCAATGGCCTCCAGTTCTTTAGGTTGGACCACAGAGGATTCGGCGAGTGAAGGTGGGCTGGCCGTCCGTGTTAATTCTGCCAAAGATTTTCCTATAGAGCCTGAGGGGACTGATGCCGTCATCGAGGAATTTCAGATAGAGACTGCGGCCAAGGCAGTTGAGGCGATACCACCTCCTGGTAACATTTTGATTTTCTGTGAGTAATTTTCTCTTGATGTTCATTACGCCTTGGTAAATCAAAGTTTTACCACAGGTGTTCCGCCTTTGGGCGCATCGACTTTAAGGGAGCTAGGCAATCCTCCTAACTGGATCAGGGGTGATGCGAGTACTTCGACCGCGGTGGATGCTGCTGAGTTGGATGTCTTGTATCACGGCCTGCCCTCCTATCAACCTGAACTGGCAAGTGGCCTTAAAGAGACCGACGGGATAGTGGTTACGGAACCAATCTCACTTCCAATTATGTCGGTAAGTGAACTGCCAGTGGTTTCGCCAGCGCTGCCTATCCTGCCAATTGCGAAGCTGAAGGTGATTGCCAGTCCTACTTCTCCAACACTGGTTGTTGAGCCAACTCTCCCGGAAGTAGTTACCAGTCCTACGTCGATTGTAACTAGTGTACTGATTTCAATGAGGACTCCTCCGAGATCACTGGTGATCCCTCATATCGCTCCAGCCAGTGCTTCTGCCATCCCTTCCAACGTTATGTCAGTGAAACCGGTGGAAGCTTTGCCTTCAGGGGCCACTCGTTCCCCGGGAGTAGTTGAAGCCGAGAATGAATTTGTGGTTGAGCTAGTCGACAGCTTTTATAAGGGCTTGAAGCGATCCATTGCTTTGGTCTTGAAGGGCTCGACTATCTTGTTTTCCGCTTTGAAGGTGGTCCTTTCTTGAAGTATTGACAACATTCGAGACTTTGGAGGGGATGACCAGGCCGCCACATTGGAGCTTCTGATGGACAGGCTTGAGAGGGATATGGACGAATGGCGCCATCTAAGCCATTCAGATCTGGAGTCTTCAGTTAATGACCAGCTTGCACACCTCGCTACTCAAATGCATAAAGCTCATCTTGCCGCTCAAGAAACAGCTAAGGCAATTTCTTCTGACCTGAAATCCTTAGAGATAAGGAAAGTAGAACTTGGGGATGCCATAGATGCTTCTAACAGCGCTCTTCTCGACGCTGAGGATAAAATCGAAAAGGCCAAGAAAATGATCAAGAAAGCTAATCTTCTTTTCTCCAAGGCTGAACTGGTGCGTCTTGAGGAGATGGCACGGCTAGAGCAGCTTAAGGCTCAAAATGATGAAGTCCTGCAACAAGAGCTGACACAGAGAGCGACTTTGGTTGAAATTGAGGCTCGCCTGTTCCAGACGGCGAGCTTTAACGAGGCCGAGTTTAGGTCGCAGGCACTTATCAGAGCTGTTAAGGAGAGGAAGAATAGGCTGGCCACTCTTGAAGAATGAATTAAGTCCTACGAAGCACCCACGTGTTTGTAATCCGTGCTTCCATGTATCCCTCTTTTAGAATCAATAAAAAGTGATTTTATTTGACTCCTCTGTTGCATTTCCAACTTTCAAGTTGTATCACCATTCTCAAAAGGAAACGGAATAACGGTATAACTAATCTAATCAACAGTGATAAACTGATAGGGTTAGTTACACATTTGAGAAATGATTTGACAAAGAAATAGTCTCTACTGGACTGAAAGATGAGACTTGGTGATTGTAAAATGAAAGAGCAAGGATTTACCGTGTAGCTTTGGGCTAACGGGTCGTGTCCACGAGGAGGAATGCGATGAAAGCTTTTTGGTGTTTTGTTTTAAAAGCTAAGAATGGTGCTAGTTTTTTAGTTGAAAAGATAATAGAAATAAGGGAAATGATTAAAAGAAAAATTGCAAATTTGGAGAAGGCTTTGGAAAGGGTGATTTAAAAAGCTTTGAAAAGTGATTTATTGTTTTTGATATAAGAAGGAGAAGATCTGGACTCGCTAATTTTCTACTCAACTATGTATTTATCTCAAGAACATTTGGGTGCATCATTTTTATCATAAGTAAAAAACCTTTAGCTTCTTTTAATGCCCAAGTAAACAAATAAGATGGTTTCGTTTAAATCTTAAGCCCTTTCTTTACAAATCATTAAAAGAGAATGTTAAACCATCAAGCGCGAAGAAGCAAGTATGGAATAAAAACAGTTTAAAAAGATTTGTGCATTGAAAGTCCAAGATTAAAGTAAAGACATCCTCATGTGCTTTCAAGAACGAAGTTTAACTAAGATGTTTTTCTAATTCAAAAAGTGTTGCTTTTATGAAAAACAATCAAGAGAGAGGTGATAGAAAAGAGTAATTAGTGAGCCCAGAAAATGAAATTAGCTACTCATGAAACATGAAAAACTATACTTGTAAGTAAAGCAAGACATACCGTGAATTAAAGTGGTAGAAGAGAAAGCTTGATCCTTTTATTGATGTCACTTCAATCTTTGGATTACAATCGCTCAATTCCTCTCTCTCACTGGTATTTGATCTGAACTACAAATAACAAAATAAAGTTATAACTTTTATACTATCTAACAAAGAGCCTAAAACCTTAAAGAATAAACAAAAATTCTAATCCTAATCTTCGCTCCATTTTCAGTACAAAATCCTGCCTTTTATAGGCAAAAACCCAGAGGGAAAGGAGTGAGGAGATAAGGGGAGCAAACGCTCCCCTTATCTCCACCAACAAATCCGCGGCCAGGATGTGGCCAATTGGCCACATCCAGGTGGGGATATGATTTGCGTGGGATTTTGCCCCCTTTTGTCTGGCTGGATTTGCTATTTGTCTTCGATTCTGATCTGATCTTTGGTGATTCTCAAGCTAATCGATTTGGATTCTGATTAAACCAAATTAATCGGTTTCCAACCTTCCTGATTTACCATAATCTACCCGATTTACTGATTTTGAATTAATTCTGAATTAAATTAGAATTTGATGGGCTTTTGGCCTCGTTTCTCTTCCCTTTCCTTAAGTAATGAGCCTGCACTTTATAAAGAAAAATAGGACTTATTAATATGATTTATTTAGATAATAAGCATGGTAATGTGACAATATGTATGCAATATATGTGACCGACCACTTGGCTATCTGGTTCAGAGGTAGCATGGACATAACCGATTGAGAAGCCACCAAGCTCAAGATATCATTCAGAGGTGACGAATAGGACATGATGATAAAGAATAGTCCCTACTAGACTGAAAGATGAGACTTGGTTATCTGTCGGTTCAGAGGTAGCATGGACATAACCGATTGAGAAGCCACAAGCTCAGGATTTTTTCATTCAGAGGTGACGAACTGGACATGATGACAAAGAAATAGTCCCTACTGGACTGAAAGATGAGACTTGGCTATCTGTCAGTTCAGAGGTAGCATGGACATAACAAATTGAGAAGCCACCAAGATTAGGATTTGTCATTCAGAGGTCACGAACTGGACATGATGATAAAGAAATAGTCCCTACTGGACTGAAAGATGAGACTTGGCAATCTGTCGGTTCAGAGGTAGCGTGGACATAACTGATTGAGAAGCCACCAAGCTCAAGATTTTGTCATTCAGAGGTGACGAACTGGACATGATGACAAAGAAATAGTCCCTACTGGACTGAAAGATGAGACTTGGCTATCTGTCGGTTCAGAGGTAGCATGGACATAACCGATTGAGAAGCCACCAAGCTCAAGATTTTGTCATTCAGAGGTGACGAACTGGACATGATGACAAAGAAATAGTCCCTACTGGACTGAAAGATGAGACTTGGCTATCTGTCAGTTCAGAGGTAGCATGGACATAACCGATTGAGAAGCCACCAAGCTCAGGATTTTGTCATTCAGAGGTGATGAACTGGACATGATGACAAAGAAATAGTCCCTACTGGACTGAAAGATGAGACTTGGCTATCTGTCAGTTCAGAAGTAGCATGGACATAGCCGATTGAGAAGCCACCAAGCTCAGAATTTTGTCATTCAGAGGTGACGAATTGGACATGATGACAAAGAAATAGTCCCTACTAGACTGAAAGATGAGACTTGGCTATCTGTCGGTTTAGAGGTAGCGTGGACATAGCCGATTGAGAAGCCACCAAGCTTAGGATTTTGTCATTCAGAGGTGACGAACTGGACATGATGACAAAGAAATAGTCCCTACTAGATTGAAAGATGAGACTTGGCTATCTGTCGGTTCAGAGGTAGCATGGACATAACCGATTGAGAAGCCACCAAGCTCAGGATTTTGTCATTCAGAGGTGACGAACTGGACATGATGACAAAGAAATAGTCCCTACTGGACTGAAAGATGAGACTTGGCTATAAGTCGGTTCAGAGGTAGCATGGACATAACCGATTGAGAAGCCACCACGCTCAGGATTTTGTCATTCAGAGGTGACGAACTGGACATGATGATAAAGAAATAGTCCCTACTGGACTGAAAGATGAGACTTGGCTATCTGTCGGTTCGGAGGTAGCATGGAAATAACCGATTGAGAAGCCACCAAGCTCAGGATTTTGTCATTCAGAGGTGACGAACTAGACATGATGACAAAGAAATAGTCCCTACTGGACTGAAAGATGAGACTTGATTATCTGTCGGTTCGGAGATAGCAAGGATATAACCGATTGAGAAGCCACCAAGCTCAGGATTTTGTCATTCAGAGGTGATGAACTGGACATGATGACAAAGAAATAGTCCCTACTGGACTGAAAGATGAGACTTGGCTATCTGTCGGTTCAGAGGTAGCATGGACATAACCGATTGAGAAGCCACCAAGCTCAGGATTTTGTCATTCAGCGGTGACGAACTGGACATGATGACAAATAAATAATTCCACTGGGGGAAATGAGACTTGATTATCAACTCCATGAAGATTTTGATATCTCCTTTAGATGTTATTTGGAAGAAATTATCAGAGGTATATTGTTAATGTGATAACCAGAAAAGTCTATTGAGGACTGATTATCAGAAACTCGCTGGGGAGTTAGGAAATGAGTCCCATAGAAGATCATGTATCAGAGAGCTTTGTAGGGGGACTTGTAAAGAACCTTGCCAGAGGTGTGATGTTAACTTGACAAGGATTCATTACTGTTAGAGGTGCTTGAACATAACAGTAATTTGAGTGGACCTGTCATTCTGTTGAAGAGAATGACAAGCGGGGTTTATTCACTGGGGATATTGGTTTTATCCGTTGGGGAGTAGATTATAGTCTTACTATCAGAGATTTAGTGTTAACATGATAGGTTAGACTCATCAATTTGTAAGGGATATGAATACCTTTATATGTGATCTTACCATTCCATGGATGGGAATTGGTAAGTGATTTTGGAGAGGGAATCAAATGGGAACAGGTCCCTTAGGATTTTTAGCAAATCCTCAACCATCAACGAATTTGGTATGCCTTTACCAACTACCGTTTGAGTCGGGCTAGCCACGCTATTCCGCTCAACATGATGAGTTGTCAAGGACTTCTGTTGGGCTTGAAGGCCAACATTTTCCTCTATCCTTAACTGCGGAATCAAATAGGAATATGTCCCTTAGGATTTTTAGCAAATCCTCACCTGTCAACGGATTTGGTATGCCTTTATCAACTGCTGTTTGAGTCGGGCTAGCCATGCTATTCCCCTCAGCATGATGAGTTGTCAAGGACTCATGTTGGGCATAAAGTCCAACATTTTCCTCTATCCTTAACTGTGGAATTAAATGGGAACAGGTCCCTCAGGATTTTTAGCAAATCCTCAGCTGTCAACGGATTTGGTATGCCTTTACCAACTACCATTTGAGTCAGGCTAGCCATGCTATTCCCCTCAGCATGATGAGTTGCAAGGACTCATGTTGGGCTTAAAGGCCAACATTTTCCTCTATCCTTAACCGTTAGAGGTGTTGGATTATTTGGTTACTGTATTCGTAACCTTGATTCTTCTTTGAGACAACCAGTGTACGATCAGCTCGATACTGGTTTATGGTTGTACGATCTCGTTTAGAGAAAGAGAGAAGCGCTCCTTCTGTATATTCTTGGATTTGAAGGTCTAGATCAGAGGTGTAATGTTAACTTGATCATGAGAAGGATCCTATCAAGGATAATACTTCTTTAAGAACTTGTCGTTGATCGGCATCATGAGTAAATCACCATCTAAAGTCATAAGACGATATGCCCCATTTGAATAGACTGTTTCTATAACAAACGGTCCTTCCCATTTGGGCTGAAATTTGCCTTTGGTTTTGTGCGTCATGATCATCAGTCGTCTGACGGCTAAAATCAAATCTCCTTTTTGGAAGACTCTTTGCTTAACCTTCTTATTGAAGGCTTTTGAGATCCGGGCTTGATACAACTCAATGTGTTGCTGAGCTTGTAACCGCTTCTCATCTAGGGCTTCGAGCTCCTAGAGTCGTAATCGATCATTATCCTCCTTTGTCATCTTAGTCATCAAAGTGACTCGTAATAACGGCATCTGAATTTCTAACGGTATGACTGCTTCGCATCTGTATACTAGGAAAAAAGGTGTATTACCTGTCGGGGTCCGAATTGTGGTTCGGTAGGCCCAAAGACATTCACTAAGCTTCTCATCCCAGTCTCGCTTATTTGAGGAAACGAACTTTTTGAGTAGCTTAATGATTATCTTGTTAAATGCTTCCACCAAGCCGTTAGCGGCGGGATTATAAACAGTTAAAGCCACATTCTGAATTTAGTATTTATCACAGAACCGATAGAATACCTGGCTTGCAAATTGGGGACCGTTATCATGGATGATCCGCCTAGGGACACCAAATTGATGGATGACATGGTGTTTGATGAAATTAACCACGTTAGAAGTTTTAACTTCCACCAGTGGTATAGCTTCTACCCACTTTGAAAAGCAATCAGTTATTGCTAAGATAAACCGGTGACCTCTCGTTGAGGAGGGGCTGATTGGCCCTACGACATCAATTCCCCACGCTTCAAATGGTCATTAAGTAACAGTTGGATGAAGCAACTCTGGAGGCTGATGTATGAAGTCCGCATGGATTTGGCAGGCCTTACACCTCCATGCATATTGGATGGCATCGGCTATCATGGTTGGCCAATAATATCCAAGCCTGTGCAATCGGTCCTTGAGTTTTGGACCTGGCTGATGAGCTCCGCATATGCCGTCGTACGCTTCTTTAAGCACTTCCTGTGCTTCTAAATTAGAAAGGCAACGGAGGAGGATGCCGTCATATGAACGACGGTAAAGTGTCTTCAGAGTTGGATCATAGTAAAAGCGGAGAGACCTTCGCCTGATAGATGCCGCTTCTTTAGGGTTATCCGACAGCAAACCATACAAAGCATAGTCGATGAGGGGAAATATCCAATCTCTCGGTTCGAGATATGTCGAGATATTATAGACCTCTTTGGTCTCAACATATGTCTAGAGCAGATAAGGTGTCGAGTCGCCACTATAAGGTGATACTTGGTGTCGACTGGCAAGGCTAGCGTTGTTGCTAATGCAGCCAGAGCATCGGCCCTAGTGTTCTCATATTCACCTTTAACCTGATTGACAATCAGTTTTGAATCGCCATAAGCTTCAAGGTAGCGTACCCCCATTTCATGAGCGAGTTGAAGACCAATGAGTAGAGCATTGTATTCTGCCACATTGTTGGAGCATGATTCTGTCAGAGAAAACGCTCTAGGAAGGACATGATTTTGTGGAGAGATAAACACAACCCCCACACCAGCATTGATCTTGCCTTTAGGGCCTATTCGTGATGCTCCATCGAAGAACATCTGCCAAACTTCATCCTCTGAAGTTATATTGGATTCAAAGACTTCATCTGGAATATCTTCATGAAGTTTTGAGCTTTCCGGAACCGGATGAGCAGCCAAGAACTCTGCAAGTACCTGGCCTTTAACCGCTTTCTGAGGGACAAAGAGCATGTCGTACTGAGACAAAAGGAGGGCCCATTTAGCTAATCTTGAATTTAATGACCCTGGTTTCGTCATGAGAAGACGCAAAGGATTCACTCTGAAAATGACATGTATGGTTTGGCCGACCAAATAATGTCGTGTCTTCCGAATAGCAAAGATAAGAGCTAAGCATTCTTTCTCAATAGGATTATAGTGAGATTCCGCCCCTATCAGAGTCCTGCTCAGATAGTAAATAGCTTGTTCGTGACTATTATCATCTTTTTGAGCAAGCAGAGCACCGAGAGAACAGTCCATAGCTTTCACATAAAGTAGGAACGGTTTCCCTGATGTGGGAGCTACTAAGACTGGAGGTTTTGTGAGATATCGTTTGATATCTTCGTAAGCTTCTTGACAGGCTTGATCCCATACAAAAGAGACACCCTTTTTCATGAGTCGGGTGAATGGTTAACAGCGGCCTGAGAGATTTGCGATGAATCTTCTAATATAAGCCAGTTTACCTTGTAGGCCTCTAAGTTCTTTGAGATTCTTAGGTAGGTGCATGCTCTAATGGCCTTGACTTTGTCTGGATCAAGATAGATTCCTTTTGATGTAACAATAAATCTAAGGAACTTGCCACTCGAAACCCCAAGAAGGATTTTTTCGGATTCATCTTCAGCCAATGAGCCCGCATTATGTCGAACATCGTTCTCAAGTCACGAAGATGGTCATTCTTATTACAGCTTTTGACAGCAATGTCGTCGACATAACATTCTACCATTTTTCGGAGGTGATCACGGAAAATCATAATCATTGCCCACTGATAAGTTGCTCTCGCATTCTTTAGTCCGAAGGGCATCACGGTATAACAGTATACCCCCAACGGTGTTCGGAATGAAGTATGTTTTTCATCTCCTGGATATATCTTAATTTGATTGTACCCTGAAAAGTCGTCCATGAAAGACATTCTTTCGAATCCACAGGTATTGTCAATCATGACATCAGTGATGGGCAATGGGAATTCGTCTTTAGGACAGGCTGTATTGAGATCACAGTATTCGATGCAGATTTGTATTTTCTCATTCTTTTTGAGAACGGGAACGATATTAGCAACCCAATCTGGATGTTGTTCCTCCCGTACGAAGCCACATGCAATGAGCTTATGAACTTCAACTTCAATAGCCTCCATAATGCTCGGGCGAAACCGGCGTTGATGCTGCTTGACTGGCTTGGCGTCAGGTCTGATGTTCAGACGATGCATGGCTACTTGTGGATCAAGTCCGGGCATGTCTTCGTAGTTCCATGTAAAGACATATATATACTCCTTTACAAGTATCATCAATTCTTCTCTTTCTGTGAGTGATAAGCTTTCACTTATAAAGATGGGCTTAGGGTGATCTTGACAACCCAAATTAACCTGGATCACCTTGTCTTCAGTAGGTGGTTCGCGTTGTTCGAATCTCTTTTCCCACTGGAGATCCAATTGCTGAGCCCATGGTTCCTCATCAGTAGCTTCTGCTAGCTCCAATTGGCTGCTTAAAGTCATATTAACAGTGAGCTTTTTGAACACCGTTCCCACACTAACATCTGAGTCCAATTCGGAGAAAGAGGCAGAGTGTGATGGGACTGGTTTATCGTCTTTGGAATGAACTGTCGCTGGTGGTGTAGGTGTAACGTATCCCAACCCCCTGCGTGTGTTATCATAATAATTTGTCAGTTTTCCTTTTGGCACAAAATTACGCAGGAAACCACGCCTTCCTTTTTCAAAATTCAATCCCTTCCTATGATGTATGTTGTATCCCATTTTTCTCATCATATGCTGCGCTGATCGTGCATAATGAAAAAATTGTGGGGTGTCTGAGTTTGAACTTGAATCCGTGGCTGCAGACATTTGCAGTTAGGCTTTACCGAATATTATTGATAATTGACCCTCTTTGGATGGAGGAACCACTAAAACGGATCCTTCTATGAATTCCACGGGTGTACTTGATGCACTTGGTTTATGTAAGGGCATGTGCAGAGAACTATCCGTATAGGATTCAAGCAATTCGACACTTACAGGATAGTCAAAGGAAATATTGTCATTAATTACCCATTCGCCCTCATCTTCAGAGAGAGTGTTACATTAGGGATTATTAAAACACGCTATAACTAGTTCACTGACCAAAATGGCTGGCATATCTGCTTCAGACTCTGAATCTGCCTCATTGCCACTATCATCATTGTCCGGCGACGATTCTTCTGGTGTTTTGTCGACCTCCTGATATAGGAGAGCATCAGTAAAGTAGTTCTCCACCCCTTTGAATGGTTGCTTCTCAGTAAAGACAATTCGTACTGTTGCATCATCTTCAACATACTTGAAGCACTGGTGCAGAGAAGAGGGAACGATCCAGTTAGCATGGATCCAAGGTCATCCTAGTAACAAATTGTATGACGTGTCAGCGTCAATGACATAGCATGTTACTTCTGACTTCAGGCTCCCGATTCGGCAACGAAGTCGGATCTTTCCAAGTGGGTGACTACTCCCTGCATTAAAGCCGTATATTGTTGTAGTGCTTGCAGACAACCGATATAGTGGTATGCTGAGGAAGTAGAGGAGCCTTTTGGGTATGATGCTGAGTGCAGTTCCTGGATTAACCTGTACCCTTTCGATGCACATCGAACCAATGTATCCGGTGTGGTATAGGGTCGATCGTGCTTATTATATTTGAGAAGCATATCCTCAGCTGTGAAAGTAATAACATGCACTTTCGATTGTAGATGGTGACATTAAAAGCAATAGAGCTGAGTGTCATCCCTAGGGACTTCTGGCATACCTGTTAGAAATGATTCTGAGTTAGCCAGTGCATCCCTGAGTGCTTCTCTTGTCTCCTTTGAAAAATGGAGGAGCTCGTGTATGGTGATACGAGCTGGGATATTAGCCAGCTGGGCCAACATGTCAAAGCGACAAGGTGTGTCAAGTCCTTGACCTGAAGGCTTCTTCAAGACATGATCAAATCGGACTTCTTTCTGCTTCTCCTTTCCTGTCTTCGGAGCTAGTAGGGGTATTTGTACTGACATCGTTTGCTGTCGTAACTCGTCAGTAACTTTCTCATACTATTTTAATTATAATTTTCCGAATCGAGTATCTGTCGGCTGAGGTACATCGACTTGTGTTGTGCAAGCGTGCTTTTCCCCCTCAGAGTCACTGAGAGAAGCTGATGTCTGATTGCTGTCATCTGGCAAGATAGAGACAACATTACAAGATTTTCTTCTTGACCTGGATTTCTTTGCATCCCATTGTTTGTCCTGGACGAGGTATGGGTGTATCCATATGATTTCCTCTATTTCTAATGTCAAGGAAACAAGACCCTTACTCTCTTGAGTTTTGGCTGAAGAATGCTTTACTTCTAGCCGTGCTTCAGGGATTGGGAAGGTCCCATCAGGAACTGTGACTTTTGGGGTTTTACTGAACTCGAGGGTCACCATGTTCGCAGTAACTTTCTTTTGTTATGACTTCAGAGTCAGAACTCCGGCATCGACTAAAGCTTGAATTTTGTCCTTGAGGACAAAGCACTTATTAGTAGGATGATGAACCATCCTATGAAGAGGCAATAGTTGGGATCATTCGTGTGTCCCACTTCGTGAGGGCGTCGAACATCTGGCAGCTTCAGTTTATTCCCTTTGTGGAGTAAATGGAATATTGTGACCACCTGCTCGTCTTTGAAGGAGTACTGCTTCGGAGGAAACTTAGACTCCTGATTATTGAAGCTGCTCTACTTGGTCTTCGAATGAACATCCCCTGACAATTCAACGGACATAGTCTCTTTGCCTTTAGCTTGGGAAGACTGTGTCATGTCACCGCGCCCCTTATTATTCACACCCCATTTGCTTTTAGGGGTAGATGGCTCGAACTTTTTAGTCGACTTTTCAGCTATCTCAGCTTGCTCGATCAGTTCTTTCCAGGTATGGGCTTTGACGGCTCCCATGCGAATCTCTACTTGGTACAGGAAGTTATGCCTACATGTCTGCAAGAGCATGGGTAATGGCATCCCTGCTGGGCACATCAAAGACAAGTTTTTGAACCGTTCAATGTAGCCACGGACAGATTCGCCCTTCCTTTATACGGTAGAGAGAAGTTTGTTCATTGTTACCTCAGTATTGTCTTCGTAGAAACGAGAAAGAAATCGAGTTTTTAAGTTGACCCAAGAATTGATGGAGCCTGGAGAGAGAGGCTTCGGAACCAGTCAAATGCTACCCCCTTCAGGGTGCCAATGAACAGTCTGACCATGATAGCATCATTGTCTATAACATTATCGGTCTGAGACCGGAAGTAGTAGATGTACTGATTCGACGAGCTCTTACCATCATACGTATGTAATGTTGGTGGCTTGAACTTTGGTGGGTATGGTACTGAACCCCATTCCAAAGGATAAGGACGGACTGCCCCTACTTTCTTTAGTTCATCCCTCTGGGTTAGGGATGCAATCTGAGCTTGGATGCCTTTAAGAACTTCAGCATCCATAGAAGAACTTTCTTTTGACTTCTCAGTCTTGGGTTGTTCATCGTTATGATGTTCTTCTTCATTATGGTTACTCCCGGTATCATTATTATTCTGGTTAGTGAGGAGTTGAGCGAGCATCTGTTGAATGTTGTCTAAGGCTTCCTGCTGAGCCTTAGAGGTTTGCTCTTGAGCTTTCAACTGTCGACGGAGGTCATTATTACCGTTATCAGCCATATTCACTGATACTCTATCTATTCGTACTGAGCTGACTGTTGCTGAAGAGGCATACCCACTGTCTTCATCCTCCTCATCAGACCATTGGAATAATCTTTTCATTGGTTCTGGTGAGATTACTGTGGTTGAGGAGGATGGCTGTTCATAATTGTAGGGTATTGCGACCCTAGATCTGGTGTTTCAGAAGACGCCTTCTTCGTGCACCAAAACTTGTCGTAAGCCCGGACTATAATCCGGATCTGGAGAACTGGAGGGAGGAGAGTTAGCGGCATGCGGCGCTTGTCTGCCTCTACACGGCTCTCATCCCCTTTCGATCATATTGACGAATGCAGAGGGCAGATCTGGTAGATCTTGCGATACGCTCCTTTTGCGATGCTTCACAGGAGCTTATTGCGATAGTCGGTCAAAAACTGATCGTCGATTTGGAGGAGTGGCGGGGCTTGGTCCTAGCTGGCAATGGATTGAATGGACTGTCACCAACTGACATCTCACTTGCTGACAACAAGAAGGAAAAGTTTGGAGTAAATCTAACTTTTGTTTGTTCGTTAAGAACTCTCGCAAGTCAGATGTAGCCGGGCTTAAGCGACTCAGCACAGAGGCTGTGTTGGATTGTGCATAGGACGACGCCTTATTCTTTTCATCACCGCAGAGGTGGTTAGCACTAGATAGTGATTTAGCTCTAGCTTCGCGGCTAAGAACTTTGGGAATGCCCTTGGGTGTTGAAGCTGCATAAGCATCGCTATCAACACTTGGGGACAATCCCTTAGCTTCGCTGCGAAGAGTGAGCTTAGCAATTGAGGAGCTGGGGGGCGAAGCACGCTATGGTGCTTTAGTCTTAGCCTTGCAGCTGGGAACTTCACGCGTATCCTTTGGTATTGGCACTGTGTTTGCCATGCCATCGTAGCTTCGCTCATGAGAACGAGATTGGCGCGAGGAGTTACCGTTCCTGAATTAGGCGAAGGTGTAGTCGCTGTTTTAGCTTCGCGGCTGATAGTCTCAACGAAGCAGGCAGGTATCTTGCCTTTATCTTCGCGGGATAGGCGGACCTGTGGCGTGGCTGCGCTTAAAGCTTCATATAGAGCTTTCTGTTTTGGCCTCCACATCTTCTTTGGAAGAGGAGACTTAGGTTCGCAGGGAACCTGCTAGCCGCGCGCGAGGCTGAGAAAAGTTGGGAGGAGTCCGCGTCCGATTTCTGCTCCAAAACCTTGGCCATTGTCACCTTTCTATGCTTCCGTGCGTGGAGCATTGGACCACCTCCAGAGAGGAGTTCTTCGAATTTTCATTGGTCGAAATGAACGATCAGGTTTTCGAAGGTAACAGGCTCAAGATTCTGACCCTCTTTGTTGTGCCAGAAGACCGTAGTAGGCTTATAGAGAGCCTTATCTGTCTTGACAGGGACTTGCTTCAAAGAATTAGCCAGAGGGGTTCCGGCTATGCCGACTTCCTTGCAGTCGCGCGTAGGTTCTTGGCAAGAGTGAATGGCCAGCGCCTCAACAGTAGATCCGAAGGTCTGATCGTCGAATTGCGACACTTGATTCTCAGCAGTAGAGAATACACTCCCCAGCGGAGTCGCCATCTTGTCATCCATTGATTTGCAAAGGGGAAAACTTACAAAAAAGTGTCGAGGAGCTAAATTACAAGTAATTCTTTACAGGAAGAAGATTACATGTAGATCTCCTCTGAGATTTCTGGGGAAGTGTGCCGGTAGGAATCTGATCAGCACGCGATCACTTTATCCCTTTGACGATGCGATCGATCAGACAATCGGACTGCCGCCTGATGGGATTCCTTTCTTGCCTGGTTCGGGGAACAGAGAACAGAAGGTCGGTAGAGCCCTCTTGTTACTTCTCGAGCTGCCTCCGCTTAGGAATGCTTTCTCGCCTGGTTCCGGAGATTCCTTGAGAGGGAGGAAGATCTTAGGGTATTAGCACCCTGATTAGAAAAGTAATTCTCTGAATTCTTGGAAGTAAGAGAGTAGATCTCTGTCCTTAGCCGTCTCTCCTCTCTTTTTTTTGAGCCCCTTCCTTTCTAGCTCTCGCCCCTGGTAGGCTATTTATAAGGAGGAGTAGGGGTATAATCGCCCAGAAAATCTGGAAACAGATTGGGTCAATCTGTTTTACATCCGATAAGTAGCCTCGCCGCGAGGGTAGAATCAGCTTCTGCGAAGCTAGGAATAGCTGATCTCTTGATCTGCTCTGCTAAATGAGGGATACTCCCTTGATTATTTCCAAATAACTAAAAGATCTCCCCTAATCTTCTCACTATCTTGTTTTACATTGATTTGCAAAGGGGAAAACTTACAAAAAAGTGTCAAGGAGCTAAATTACAAGTAATTCTTTGCAAGAAGAAGATTATAGGTAGATCTCCTCTGAGATTTCTGGGAAAGTATGCCGGTAGGAATCTGATCAGCGCGCGATCACTTTATCCCTTTGACGATGCGAGCGATCAGACAATCAGACTGTCGCCTGATGGGATTCCCTTTTTGCCTGTTCGGGGAATCGGAAACAGAAGGTCGGTAGAGCCCTCTTGTTACTTCTCGAGCTGCCTCCGCTTGGGAATTCCTTCTCGCCTGATTCCAGAAATTCCTTGAGAGGGAGGAAGATCTTAGAGTATTAGCACCCTGATTAGAGAAGTAATTCTCTAAATTCTTGGAAGTAAGAGAGTAGATTCTGTCCTTAGCAGTCTCTCCTCTCTTTTTTCGAGCCCTTTCCTTTCAAGCTCTCGCCCCTCTTCCTCTCGCCCCTGGTAGGCTATTTATAAGGAGGAGTAGGGGTATAATCACCCTGAAAATCTGGAAACAGATTGGGTCAATCTATTTTACTTCCGGTAAGTAGCCTCGCCGCGAGGCTAGAATCAGCTTTTGCGAAGCTAGGAATAGCTGATCTCTTGATCCGCTCTGCTAAATGAGGGATACTCCCTTTATTCTTTCCAAATAATTGAAAGATCTCCCCTGATCTTCTCACTTAATTGAGAGAGTCAAAAGATCATGGCAAATAACTGCCAAATTTGATCTCAATTAGATTTGATCTCAATTAGATTTGATCTCATCTAGAAATTTGATTGGTTAAAGATGACCATAAAAGACCCGCGCGGAGTCGTTGCATTGAGCTCATGGAAGAACTGGAAGAAGCATCTGACGAAGTTAAAAGAAAGCTCTTTAGCAGAGCTGGATAACTTTGTGGCGAAGCTACCAATTACCCTTTTGCGCAGCTGCATGGGGCTTCGAGCGAAGCTAACTCTCTGCGGAGTTAACTGAGCATTTTTGTGCGAAGTTGTAAGTTAGCTCGTAGCGAGGCTGTGAAGGAGCTTCCTGCGATGCTAAGCAACTCTGGCTTCTTATGCGAGACTTATCTCGTGGGCTCATGCGAGACTAAGTGTTGAGCTAACTTAGTGTCTCTGGATCTGCTTGGGCCTTCTCACGAGCTTTTCTTGGATTACTGTCTGCTTCACTGGATCAGTAGAGTCCAAGTTGTTGATATGTCCCTTTGAGATGGGTAAAGAACTGGTCGTCAGCTTGTCTGCCGCTTGTCTTTTGTAGATGTCAACAAGTTAGACATTGTTCAGGCCAGTTAGGAATCTTGTCTTTTTTAGAGTGTCAACAGTAACTCCTCTACCTAAACCTGAATTCTTCTCTAATAAATATGAGGCACTCCAAATACTAACAATCTCCACCTTGACACATGTTCATTGAGTCCCTCCATAGAAATTGGCCTCTACTTCATTCGTCTTACTTTCTCCCCCCTTTTGTGACTTCACATGGCTCCCTCCCAAGAGCCCATTCGCTACTTTACCTTTGGAGAACCTTGATGAAGTTCAGAGATGCTTTGAACTTCTCCACCGGGATGGTCTTCGTCATCATATCCGCTGAATTTTTCTTCGTGCTGATATTTACCAAATCGAGCACTTTATCATCCACGACTCACTAACGTATCTTCTGATACCTCACATCAATGTGCTTCGTCCGCTTGTGATATCTGTGATCCTTAGCGAGATGAATCGCAGTCTGCCTATCGCAATGAACCCGAACTAAATCCTGTATGATATTAAACGTCTCAATCAATTCTCTCAACCACAAAGCTTCCTTTGATGCCTCAACTGCAACCATGTACTCCGCCTCTGTTGTTGAAAAAGCAATTGTATCTTGCAACTCTGGCTTCCAACTAATGATGCACTCAGCTACTATGAACACATAGCCTGTCATAGATCTTCGTTGATCAAGATCTCCCACATAATCTGCATCAACATAGCCTTGAAGTACCCTAAGCTTCTCCATTTTTAATCTCTGAAACACCAAGTCTAGTCTCGCAGTCTCTCGCAGATATCGTAGCACCCACTTCACTGCTTTCTAATGTTACTTTTCTGGATTTGACATGACCGACTTACTATACTAAGTACACAGGCTAAGTTAGGCCTAGTGCAGACCATAGCATACTGAGTGATCCCACGACACTAGCATCTAGTACTGGTCTTGCTTCTGCCACATTGAATCTCTCCAACACCTTGAGAATATAGTTCTCTTGGGAAAGCTAAATTCTTCCTGAGCTTCTGTCTCGAGTGATCTCTATACCTAAGATCTTCTTGGCTTCTCTCAAATATTTCATGTCAAATTCCTTCTTGAGCTGAGCTTTAAACTTCTGAATATGTGTTTTATTTCTCGCAGCAATCAACATATCATCCATATATAACAGGAAATATGTCAGATTATTATTCTGCTTAAAATAGACACAACATCATACTCACATCGGTTGTATCTGGCCTTAATCGTGAAAGAGTCAAACCATTTGTACCACTGCCTAGGAGACTGCTTAAGTTCATAGAGGGACTTATTTAGAAGACACACCTTATTTTCTTTACCTTTCTAAATATAACTTTCAGATTGTTTCATGCATATCTTCTCCTCCAGCTCACCGTGCAAAAATGTTGTTTTGACGTCCATCTGCTCTGGCTCTAGATCAAAATGAATAACTATCATCAATAACATCCGAATAGATGTCTGCTTGACTACAGGAGAAAAATCTCATTGTACTCAATACCCTCCTTTTGAGCATATCCCTTGGCAACTAATCACGCCTTGTACTGCTCATTGTCTTTCTTGCAAAAGACTCATCTGTAACCTATTGCCTTTGAGTCTTTTGGAAGATCGATTATTGTCCATGTTTGATTTCTATCCAAAGACTCCATCTCTTGTTCCATGGCTATAATCCACTTGTCATGGTCATCTGACTTGATCGCTTCACTATAACTATCATGATCTCCTCTTTTTATTACTAATGCGAAAGAGACACAATCATCTTCTCAGCCATATCATGTTGGTGGCACTGTAACTCTAACTGACTGCCTCAATGGTCTAGGTTGCACTTGAGTAGCCTCTTGTTCATCCCATTTCAATCTAAGGAGTTATCTTCTGACCCTTCAGGCCTTTTAGGGATCTCTAAGAACTCAACTTTCTTTTCCTGAGTGTCTGCCGAACTGTCTAAAGCTTCATCTTGCGCTTATCCTCTGTCTCTGACTTTTCTTGCAACATTGGTTTTTCGTCAAAGATCACATCTCTGCTGCTAAAGGCGCTCTTTTTCTTGGGATCCCTAAGTCTGAAACCCTTGACTCTTTTGGTGAACTCGATGAAGATACACTTTTTCGACTTGGACTCTAGTTTGTTCCTTTTCTGACTATCAACCAAACTATACGTCGGGCAACCGAAAATTCGTAAGGTTGAATAGTCCATAAACTCTCCTCGCCATATCTCCTCTGGGATTTTAAGATCAATAGCTATTGATGATGACATGTTTACTAGATAACTTCCATGATTCACTGCCCTGCGTAAAATCCCTCTGACATGTCAGCCTGTAATCTGATACCGCGGGCACGCTTTTTAAGTGTCTGATTCATGCGCTCTGCTACTCGGTTTTGTTCTGCTTGCCCTGAAATACTTAGCTGGTGTTTGATGCCCTTACTTACTAAGTAATCTTTGAATTCTTTGGAGATATACTCGCCTCCATTGTTGGACTTCAAGACTTTCACCTTCCGTCCTGTCTGATTTTTCAACATAGTTTTTTCACTCTTTGAACTTCTAAAATACTTTTGATTTCTGCTTCAAGAAGTATACCCAAACTTTTCTTGAAAAATCAGCTATGAAAGTAACATAGTACCTAGTACCTCAATGGATGCTACGGGCGAAGGTCCTCACAAATCCGTGTGTATGAGATTTAGCAAGTCCTTTGTCTTGTGTTGTGATGTAGAGAAAGCTACTCTACGTTGCCTACCCATAATGAAAATTTACAAAGATCAAGTTTCCAATATTTGATAACTGGTAGAACACTCCTTTTGTGTAGGGCTTGAAGACCTTACTCGCTCATGTATCCAAGACGCATATGCCAAAGTCTTGTAGTATCCTCCTTCTCTGTTGCTGCTGAAGCATCACCAACAATAATGCTTCCTGTCAACTTGTACAATTTTGCTGTCCGTTCTCCTTTTGAGAATCATCATAAAGCCTTTAGAAACTTTGATTCCTCCATCTGTACAAGAAAACTTGTTCCCTCGAGCTTCCAAAGCTCCCAATGAGAGAAGATTCTTCTTTAAATTCGGAACATGTCGAACATTCGTGAGGGTTCAAACCTATTGTTTTCCATTGAAAAATTGGTATTCATTGGGAAAACTTATAAAAAGAGATCGAGGAATGAAATTACAAGTATTTCTTTGTAGGAAGAAAATTACAGGTAGATCTCCTCTGAGATTTCTGAGAAAATGTGCCGGTAGGAGTCTGATAAGCGCGCGATCACTTTATCCCTTTGACGATGCAATCGATCTGACAATCACGCTGCCTCCTGATAGGATTTCTTTCTCGCTTGGTTCTGAAAATCCAAGATTTGGAAGCAGAAGAGTCGAAGAACCCCTTTTACTAAGAATTCCTTCTGAAAATGTGTAGCCAGTCTCCCTTGTGTCCTCCCCTGTGTGTGTCTCCTTGGCTCAGCAAGGGACCTATTTATAGCAAATGTGGGGTGTAACCGCCCCTTTGAATTCAGCAAAGCTGAATCAGTCTTTAGCTTCGCGCGAGGCTCGCAAATGACCTTGTCGCAAAGCTTTTTGCGAGCTTCTGGCGAAGTTAGAGGGTTCGTGTGAACGCCCTCTTGCCGTTATGGCTGAATTGTCTCCACTTAATGTGGGATGAAGTTGGCAGGTGAACCGCCGACTTAAAGTGGCGTTAATACCACTAAATTAGTGGGGTTTACCCATTAATCCCTCGTGGGATTTTGAAACGGTCAACTTGATGACTTGGCAAAGCCCATTGCGGACCTAGATCATACGGAGCTAGATCATGCAAAGCTGGATCCTGCGAAGCTGAATCCTGCGAAGCTGAATCCTGAGGAAATAGCTTAGGTGAAGCTAGATTATGTGAAGCTAGCTCATGCGAAGCTAAGACTTAGCTCATAGTTTCAGGCGAAGTTACCTTCAGAGCTTTGTGTGAAGCTGAGACTCAGCTCATAGTGGAGTTATGACTCAGCTAGGGTGTAAGGCTCCTGGCGCGAAGCTCCCAAATCAGCCCTTGGCGGGGCTAAATAGAATGGAAAGTTTCAGGCGAAGCTAATAGTTAGCCTCAAAGTGAGGCTACCAACCAAGCTCAGGCGAAGCTGTTAGTTCCATGCAGAGCTATATGAAGCTTTATCTTGGGATTATGCCAGGCTAAGTATAGCATCTTAGGCCTGCTTGGTTTCTTCAAAGGCAACTTTAACTTACTATCTACTTTACTCGATTAGTAATGTCCATGTTGCTGCCTTGTCTCTGGTCATCAGCTTGTCTTTGACTTATCTTTTGTAGATGTCAATAAGTTAGACATTGTTCAGAGTGGCTGAAGATGAATGCAGGACTTTTCAAGTGTCAACAAGACCCCCTTCAAAGTTTTCATGAATCTGAAGTGGTTCAGATTTCGAAGTACTTTGAACTTTTTCGATTGATGGTATGTGAATGTGAACGTCGCCTTGGAGGTTGAGCTCAACTCGCCCGCAACCCTGCTTTTGGGTTGGAATAGATTCGCTGAGGAATTGATGATCCGCTTCCGTGTAGCTTCGCGCTTCTGGGCAGCTTCGCCTTTGGACTTCCTGAAGTAGCTTCGTTTCAAACCAAATTGGAATACGAGCATTAACCTCGCGCCTGTTGTGATGGAGCGATGTTCCGTTCCCGAGGCTAACCGCTTTTACGAGTTACGAGAGGAATAGCTCTCTTTTTTAAGGTTTAAATAACTTCCCTTGCATTTACGAGGGAGATTACTCCCTTTCTCTGAAGTTCAAAATCACTTCGTGCGTATTCCCAAGGGAGATTATTCCCTTTCTCAAGGTCAAGCATTTGAATGCTTTAATTTCGCCCGCGCTCCCAAGCTTGAAGTGGTAGCGGCGTAGTCATGCCATGAGGCCTATAAATAGGACTCTTATAGTCCCTCTCAGAGAAACATACTCCTCTCTTTTCAGGTGGTTTGTTTATGACCCCTCCCTATTGCTCAAGCAAGGAGACTGAGGTCCCTGAAGTAGTGGGGACTCTCACTCTGGTTATTACCCGATCAAGAACAGGTGAGCCTCGGCCATCTAGTGACTTTAGGGAGTTTATCTCCCTTAATTTTCTTAGTTTTATCAGCTATCTTAGGAATTGAATTCCTTTAGTCTCTGTATTTGGCTGACTTTCAGAGAAGGATTTTAGCCCTATTTTCAAGCTTCTCGGCGAAGTTAGCATTCTTACCTGATCAGGCAAAGGATCTTTCCACGCGAAGTTCCATATAGGCGAGGTTTGGGACTTGGCCTCTTCAAGGTTGAGCCAGTCTTGCCATATAGGTGAGGTCAAGACAGCGCCCTTTCGGGCCAGTCTGGCCTAGTCGTATAGGCGAGGCTAGGACTTGGTCCTTTTTGAGGCTTCTTCAGCCTATCTGCCTTGGGCGGAGCTAAGACTTGACTTATGCTAAGCTTGTCTAATATTACTGCGCAAGCGAGGCCATCCCATGCTTAGTTGAAATTCACCTTCAAGGCACAACTGGATAGCTTCACCCAAAGAATAAAGCTTTGACTTAGCATTTCGTCCCTCCTTTTTTTTTTATTTGATGCTAACTTGTTCCATGTTTGCATTGCAGTGTATCGTGCTCCCAATTCTTTCGTCCTGATGAAGGAGAATAAAAAACTTGTCCCTTGATTTTTCAAGTTGAAGCTTTGATTATAAGCAGGAGGAACATGCTAGAGCAGCTGATGCGCGTTCCAAGAAGGGCTGGCAGTCGCTTATCCGAGATGATCCACTTCGGGAAGGGGCTGGTAGTTGCTTATCCGAGATGATCCACTTCGGAAAGGCAGACGTCACCAGTAAGGTCTCGGATCCTTCCTTTGCCAATTTTGTTTAAGGAAGATCCAGCTTTCTGGTGGCAAACAATCCCTTGCCAATTTTCATCAAAGAAGATCCAGCTTCTTAATGGCAAAATCTGCCATTAAGTTAAGGATTACGGCCTTGTGCGGGAGGAAGACCTTTCTTTCCCAGTTGGGATGGTTTATCACCCTGAAAGTTGATAAGACAACTTGTTTGCCCTTGGAGCAATGATTCTGTTGTATGAAAGACAATCTTAATGTACCAATGTATCTTCCCTTTTGAATCAATAAAAATTTTACTTTTTGCTCGTCTACTTTGCTTCCCTTCTTTTCACTTTGAATTTCGAAAGCAACTGGAATGGACTGGCATAGGTAAGTTTTTTCTAAGGAGGAAAGAAAAGCTCTTAGTGGAGCTAAGCTTCCAGCAAAGTTGAGGATGGATCTCCAGCTAAGCTAGAAACGAGCTCTCAGCGGAGCTAGCGCAAAGTTTCCTGCGAAGCTGAACATGAACTTTCAGCGAAGTTAAAGCCCAATTTTCGGCTAAGTTACTCAAGCATTGCGCGAAGTCAACGCTGAACTCGCAGCGGAGTTAGCCCTTGGCGGGGCTGAAGTAAGATTTCTCGGGGAAGGCGCTTAGGCGCCGTTTCAAATTAATTTGAAACGACCGCCTGCGCTCCTTTTGAGGACGCGAAATTAAGGCATTTTATGTCTATAAAAGCCCGATGGGCTGAAAGAGAGAGTTAACTTCTCTTCGAATTTTTTTAGAGAAACAAATCTCTTTCTCCTCCTTCTCCTTCATTGAGATTTTCAGAACTTTTCAGTTCTTCCATGGCTCCCAAAAGACGAGCAGGAAAAGAGGCAGCAACCTCCGCGACGGAGGCGCCTTCTCCTCCTCCGATCATCGAACGTCCAATTACGGGTAGGGATTTTTCCCCTTTTTTTTTTTTGAGACCATTTACTGGCTATTTCACAGTGAATTTGGAGTGATTCGCCATGATCCAGTGATCTCAGGGAGTTGCTCTCCTTTAATTCAATTTCGCCATATTATTAGGGGATTTAATTCCCTTAATTTCTCAACTTGAAATTTAGAAACTAATGGTTTTTTCTCTTAGCTTCTATGCGAAGCTAGCCCTTAGGGCGGTTCACATTCTGTCAAAGGGCAGGATGCAAAGGTAGCTCTAGAAGCGTGGCTGGGAAAAGGATTTTAAAGTCCTTTGAACAGTTTAAGCACAAGTGCCTTTCCGGCGAAGTTACCCCTTATGGCTTTCCGCATTCTGTTCAGAGACAGAACGCGAAGCTTCCAGAGCAAAGCTAACACTTAGAGATTTTCTGCACCCTGCATTTTGCAGGATGTGGAGTTGAGCCTCAGAGCGAAGCTAATGCTAGGCCAGCTTCGCTCGGAGAGTGAAGCTATGCCTTAGCAATTTTCTTTTTGCTTTAGCTCTCTTTTTCTTCGGCTAATGAACTAATATGGTTTCTTCTTGTTTTTGCAGTGCACTATACTCCGGGTCCTTTAAACAGTCTCTTTGGAACAGGTAGGAGACTGGATGGTAATGTTAGCCTGCAATTCTAGGGGCAGGCCTCATTATTCAGCGAGTGGAGTGCTCCTGGCCGGGATGCCCTTATCCACGCTGGAGATCAGCGCACTATGAGGAGCATCTTAACTACTGCTCCCCTCGAAGATTGTGACCGAAAAATTTATCGGAAGCCCGATTTCATGTTTGGGACGCAGCGCCCGACACTGATCATCAGCTACTGGCTAGAGGAGGGCAGTGGATCTTCAATCTGGATGGCGAGAAGTATTATCTCCCATCTAGCAAGCGTCATTTTCCACTCTCTTTCTTCCAATGCGTGACGAGACCTCGGAAGATGAAGTGGCAAGTGACTCAGACCACTGACTCCGTTCATGTGGGGAAAATGATAGCTCCGTCTCCCGGTTATACAAGGGCAGGTCCTCCTCGCTGCATATTGGGTCTCCACCCTGGGAACGTTCTTCAAGACATCCCGGTGGGGAAAAATCCCGCCGTGGCTCAAACTTTTGAAAATCAGTTCTTCAAAGCCCATGGCAACTATCCGGCGACTAATTCAGGACCCCATGTTAGATTCATCCTCCCAATGCCTGGTGGAGGGACTTGACCCTATATGTCTTGGCCCATTTTGAAGAGGATTTGGAGAGGTTAGGACTCCACGAGGCTAGCAGGGCAACCTGTTACGGCATCCAGATGAGCGTAGCGAACTTCTACGCCATCTTCAAATTATACTGTCCAGTTACAAGGACCTTCTTTACCCCTGTAGGCAAATTGGGCATGGCTTTACATGAGATGTGGGAAGTCTCTGCTCTGCCTATGGGATCTTTCCCTTACGAAGAATACTTCCCATGCGAGGCGGAATTGGCACATGGGGAGAAGCAGGAGTCGGCCTTGTTCGAGACTTACCGAGAGTTAATGTGCCATTTTTACATTTGCTCGAGTATGCATGAAAGCCATAAGGGAGCTTCGAGCAGTTCGAAGAGCTGGGAGAATTATTTGTTCCCCAACCTGGAAGATGCTCCTAAAGCGGCTCACTGCGGGGTTGCAGACGAGGATATTTTTCGGAGGATGCAAGAACATTCTCAGGGAGATATGGTCTTGAAAGAAGATGATGGTATTTATGAGAAAGGTGACATTCTCAGGAGTTTCCACCATCAAGCCCGTCGACCGATGTCCCAGAAGGCACTTTTAGCCGGGTTTTTATCAGTTTGTTGAAGAGATGTGTGGTACCATCTCCTTCTAGCGACGTTATTCTTTCGACTGTTTTATTGCCGGTCGTTCGTCTAGTCCACGTTGTTCCCTTGGACTTCTCCAGGTAATGGTGTGTTGTATTCAACGGGGCCTTCGTGCATTGATGGAGGCTTTCTGTAGGCCACCAACAACGAAAAGGGGAAAAGGCACTATCTTGCCCCGTAACGGACCAAACGCCAGGATCGGCCTACCATACACCTATTTGATGGTATGGTTCGCTCTTCACTGTCCTGCTATTATTCAAGCTGGTGAAGAGCCTCCAGAAGGCGTTCGAATGGCGCTTCTTCGTCAGTTTGAGGGATGTTCATGGTTACGGACCTTTGTGGCCGCGGTCCGTAAACTGCTGTGTCGGTACGACGTTTATAGTCTCTTCCGGTGCTTTCCCTGTTGGCCCAGTGGCCTTCCACTCTAGTTTTGATGATGATCAACTCATGTAGTTATGTTTACTAATATTCTTGTGTTTCTAAGTTTCAGATCATTAACAGGATATTAGTTGGTGATTAGCTTCAACAAGGAGTTTAGAAGCTTTCCATGTTGATTCCGGTGCCAAAGCTTAAAGATCATACCTTTGCACTTGGAGGATCACGCGTTTGGGATCGAGTCTACTTGAAGATGGAAGATCGACAAGAAGACTTAGGTATCCTAGTTTAGATAGAGTTTTAGATCCATTTGTAAAGCTTAGTATAGTTGATATGCTCAAGTGCACAAAACACACACATGTTTGGGTATTGGTTTTTCGGTTTTTAGTTTAACCGATATGAGTTTTCATGAATAGTTTGATCAAAACAAGTTTACATGTTTTATATGTATATTAGATGTGCTCTATATACATACATGCTTATATGACTTATACAAACTTAGTTTGACATACCTATTCATGTAGTTTTATGTTTTGGTATAAAACATATTTTTGTAATTAAAGACAAAAACTATGATATATTTGTTGAATGTGTATTAGACCTATGTCCATATGCATCATGCTTAATAATGTTCAAATATCATGTTTTTGTATTTCTATAAGTTTTTAGGAAAATCAGATTTCCTATTGAAAAATCAAGTTTGATAAAAATACAAGTTTTGTTTTTGATAAAATTGGCAAGACACAAAAATGAATTGATATGTTGATATATTGTCTTGAAATTTTTATCACTTGTTTGAGTTTCAATATAAAATGATAAAACAATTTTTATGGTATTTTTAAAAGAGATAAAAGATTTTTTTAGAAAATATTTTTCCAAATTTTCTGACCTTGTTTTTGTGCTGACAGGCTGGTCGGTCGACCCTGACGGTCGACCGCACCAAGGGCCGGTCGACCGTTCGGGTCGACCGACGTGCACAGACGTGCACGTCTGTTAGGCACAGACACGGTCGACCGGGACGGTCGACCGAGTTGAGAGCTCTGCTCTCGGGTTTTCTGGGTCGACCGGGCCGGTCGCCCGCAGTTGCCCAACGGTCATAATTCTGACCGTTGGCGGTCGACCGGACCGGTCGACCGGTGGCCTGTCAGGCTGCCACATCAGCCTAACGGCTAGTTTTTCCTAGGGGCTATATATACCCCATTTCTCCATTGTTTTGGCTAAGATTTTTAGAGCTAAAAATTCTAGACTTTCTCTAGTGTTTAAAAGAGTTTTTAAAGAGTTTTTAAGCCAAAAAGATTTCATCTTATTTGTTTTTGGGTTTTTGGAAAATCAAAGAAAGCTAGGGTTTTGGGAGATTGTTTTGTTTTTCATTTTCTATCATTTACAAGTGATTTCCCAAGTAGTTTTTCTTTGTTGCTGGTTTCCAAAAACACCTTGTTTCCACACTTGAGCTATCACCTATCCTAATCTATTTAGGATCTTGTTTTTGTGGAAAAGAAAGAGAAAAGAAAGAAAGATTGTGTTTGTGTCTTTGTAACCACTTATTGTAAACCCTCCTTACTTTTGTGAATCCCTCTTCGGTAGAGGTGATCGGAGTGGTATTGGTTTGGATCCCTCTTTGGTAGAGGTGATTGTGTTTGTTGTGAGCCTCTTCGGTAGAGGTTGTTGTTGTTATTGTTTGTTGTTGGCTACGGGCCGTATCCCTCTTCGGTAGAGGTGAATTGTGGTTGTATAGCCTCGGTGGCTTTGTAAAGATTGAGAGAGGAGTTTGGTACTCCTATAGTGGATTGAGAAATCCTACACGGTGGTGTAGGCGGGGATGTAGAGTTGGGTACTCGAACCTCGAAACAAATCTTTGTGTTAGCGTTTGATCCAATTTCTCTCAACTCTATTCTCTTTACATTTGTGCAAAGCATCATACTTCATTCATATTATATTTGCTTGTGTTGAGCATTATTCTTCCATAGCATATTATATACATTGCTTGTGTTGCCATTGCATAATCCATATTGCTATATCCTTGATTGCTTGGCTTGATTGTGTGTGCACATTGCTTGGATTGCTTGTGTGTGTGTGCCCAACTTTTACTCATCCAACAAGAGCTTCACATAGCGCCTCAACCCATTTCAAGGGGAATCAAGGGGAGTTAGTCCAGAGCCTCGCAAGGGGAATTCGGCTACACTTGTTGTATTATATTAGTTTGTGCATAATTTGCATTAGCTTCCGCATTTAGCGCACTTAGTTTTGCATTAAGTTTTAGATTAGCACTAACACCTATTCACCCCCCCCCCCTCTAGGTGTTTTTTCAATTGGTATCAGAGCTAGTGCTCCTGATACTTAGGCTTAACATCCTAGGAGTGAGATCCATTTGCTTGCTAATCTACATTTGCATTTGATTGTTTGCACATATTTAGTTTATACCATGGACTTCATGACCCCACCTAGTTTTGACCCTTCCAACATTGATGTTTGGAAGTATAGGATGTCCATGTACCTAAAGACCCTAGGTTTGCATGTTTTCCTTGCGGCCACCAAGAGATGTTATCTTGGTGATTGCAATCATATAGGGGCCAATGCACAAGCCCTAGAGGCCATTAGAAGCACATTATCTAAAGATTATCTTTTACGTGTTTCTAACATTGATTCCGCCTTTGCAGTGTGGAATTTGTTGACAACAACCACCACCTCTGAGCTTCTATTGCTAAATCAACCGGAGGAATCTAGTGGAGAATCCGATTCACAATGCTTCATGGTCCAAGGGAATGACTCCCTTGAGGTACATTCGGAACCCCACTTAGATTGTGATGATGCTAGTTCTTCATGTGATGATATTGTAGATCCCCATACTTTAAATGAAGAACTATCTATTGTTTGTGAAAAATTAATAGAAAAATATAATTTGTTGAAAAAGAAAAGTCTAGGAATTGAACAAGAAAATAAGAGTTTGCATGCTAGACTTAACAATGTTTTGCAAGAGAAGGTTGAGGTCTATAATGAAAAGGATTCATTGAGATCTCAATTAGAATTTGCACTTAAAGAAAATGATTTTTTAAAATCTAAAAATAATTGCCATGTTCTTTTGAAGAAAAATGAGAACTTGTCTTCAAAAGTTGATTTTGTTTTAAAAGAGAATGTTGATTTGAAAAATAAAATTATTTCTATTTCAAATGATTTAGATGTTTGTTTAAAGAAAAATGAATCTTTGAAAATTAAAATTGATTCACATGTTTGCCATGCTAGTGTAGCCTCTTCATCTAGTCTACCTAATGCATGTACCTCTTCTTCTAGAATTAATGATGATATTTATATGCTAAAGAAGAGAGTAGATTGTTTGGGCTCTACTATGAGCCAATGTGCCAAGAAACATACACGCTTGGAATCCTTGGTTCGAAAGAAACAAGTTCCATCCTTTATGCATGCACACCCATCACGGCATACACATGCTTCACACGGACACCATCAACACAAGTATGCTCATATGTACACATGTACACATTGTGGCCGAAAAGGCCATCTTGCTAATTTTGCTATGATCGTTTACATGTTGAAAATTTAGCCAAGAAGTTTGTTTGGGTTAGAGAAGGTACTAACCCCCATGGACCCAATAAGAGATGGGTACCAAAGACCACCCCTCCTATTTTTGATGTAGGTGTGGGCTCTCACATGACGTGAGAGTGATGACACCTTGGAGTGGATGCGTTCTGTACTTAAAGGAAATCATATGGATGCATCACTTTCAGGGAAGAGATGGTGGAGAGGACCACCAAGTTTTGGAGACAAGGAGAGTTGCCTTGAGGTTTTGGTAACGATTCCTAAACTCCCATGCTTTCATATTCATTTGTTTATGGCATGTTTTTGATGTCTATGGATTAGTATGTTCATTCCATGTTTATTAGATCCTTGACATACATGTATAGTATTTGAGACACACATGCTTATATGATCCCATACTTAGTGTTCTCACTTTTGTTTAAACTATAATGTACATCATGAATCTAATACATGTGAATTTACATAATAATCATGTTTTAGTTTTATCATGGTGATTTCTTTATTGTGTTTTGATGCTTCATGTTAAGATTACTTGTTTAGATGTTAATTTTCATTAAAACTAGGATTTATACTTGTACAAATAGTGGGCCACAAATAAATTTATATATGTTTGGGCTTGATTGCTTATTTGAACCCATTAGATGTGCTAGTATAGTCTAGTTTTGATGATTCACACATTTTAACTTGTATTCTATTTTTGGATTTGTTTTATGAGTTTTCACTTCATGTATATGTTTGTATTGCCAAACTTTAAGATATACATGTATACCCCTTGAGTCATTTGCCTTTCATGCAAATCTATATATATGGACTCAATTGTGTTTAGGGATATGTATGTATACTTCATGTTTGACAATTCATACATATACCTTGAAATGACATTTGTTTTAATGAAAGATTTAGTTTTTTCATGTTTTCATGTATTTGTGTTTAACTTCATGTATATGTCCATCTTATACAAACTATTGACTATACATGAGTATCCTTTTTGAGCCACGTGCCTTAATGCATATATTTTGTGGACTCTTTATGTTTTGGATATGTATGTATACTTTAGTTTGTATTAGACATACATATGCCTTGAAAATTAGATAGTTTTGATGATTTCGTGTTTTAAGGAATAATTGAGCTTATTGCCTAATTTTCATGATTATGATCCTCATATTTTATTTTTACACTCACATTTATTGCTTGCTCATGGTTTGTTTTCATGAGTCTTATTTATGCCTAATTGAACTTGAGTGTTTGATATGATGTGGATTCCATGTTTATGAAAAACAATTTTATTTTATTCCTTGCTTGAAGGATTTCGTACTAGTTAACAAATTTTTCCATTTAACTAGTTGCGATATTCTTCATATGGTAAAGTTTTTCAAACAAAACTTATTTTCAAATCTAATTTTTGAAAACCCCTACCTTCTACGGGAGGTTGGATGGGAGTCCATGCCTTGTATTGTTTATATTGAAAATCCTTTAAACTTGTGCATGAGATGGGTGGATTGGTAATATGATGTATACACTTGAATTTATTGTTATGACAATTGGTATCATTAAACTCTTTCAATTGGTATCACTTTGATCTTCTTGTATACTCATATATGTTTTGTATGTATGTATGCTTTCATTCCAAGTATATCAATTTCTATTGGTATCTATTTTCCATACATATATATGTTTGTGTTTATGCTAGTGCTTGAGTTTCAATTTTGTTTCAATTGATTACTTTTAAATTGGTATCAAGACTATGCATATTTTAGTTTGTATTTCATAAAGGGGGAGAAAATTTGATTTTGTATTTCAATTGGTATTTGTACTCCCACACTTTATGATTAAAAGTTGTTATTTTAAACATATGATATCAACATCAAATTTGTTTATATGTTTTAAAATGAACAATTCTTACAATTGGTATCAATGTTTCTATGTAAAATCTTTTCAATTGGTAAAATATTTACCATTGGCATCATATTTAAGAAATTCAAAATTTGTTTTGGTTTCAAGATTCATGTTTAAGAATTCAAGACTTATGTTTAATTACAATTGGTATTTCCAAAATTTTGTTTAAAGAAAATATTCAAAGTTTTGATTTGTATTGACTATATGCATATAGATTCATGATGAGTGTATCTTGTATTGAAGAGCTTAACATCTCTTCGTTATGTGGTACACGTGTGTAGGGGGAGCTTCACATCTCCTCTTATTCATTACATAATGTGTGTTATGTGAATTAGGCTTAACTTCCCTCCTTCATGTAATGCATATGTGTAGGGAAGCTAACTTAGCGTCTTCCTCTTCATGAATGTATATAGCATATAACACTTATTATCCTTGTTTATTTTCTTTTGGTATCAAGATGCTTCATTGACATATTTTCAATTGATATCATGTTTTTAAAGTCACCCCTTATTGATTTTGTTTTTGTTTTAGACAAAAAGGGGGAGAACATTGTCTTTTATTGTTTTGTTTGACATAAAGGGGAAGAAAGATTTTTACCCCTCGTTTTATTTATGGTTTTGATTACCCCTTTGTTGATGATTGACAAAAAGGGGGAGAAAGATTTATGAAGTTTTATATGCATGCTTATGTTTATGCATATATTATGTTTTAATCTCAAGAATCTCAAGAATATTAAGTTTAATTGATTTATAGAGTTTGCTTTGTAATTGGTATCTAGAGCTTATTTTGTTTTGAATATTCCATTTGATATCTAGAACCATTTATTGTTTATGCATATGCATGTTTCATGTTTAATATTCATTGCATATATTTATTGTTTATCCCTATGCATGAGTTAAGGGGGAGCTTCCTTGAAGCTTATCTTTAATCCATGCATATATAACTCCATGAGTTTTGTCATCATCAAAAAGGGGGAGATTGTTGGCCCAATGGCCTTCCACTCTAGTTTTGATGATGATCAACTCATGTAGTTATGTTTACTAATATTCTTGTGTTTCTAAGTTTCAGATCATTAACAGGATATTAGTGGTGATTAGCTTCAACAAGGAGTTTAGAAGCTTTCCATGTTGATTCCGGTGCCAAAGCTTAAAGATCATACCTTTGCACTTGGAGGATCACGCGTTTGGGATCGAGTCTACTTGAAGATGGAAGATCGACAAGAAGACTTAGGTATCCTAGTTTAGATAGAGTTTTAGATCCATTTGTAAAGCTTAGTATAGTTGATATGCTCAAGTGCACAAAACACACACATGTTTGGGTATTGGTTTTTCGGTTTTTAGTTTAACCGATATGAGTTTTCATGAATAGTTTGATCAAAACAAGTTTACATGTTTTATATGTATATTAGATGTGCTCTATATACATACATGCTTATATGACTTATACAAACTTAGTTTGACATACCTATTCATGTAGTTTTATATTTTGGTATAAAACATATTTTTGTAATTAAAGACAAAAACTATGATATATTTGTTGAATGTGTATTAGACCTATGTCCATATGCATCATGCTTAATAATGTTCAAATATCATGTTTTTGTATTTCTATAAGATTTTAGGAAAATCAGATTTCCTATTGAAAAATCAAGTTTGATAAAAATACAAGTTTTGTTTTTGATAAAATTGGCAAGACACAAAAATGAATTGATATGTTGATATATTGTCTTGAAATTTTTATCACTTGTTTGAGTTTCAATATAAAATGATAAAACAATTTTTATGGTATTTTTAAAAGAGATAAAAGATTTTTTTAGAAAATATTTTTCCAAATTTTCTGACCTTGTTTTTGTGCTGACAGGCTGGTCGGTCGACCCTGACGGTCGACCGCACCAAGGGCCGGTCGACCGTTCGGGTCGACCGACGTGCACAGACGTGCACGTCTGTTAGGCACAGACACGGTCGACCGGGACGGTCGACCGAGTTGAGAGCTCTGCTCTCGGGTTTTCTGGGTCGACCGGGCCGGTCGACCGCAGTTGCCCAACGGTCATAATTCTGACCGTTGGCGGTCGACCGGACCGGTCGACCGGTGGCCTGTCAGGCTGCCACATCAGCCTAACGGCTAGTTTTTCCTAGGGGCTATATATACCCCATTTCTCCATTGTTTTGGCTAAGATTTTTAGAGCTAAAAATTCCAGACTTTCTCTAGTGTTTAAAAGAGTTTTTAAAAGAGTTTTTAAGCCAAAAAGATTTCATCTTATTTGTTTTTGGGTTTTTGGAAAATCAAAGAAAGCTAGGGTTTTGGGAGATTGTTTTGTTTTCATTTTCTATCATTTACAAGTGATTTCCCAAGTAGTTTTTCTTTGTTGCTGGTTTCCAAAACACCTTGTTTCCACACTTGAGCTATCACCTATCCTAATCTATTTAGGATCTTATTTTTGTGGAAAAGAAAAGAGAAAAGAAAGAAAGATTGTGTTTGTGGTCTTTGTAACCACTTATTGTAAACCCTCCTTGCTTTTGTGAATCCCTCTTCGGTAGAGGTGATCGGAGTGGTATTGGTTTGGATCCCTCTTTGGTAGAGGTGATTGTGTTTGTTGTGAGCCTCTTCGGTAGAGGTTGTTGTTGTTATTGTTTGTTGTTGGCTACGGGCCGTATCCCTCTTCGGTAGAGGTGAATTGTGGTTGTATAGCCTCGGTGGCTTTGTAAAGGTTGAGAGAGGAGTTTGGTACTCCTATAGTGGATTGAGAAATCCTACACGGTGGTGTAGGCGGGGATGTAGAGTTGGGTACTCGAACCTCGAAACAAATCTTTGTGTTAGCGTTTGATCCAATTTCTCTCAACTCTATTCTCTTTACATTTGTGCAAAGCATCATACTTCATTCATATTATATTTGCTTGTGTTGAGCATTATTCTTCCATAGCATATTATATACATTGCTTGTGTTGCCATTGCATAATCCATATTGCTATATCCTTGATTGCTTGGCTTGATTGTGTGTGCACATTGCTTGGATTGCTTGTGTGTGTGTGCCCAACTTTTACTCATCCAACAAGAGCTTCACATAGCGCCTCAACCCATTTCAAGGGGAATCAAGGGGAGTTAGTCCAGAGCCTCGCAAGGGGAATTCGGCTACACTTGTTGTATTGTATTAGTTTGTGCATAATTTGCATTAGCTTCCGCATTTAGCGCACTTAGTTTTGCATTAAGTTTTAGATTAGCACTAACACCTATTCACCCCCCCCCCTCTAGGTGTTTTTTCATTCCCTACATTCGCGATGCAGGCTATGACGAAGAATTCAAGGATGTAGGAGAGGGGAAGACGTCGCTGAACCGTGGGATCTTTGAATGGCTGGTTAGCATCCGGCCATCTCATCTGGTGTACCGGAGCGGGGATACCTACTATTTGGAGCCTTATGTCCCGAGTTGATTTGCTCGTCAGTTTGGGTATGACCAACTTTATGTTGGTAATCCGAACACCAATCTCGCCTTCATGGGGAGCCTTATTGATGGTGCTCGTGCCTGGCGGTTCTTCATCGCTGGTTGCACTGAGGCACGGTTGTGCATACCATTGAGGACCCCAAATCTTCTGACGACTTTAGGGTTCTGTCAGTGGTATAGGACTTCAAACTCTATGCCTACCAGATTTCTATCAACTCTTTGGCGTGAAGTTGATTTCTCAACGGCTAAAGTGGAAAGTAACCAAGAGGGGTGAAGGCAAAAGGGTCCGGGTGCCAGGCCTCGGGGAGTTCGTCGCTACTACCGATAGTGAGGCTTCCGACGCAGAAAGCCCCCAATTTGAAGGAGACACAGGTGCTGAGGTTCCACCAGATGCTCCTGGTGGGGAAGGCACAGATCCTATGGAAGATGTGGAGGTGGAAGAGGTGGAGGAAGAAGAGCCTGACGTTCACTTCAAATGAAAGCGGCAAGATGGATCTCGAAGGAAGAGGGTAGTGAAGAAGCCTCATCGCTACACTCCCACTATTATTTCAGAGGGTGAATCAACTGCAGTGCCTCCTCCTCCTGCTCCGTTAGTTATTAAGCTATCGGCTCATAGGCAGACTACTGATAAAGCTGTCCTCAACCTGGGTAAGATCAGTTTGACTCTTGCGACATGTACTTATATATTTCATATAGCTCATTCGTTTATCCTATGGTTCAAGAACCGAGACTGCAAGAGAACCAAGAGCCGAGGCTACAGGAGAACAGGGGAATTATTATGATCCTTTTTCACTTATAAAGAAGGTGACGAGGCTAACTACTTTGTCGTCTTAGAAGAATCCGGAGGTGACGCGGCTGACGTCGGTCCTTCGGGGAATTGAGGCCTCGAAAGGGAGTCCTATGGCCTCCAGCTCTATAGGATGGACCACAGAGGCTTTGGGGAGTGGAGGTGAGCCGTACGTCCCTCCTGCATCTGCCAAAAACTTTTCTATGGAGCCCGTCGGGATTGATGTTGCCGTCTAGGAAGTTCAGAGAGAGACTATGGCTGAGGCAATTGAGTAGGTATCGCCTTTCGGTAATACTTTGATCTTTTGTGAGCAATTCTCTCCTGATATTCATTATGTCTTGCTTAACAAAGTTTTGCCACAGGTGTTCCGCCTTTGGGTGCATCAACTTCGAGAGAGCCAGCTAAAGAACCAATCTCACTCCCCACTACATTGGTAGGTGAGATGCCAGTGGTTCCTTTGACGCTGCCTATCCTAACAACCACGGGGCTGAAGGTAATTACCAGTCCTACGTCTCCGACACCGGTTGTTGAGCTAGCTCTTCCCGAAATAGTCACCAGCCTTACTTTCATAGTGGCTAGGGCACTGGTTTCAATGACGACTCCTCCAAGGTCACCGGTGATCGCTCGTCTTTCTCTAGCCAGTGCTTCTACTATCTCCTCTACGGTTATATCAGTGAAGGCAGTGGAAGCTTTATCTTCGGGTACTTCTCGCTCACCGGGAGTAGTTGAAGCCGAGAAAGAATTTGTGGCTGAGATAGTTGACAGCTTCTACAAGGGCTTAAAGCGATCTGTTGCTTTGGTCTTTAAGGGCTCGACTACCTCATTTTCTGCTCTGAAGGTGGTCCTCTCTCGAAATATTGAAAGCATTCGAGACTTTGGAGGGGATGACCAGGCTGCTGCATTGGAGCTTCTGGTGGAAAGACTCGAGAGGGATGTAGATGAATGGCGCCGTCTCAGCAATTCAGATCTGGACTCCTCAGTTAATGAACAGCTTGAACGTCTTGCTATTCAGATGCATGAAGCCCATCTTGCAGCATAGGAAGCAGCTAAGGCAATATCTTCAGATTTAAAATCCTTGGAGACAGGAAACTAGAAATTGGAGATGCCATAGATGCTTCTAATAGTGCTCTTCTCGATGCTGAGGACAAGATTGAGAAGGCCAAGGAGGTGATCAAGAGAGCCAATCTTCTTCTGTCCAAGGCTGAACTGGTGCATCTTGAGGAGATCGCTCGGCTGGAGCAGCTCAAGGCCCACAATGACAAAGTCTTGCAACATGAGCTAGTACAGAAGGCAACTTTGGCTGAAATTGAGGCTCGTTTGTCCCAGACAGCGAACTTTAATGAGGTCGAGTTGAGATCGCAGGCATTCATTAGAGCTGCTGAAGAGAGGAAGAATAGGCTGGTTATCCTTGAAGAACGGATCAAGTCTTACGAAGCACCCTCGTAGCTTGTAATCCATGTATCCCCCTTTTTGAATCAATAAAAAGTAATTTTATTTGACTCCTCTGTTGTATTTCCAACTTGCTTTGTCTTTTGAGTTTGCAATTCTTACTTTCAAGTTGTACTACAACCCTCAAAAAAGAAAGGAAATAATGGTATAACTACTGTAGTCAGAGGTGATGGACTGATAGGATTAGTTACTAAATAAATTTGAGAAATGGCTCGACTCAAATCATGTTGAGATGAGGAATGGAAAGAGTGAGCTTGATGATCTTTACTGTTCAGAGGTAAATATTAACATAACAGATTAAAGATCATCAGATTTATAAATAAGTTATGATGAATTAGACACCACAACCTGTGATAGTTCCTGCTTGAACTAAGACAAATGAAGCCTAAGATTTGCCAATTAAAAGTGACAAGCTAGACATGAGAAATTTTACCATTCAGAGGTGATGACCTGGACATGATGACAAAATGGAGATGAACTCGATTTTAGGGACCCGTCTATTCAGAGGTGGCGAGCTAGACGTGATAGACTAAGACACACTAAACTTTGAATCCGCTGCCAGAGGTAGTCGTATTAACTTGGCAGCTAGTCCACAGGGGACTGCAAAGATAGATTGGATCTAGGATCCTGTTGGTTCAGAGGTGGTTGACTGGACATAACCAATTGAGGGACCTCAGATTCGCACTCTGCCGTTCAGAGGTTTAATATTAACATGACAGCAAGAACTCCCGGCCCTGACGGAGGAAAGGAGAACAAAGTTATGGACTCATCTGTTCAGAGGGGGTAAACTGGACATGATAGTTAAAGTACCATAAAAAGAGATATCTAGGTACCCGTCGGTTCAGAGGTAATATGGACATAACCGATTGGGAATTACTAGACTCAAAAATCCTGCCATTCAGAGGTGACGAACTGGACATAACGGCAAAGAAATAGTCCCTACTGGACTAAAAGGTAAGACTTGGTTATCTGTCGGTTCAGAGGTAATAATGGATATAACCGATTGAAAAACCACGAAGCTCAGGATTTTTACCATCAGAGGTGACAAGCTGGACATGATGGTAAAAGAAAGAATTCCAATGAAGGAGATAGAGTTTGATCATAAATCCCATGGAAAATTGATATCTCCTTTGGATATTTTAGAAGAAATTGTCAGTGGTATATTGTTAACGTGACAACCAAGAAAGTCCATTGGGGATTGAGCTGGAAATAATAGGCTTTGAGGGGAGTCTACCAGAAACTCGCTGGGGAGTTAAGAAATATGAATCTCATGAAAGATTATATGTCAAAGAACTCTGTGGGGATTTAGAACGAGACTTGTAAAACAGCCTGGCAGAGGTGTAATGTTAACATGACCAGGATTTTGTTACTGTTAGAGGTGTTTGAACATAACAGTGATTTTGAGTGAACCTGTCATTCTATTGAAGAGAATGATAAGTAAAGTTTAATTTGCTGGGGATGTTGATTTTATCCGCTGGGGAGGACGTTAGAGTTTTACTATCAGAGGTTTAATGTTAACATGATAGGTTTGACTCATCATTTCGCAAGGAAAATGAATATCTTCTTATGTGGTCCTACCATTTCATGGACGGGAATTGGTAACTGATTTTGGAGAGGAATCAAATGGGAACATGTCCCTTAAGATTTTTAGCAAATCCTCAGCTGTTAACGGATTTGATATACCTTTACCAACTACCGTTTGAGTTGGGCTAGCCATGCTATTCCCCTCAGCATGATGAGTTGTCAAGGACTTATGTTGGGCTTAAAGGCCAACATTTTCCTCTATCCTTAGCCGTTAGAGGCGTTGGATTATTTTGTTACTTTGAGTAATCTGATGCTTCCTCTGGGTTTTCACTCTGTAGGTGAGCTGGAGACTAACGGAATGGGCATGAATTCCACGAGATCTTGATTTGAAAATTATCGTTCGTCGTGGACTCTCTTTCAATCCTTATCTTGTTCCATATTGGAAAGATTCTGTAGAAGGATGTGTCACGAACCTTCTTTAATGAGTTTGACTTGACAAGTCATCAGATAATCCCATTTGTGTTTGTTATTCGATCGGTCACCATGTTCTCGATATGAACGTGAAAACAGTGGAAAGGTTCTGCAAGGATGCATCGCGAACCTTCTTCTGTCGTTGAGTCGAGCCTCGATTGATCGAACAGGGGCAGGGAGGTATGCCAACGTTATTCATAGAAACGTTAGGCTAAATAAACCATCTGCCTGTAACTGTTGTTTAGACATGCTTGACTCCAAAATATGACCTATTCTTCTAAGTTGGAGATAAGTACATGCTTATCGGTTCGAGACTAGTCGACCATGAATTGGAGGAGAGTGATAAGGCTAAAACTGAAGTTCATAACCTTAATTCTTCTTTAATGCAGCTGGTGTTCGATCAGCTCGACACTGGTTTATGGCAGTGTGATCCTGTTAGAGAAAGAGAGGAGTGCTCTTTCTAAATATCTCGGGTCTAAAGTTCTCGATCAGAGGTGTAATGTTTGTTAACTTGATCATGAGAAAGATCCTATCAAGGATAATACTTTTTTAAGAACCTATCGTTGATCGGCATCATGAATATATCACCGTCTGAAGTCATAAGGCGATATGCTCCATTTGAATAGACTATTTCTATTACAAACGGTCCTTCCCATTTGGGCTGAAATTTGCCTTTGGTTTTGTGCGTCATGATCATCGGTCGTCTGACAGCTAAAACCAAATCTCCTTTCTGAAAAACCCTTTGCTTAACCTTCTTATTAAAGGCCTTCGAAATTCGCGCTTGATACAACTCAATATGCTGTTGAGCTTGTAGTCGTTTCTCATCTAAGGGTTCGAGCTCTTGAAGACGTAACTGATCATTGTCTTCTTTTGTCATTCTGGTCATTAAAGCGACTCGTAATGATGGCATCTGGATTTCTAATGGTATGACTGCTTCGTACCCATATACCAGGGAAAAAGACGTATTGCCTGTCGGGGTCCGAACTGTGGTTCGGTAGGCCCAAAGACATTCACCAAGCTTCTTATTCTAGTCTCGTTAAATTGACGAGACGAATTTTTTTTAGTAGCTTGAAAATTATCTTGTTGAATGCTTCTGCCAAGCCATTAGCAGCAGGGTTATAAGCGGTCGATGCCACATTCTGAATCCGGTACTTATCACAAAACTGATAGATACCTGGCTCACGAATTGGGGACCGTTATCATGGATGATCCGCCTAGGGACACAAATCGATGGATGACATGGTATTTGATAAAATTAACCATGTTGGAAGTTTTAACTTTCACAAGTGGTATAGCCTCTGCCCACTTTGAAAAATAATCGGTTATTGCCAAGATAAACCGGTGACCTTTTGTTGAAGAGAGGCTGATCGGCCCTATGACATCGATTCCTCATGCTTCAAATGGCTACGAAGCAACAGTTGGATGGAGCAACTTTGGAGGCTGATGTATAAAGTCTGCATAGATTTGGCACGCTTTACACCTTCGTGCATATTTGATGGCATCGGCTATCATGGTCGGCAAATAATATCCAAGCCTGTGCAATCAATCCTCGAGCTTTGGACCTGGCTGATGAGCTCCACATGTGCCATCGTGCGCTTCTTTAAGCACTTCTTGTGCTTCTGAATTAGAAAGACAACAGAGGAGGATACCGTCATATGAGCGACGATAGAGTGTTTTTTACTATTGGATCATAGTATAAACGAAGAGACCTTCGTCTGATCAACGCCGCTTCTTTAGCGTCATCCGACAGTATATCATGTAAAGCATAGTCGATGAGGGAAAATCGCCAATCTCTCAGTTCAAAATCTGTCGATATGCTATGAACCTCCTTGATTTTCAACACATATTCAAGACAAACAAGGTGTCGAGTAGCCACTATAAGGTGATACGTTGCGTCGATCGGTAAGGCTGATGTTGCCACTAGTGCAGCCAGAGCGTCAGCCCTAGTATTTTGGGATCAGGACATATGATCGATGTAAAAGCCATCAAATGAGTTAGCCATTTTTATGACTGCATGATAATAAGGTACCAAATCTCCGTGACGGACCTCATATTCTCCTTTAACCTGATTAATAATCAGTTTTGAATCACCATAAGTTTCGAGGTAGTGTACCCCCATTTCATGGGCGAGCTGAAGGCCAATGAGTAGAGCATTATATTCTGCCACATTGTTGGAACATGGTTCCGTCAATGAAAATGCCCTAGGAAGGACATGATTTTATGGTTAGATAAATACAACCCCCACACCAGCAATGATCTTACCTTTAGGGCCTATTCTTGATGCTCCATCGAAGAACATCTGCATACTTCATCCTCTAAAGTTATATTAGATTCGAAAACCTCATCTGGAATGTCTTCGTGAAGTTTGGAGCTTTCTGGCACCGGATGAGCAGCCAGGAAGTTTGCCAGTGCCTGGCCTTTTACTGCCTTCTGAGGGACAAAGATCATGTTGTACTGAGACAAAAGGAGGGCCCACTTAGCTAGTCTTGAATTTAATGATCCTGGTTTCGTCATGAGAAAACGCAAAGGATTCACTTTGGAATGGAAATGACATGTATGGTCTGGCCAACCAAGTAATGACGCGTCTTTTGAATAGCAAAGACAAGAGCTAAGCATTCTTTCTCAATAGGGTTATAGCGAGATTCAGCCCCTATCAGAGTCCTACTCAGATAATAAATAGCCTGTTCGTGACCATTATCGTCCTTTTGAGCAAGCATAGCACTGAGAGAATGGTCCATAGCTTTCACATAAAGCAGAAATGTTTTCCTGATATGGGAGCCACTAAGACCGGAGGTTTAGTGAGGTATCTTTTGATATCCTCATAAGCTTTTAACAGGATTGATCCCATACAAAAGAGACACCCTTTTTCATTAGTCGGGTGAACGGTTGACAGCGGCCTGAGAGATTTGCGATGAACCTTCTGATATAGGCCAGTCTACCTTGCAGGCCCCTATGTTCTTTGAGATTTTTAGGTGGATGCATGCTTTGAATGGCTTTGACTTTGTCTGGATCGAGATGAATTCCTTTTGATATAACAATGAATCCCAAGAACTTGCCACTCGAAACCCCAAGAAGGATTTTATCGAATTCATTTTCAATCGATGAGCCCGCATCATATCGAACATTGTTCTCAAGTTACAAAGATGGTCATTCTTATCACGACTTTTGACTGCAATATCGTCGACATAACATTCTACCGTCTTTCGGAGATGGTCGTGGAAAATTGTACTTATTGCACGCTAAAAAGTTGCCCTGCGTTCTTTAATCCAAAGGGCATCACGGTATAGCAGTATACCCCCAACGGTATCCGGAATGAAATATGTTTCTCATCTTCTGGATACATCTTAATTTGGTTATACCCTAAAAAGCCGTCCATGAAGGACATTCTTTCGAATCCGCAGGTATTATCAATCATGGCATTGGTGATGGGCAATGGGAATTCTTTAGGATAGGCTGTATTGAGGTCACGGTAATCAATACAGATCCGAATTTTTTCATTCTTCTTAAGAACAGGAACAATATTAGCAACCCAATCTGGATGTTATTCCTCCCGTATGAAACCACACGCGATGAGTTTATAGACTTCAGCTTCAATAGCTTCCATAATATTCGGGCAAAATCGACGTTGTTGTTGCTTGACTAACTTGACGTCAGGCTTGATATTCAGGCGATGCATGGCTACTTGCGGATCAAGTCCTGGCATATCTTCATAGTCCATGCAAAGACATCGATATATTCTCTTACGAGTATGATCAATTCTTCTTTCTCCATAAGTGATTAACTTTCACTTATAAAGATGGGTTTAGGGTGATCTTGACTACCCAAGTTAACCTGGATCACCATGTATTCAGTAGGTGGTTCGCGCTGTTCGAATCGCTTTTCCCACTGAAAATCTAGTTGCTGATCCCATGGTTCAACATCAGTAACTTCCGCCGGCTCCAATTGGCTACTTGAAGTCATATTAACGGTAAGATTCTCGAACATCGTTCCTACACTGACGTCCGAGTCTCATTCGGAGGAAGAGGCAAAGCGTGACGGGATTGGTTTGTTGTCTTTGGGTCGAACCGATGTAAAAGGTAGGGGTGTAACGTATCCCAACCCCCTGCGTATTTTATAATAGTAATTTGTCGGTTTCCCTTTTGGCACAAAATTACGCAGAAAACCACGTCGTCCTTTTTGAAATTCAGACCATTCCCACGCTGCAGGCTGTATCCCATTTTCCTCATCATATGCTGTGCTTGTCGTGCATAATAGAAAAATTGCGGAGTCTATGAGTCTGAACTCGAATATGTGACCGTAGACATTTGCAGTTGGGCTCTACCGAATATTATTGGTGGTTGACCCTTTTTGGACGGAGGAACCACAAAAACGGACCCTTCTATGCATTCCATAGATGTACTTGATGTGCTTGGTTTATGCAAGGGCATGCGTAGAGAGCTATTCGTGATAGATTCAAACAGTTCGACACTCGTAGGATAATCAAAGAAAATATTATCATTAATCACCCATTCATCATCATCATCCTCAGAATGAGTATTACATTGAGGATTATTGAAACATGCTACAATTGGTTCACTGACCAAAGTAGCTGGTGTGTCTCCTTCAGACTCTGAATCTGCCTCATTACCACTGTCATCGTTGTCAGGCAATGGTTCTTTTGATGTTTTACCGATTTCCTGATATAGGAGAGCATCGATAAAGTAGTTTTCACCCCCTTGAATGGTAGTTTCTCAGCGAACACTGTTCGTACTGTTGCATCATCTTCAATATATTTGAAGCACTGGTGCAAAGTAGAGGGGACAATCCAGTTAGCGTGGATCCAAGGTCGTCCTAGCAACAAATTATATGACGTGTCAGCGTCAATGACATAACACGTCACTTCTGATTTCAGGTCCCCGATTCGGCAACGGAGTCAAATCTTTCCAGTGGGTGACTACTCCCTGCATTAAAACCGTATATCATTGTGGTGGTTGCAGACAACCGATACAGTGGTATGCCAAGGAAGTAGAGGAGCCTTTTGGAGATGATGCTGAGTGCGGACCCTAGATCAACTGTACCCTTTCAATGCATGTCGAGCCGATATACCCGGTATAGTACAAAGGTCGATCGTGTTTATTATCCTTGAGGAGCATGTCCTCAGCTGTGAAAGTAATATCAGGTACTTTAGACTGGGCATGATGACATTCAGAACACGAGGGTTGAGTGTCCTCCCTAGGAGTTTCTGGCATATGTGTCAGAAATGATTCTGAATTAGCCAGTGCTTCCCTTGTCTCCTTCGAGAGACGAAGCAGCTCGTGTATGGTGATACGAGCGGGGATATTGGCCAGTTGGGCCAGTATGTTAAAGCGAAAAGGGATGTTAAGTCTCGGGCCTGAAGGTTTCTTCAGGATATGGTCAAACCGGACTTCTTTCTGCTTTTCTTTTCCTGTTGTCGGGGCCGGAGCTGGTATGGGTACTTGCACCGATGTCGTTTGCTATTGTGTCTCATCGGTAATTTTCTCATACTGTTTTAAATATAATTTTCTGGATCGAGTACCCGTCGGCTGAGGTGCATCGGCCTATATTGTGCAAGCATGATTTTCCCCCTTAGAATCGCTAAGAGAAGCTGATGTCACATTGCCGCCATCCGGTAAGATAGAGATAACATTGCAAGATTTGCCTTTTGATTTGGATTTCTTCGAATCCCATTGTTCGTCTTGGGCAAGGTCTGGGTGTATCCACATGATTTTCCATGTTTCCAATGTCAAGGAAACAAGACCCTTAGTCTTCTGATTTTTAGCTGAAAGATCTCTTACTTCCAGCCGTGCTTCAGGCATTGGGAAAGACCTATCAGGAACTGTGACTTTTGGGGTCTTGCCAAACTCGAGGGTCACCATATTCGCAGTGACTTTCTTTTGTTCTGACTTTAATGTCAAAACTCCGGCATCAACCAAAGCCTGAATTTTGTCCTTTAGGATAAAGCACTTGTTAGTAGGATAATGGACAATCCTATGAAAAAGGCAATAGTTGGGATCATTTGTACGTTCTACTTCATTAGGGCGTCAAGCCTCTGGCAGTTTCAATTTATTCCCTTTGTGGAGTAAATGGAATATTGTAACCACCTGCTCGTCTTTGAAGGAGTATTGTTTCGGAGGAAACTTAAACTCATGATTATTGGCGCCACTCTTCTTTGTCTTTGGATGAACATCCCCTGACAGTTCGATGGACATAGTCTCTTTCCCTTTGGCTTAGGAAGACTGTGCCATGTCGCCGTGTCCCTTATTATTCATCCCCCATGTAACGCCCCGATCCCGGCGATACGGGGACGTCACTGCAACGTATATACGTAGGTCAGAACTACCCTCCCGTATATACGCTAAGCATCAGTACAGACAAGAATCAGAGTACGGAAGCAAATGGTGCATTATACATTCCAACACATATATACAATTACAGAATTATCACCAGAGTGATAACAATATTACATGAATATCATATCACTAATATGCGCAAATGCGAGAGTACAAGAATATACATAATATAAACGGTATAAAAGGGGGCTCGCATACAAGTATACAAGGATGTACAAGTATGAAAAGTGTAAAAGAGCACTCACGAGTTTGCTAAGGAAAAACTCGAGAGGCACAAAGGGGGTCTGGAAGGATGTGGCTCTGGACTGTCGTCTGGAGATTCACGCTACCGCTGCGCCACTCTGAGCAGTAACGGGGGAAATCCATACGCTCCGGGCTCCATGACCTGGACATAAGAATCCAGGGGAGTCAGTGAAACTCCCCAGGCGAGTATGATACAATGCCGGGTGGCGAGCCAGGATGAGTACGAGTGTCAAGTACAGAAGGCAGGAGGGTTAGAACACAAATGAAGTATATGTGTAAACGAGTACAACAAAACCATCAGGAAACCGGAAATCCCAAGTAAAGCTGTATGCAATATTGATTGTATATGCTTAGGTCACGGTCCCATGAGATTAGTACATCGAAGGAATAATCCAAACAAGGAAACCCTCATCTATATACTTTTATCTCATGCCACCGAATATCCAAGCATATAGAATCAGAGTTGCAAATCATATGAAAGTCATAACAGGAATACATCTCGGAAATCATGACATGAAAAATACAGGGGTCCATAATAAGAGTCCAGAACAGGCATCAAGACATGAACTTATTATTATTATTATTATTACTTGTCTTACTCATATATCTCGGTATGTGACCTGGTGTACGGCCAACCCACATACATCCATATATAAGCTAGCCAAGGTTGTTAACGGAAGCCGATGGAGAACTGATAGCCTTTCTTATAGTAGTTCCATACCCCTGGAACCGGTAGGTATAATCAGTAATATCATAACACTTTCGCCATTGTATATATATATATGTATATATATATATACTTTAATTCCGTCACTACAAGCAAGGTATCATTCCGGCATCCATCACTTCCTCCCATACCCATACAAGTTGTCCTTTTTATAGCTTATTAATATAATTATCAGAGTTCGGGAATGAGTCATAACATAACAGTAATACATAACAGTGGTCAGTACATAACGGTAATCAGGTACTACATTCCCTTTATCATGATAATTATGAGAATCGGTGTATCATGCTTGGTGTCAAGAGATAGCATAGAGATAGCATGATAAGCGGTGATGTATATCAAGTAACATGCATACCAAGAGATTGATAACAGTCAGGTAAGCCAGGTCATGACAAGAGGGTCTGGTCAAATAATAGCATGTCAGGTGGTCAGGTGATAATATACCAGATGTCAGGTGATATACATGTGTTAAAAAGGAAGCATGCAATTGACAAGTCTAAAGTAATGGTATGACAAGTCTGAAATAATAGCATGGCAATCATAGGAGAAACTCAGAAGTCAACGACCACGAAGGGTCGGCCACGCATAGTAAGAAAGCAGTAAAAGATATATGACATAAAGTATATGAAAACATGAAGCGAATCAATGAAATAAGAAGCAAGAAGGTAGCGAGTAAGAATACTCGCCCAAATCACCAAAACGCCGAAATATCCGGAATCCACTGAAGTTCGGGATGCGCCGCAACCTGTGATATAAATATGTAGAGTGAAGATGAGAGAGAGAAAAATGGAAGATGATGTGTGTCTAGAGACAAGTCAAGTAATACCTATAGGTGATGTAAGTCTAGAGGGTAAGGTTCATGTTCAAGAAAGGAATCAACTAAGATGGCTAGGCAAAGTTAGTCGACTAGGATGGAAGAGTAGTCGACTAATAGTGGAGTTAGTCGACTAACAGTCTGGTATAGTCGACTAGAACTGGTTTCCAGAGAGTTGGGTTTGGTTTCAGGGAATAGTTAGTCGACTAGGTTAGGAGGGGTAGTCGACTAATAATGATCTTAAGTCGACTAACAGATACTTAAGTCGACTAAGTCTGTGATACAGAAAGTTGGGGTTTCTGTCTCAGGATAAATTAGTCGACTAGGGAAGAATGGGTAGTCGACTAATAGTCTATAGTCGACTAATAATATAGTCAAGTCGACTAGGGCCGAGAGTTAAGGTTTCTGGTTCAGGAAAAGTTAGTCGACTAGGGTCAAGGGTGTAGTCGACTAAGGGTCTCTAGTCGACTAGGAAATAGGTAAGTCGACTAATACTGTGTTTCCAGAAAAGGTTAAGTTTCAGCTAAGGGTTTCTAGTCGACTAGGTTCTAGGTCAAGTCGACTAATCGACTGGAAACAGCATACAGAACAGGTTTTCTAGGTTTTGGTTTGATGGCTAAATAAACATGGATTGAAGTCATAATTGAACATGATAAGCAAACCTAAGTATACTAAGAATTTACCAAGGCTTGGTGAAGAAGAACACTTACCTAAAAGAAGTACAAGGTGATGGAGTGATGGTGGAGGTTGGAGGCTTTGTTGTTGGTGTTGGTGACCTCGTGGTGGCTTCCCATGGTGATGAAGGAGGAGGAAGATGACCTTGGTGATCTCTTGGGAGTTGGTGGTTGTTGTTGTGGTGATGGAGATGAAGAAGATGGAGGTGGCTAGGGTTTGGCCCTTGATGAAGAGAAATGAAAAGGAAAGGGGTTGAAATGAAAAGGAAATGTATATATGGGATTTGGATTTTGTAAAGGTGTTGCAATTAAATGAAAGGGGAGGGCTTAATTGCAAAGTGGAGGTGAGGTGAGTGTCCCTTTCTTGGCCACTTGGCCGGCCATGGGATGAGGGAGAGAGAAATGCATTTAATGGGGTAGGTGGGAGTTGGTGGAATAAGAAAAAAAGAATTTGGAATTTTTGAAAATAGGAAAAGTGTGTGGTGGAAGTTAAAGGAAAGGAAAGAAAGAAAATAGGAAATGGGAAAGAAAATGGAAAAGGGAAGAAATTCTCTAGGAATAGAAAATGAAAATAATGGAAGTGGCGGCTTCCCGGGATTCAGTAGTAGATACAGAAATCTTTCGGGAAAATACCGGAATCGTCCGAAATTCAAGTATCTCGGAACGACCCGAAATAATTACCAAAAATCAATAATAATATATAAAGACCGATAGTGAAATCCGTTTGAAGAAATACTTTATAGTTCTGAAACTAAAAATCCCGGAACCAGTTATCTACCGACTCCGGTGGAATTTTCATAAAATCATAAAATCCTTAGAAAAAGAATGTAGGTAGAAAATATAATTCTAAGAAATAAGGTCTAAAGGATCATTTAGAAATTCCAAACCGTTTGAGAATTAAAAATCCAGGAATCGGTCAGCGGCACTGGCCGATACCGGTTTTGAAGATTTTTATTTTAATTCCAGAAAAATCTAGAAAATCATAGAAAATATATAATATTGGAAAATGATATTTAAAACTAAAATCGGTCAATTCTAATTATCAGAATGTCTAAATCGAGTAATACTCTAGGATCGGGCCTTCGGTTCAGACTAGGGCTGACTCCGAATCCACGAATCCAAATCCAAGACAAGACAATCATATAAGGAGTTCATAAAGCAAAACAAATACAGGAAACAAATCGAAAAAATACGATCGGAAAATCTGAATACGCAACTAAGTACGTATTCCGGGAACGGGGTATTACACCCCACTTGCTTTTAGGGGTAGATGGTTCGAACTTTTTAGCCGACTTTTCGGCTATCTCAGCTTGTTCGACTAGCTCATTCTAGTTATGGGCTTTGACGGATCCCATACGAATCTCCACTTGGTCCAGGAAGTTATGCCTACATGTTTGCAAGAGCACAGGTAATGGCATCCCTGCTGGGCACATCAGCAATAGATTTCTGAACTGCTTAATGTAATCACAGACAGATTCTCCTTTCCTCTGTATAGTGGAGAGGAGTTTATCCATGGTTACCTCGGTGTCATCCTCATAAAAATAAGAAAGAAATCGAGTGTCTAAGTCAATCCAGGAGTTGATAGAGCCTGGAGGAAGGCTTCGGAACCAGTCAAATGCTACCTCCTTCAGGGTGCCAATGAATAGTCTGGCCATAATAGCATCGTTACCTACTACATTACCGGTTTGCGATCGAAAGTAGTAAATGTGCTGATTTGGTGAGCTCTTACCATCATATGAGTGCAGCGTTGGTGGCTTGAACTTTGGAGGATATAGGACTGAGTCCCATTCCAAGGGTAAGGACGGGCTACCCCTACTTTCTTCAGTTCATCCCTTTGGGTTAGGGATGCAATCTGAGCTTGGATGCCTTTAAGAACTTCAGCGTCCATAGAAGAACTTTCCTTTGATTTCTCCATCTTATGTTGTTCTTCATCATTATGTTCCTCCTCATTATGATTACTCCCGGTATCATTGTTATTTCGGTTAGTGAGGAGTTGAGCGAGCATCTATTGAATGTTATCCAAGGCTTCTTGCTGGGCCTTGGAGGTTTGCTCCTGAGCTTTCAACCGTCGACAGAGGTCATCGTTACCGTTATCAGCCATATGCACGGACGCTTTATCCGTTCGTATCGAGCTGACTGTCGCCGAAGAGTCATACCCACTATCTTCCTCCTCCCCATCAGACTATTGGAATAATATTCTCATTGGTTCTGGTGATATTACTCCAGTTGAGGAGGATGGTTGCTCATAACTGTAGAGTATTGCAACCCTAGATCTGGTGCTTCGGAACACACCTTCTTCTTCCACCAAGACTTGGCCTAAGCCAAGGCTATAGTCCGGGTCTGGAGAACTGAAGGAAGGGGAGTTACCACCACGTGGCACTCGCCTGCCTCTATGCGATTCACGTCCCCTTCCGATCATGTTGACGGATGCAGAGGGCAGATCTGGTAGATTTCGCGACATACTCCTTTTATGATGCTTTACAGGAGATCGCACCGATAGTCGATTAAAAACTGACTGTTTGGAAGAGTAGCGAGGACTGGTCCTAGTCGGCACTGGACTAAATGGACCGTCACCAACTGATATCCCACTTGTTCACAACAAGAGGGAGAAGTCTGGAGTGGTTCTAACTTTCGCTTATTTGTTAAGAACTCTACCGAGCTTAAACGACTCAGCCCAGAGACTCGGGATCGCGCATTGATCTGTTCAGGTGATTTTAAAATCACCTTTTTTGCTCATAACTCTATTTGAAAGAGTGGACCTAGCACCAGAGGGCTGTGGAAGCGAAGCTCGGGACGATGCTTCGTCCTTTACATCACCACAGAGGCGATTGGCACTGCATAGTGTTTTAGCTCTAGTTTCGCTTTTAAGAACTCTGACAGCAACCTTAGGCGCTGAAGCTGCATAAGCACCGCTATCAACACCCAGGGATGATCCCTTAACTTCGCTCCGAAGAGCGGACTTCATGCAGGAAGATTTTAAGAGCGAAGCACGCCGTGGTGTTTCAATTCCAGCCTTGTTGCGAAGGTGGCTAGCACTGCTGAGTGCTGCTGGTGCAGCCTTGGTGCGAAGGTGGCTAGCACTGCTGAGTGCTTCAGTCTAACCTTGTTGCGAAGGTGGCTAGCACTGCTGACTGCTGCAGGTCCAGCCTTGGTGCTGAGAACTTCGCTCGCACCTTGAGGTACTGGCGCTGAGTCAGCCGTGCCATCAGAAACTTCATTTAGGAGAATGAGGTTGGCGCAAGAAATTACTGCTCCTAGATTAGGTGAGGGCAGAGTCGCCAATCTAGCCTCGCGGTTAATGGTCTCGGCGAAGCTGCTAAACCGGATAGGCGCTTTACCCTTATCTTCGCGTGATAGGCAAAGTTGCAGTGGAACTTCACCTGGTGGGACTTCGCTTGAAGCTTCACACGGAGCTTTCTGCTTTGGCCTCCACATCTGCTTGGGAAGTGAATTTTTAGGCTCGCAGGGAACCTGGTTAGCCTTGCTTAAGGCACTTGTAGCCTCAGTGGAGGCTGAGAGGAGTTGGAAAGAGGTTCTTCTAGCTACGCGCCCGGCTAGGGCTGACTTCTACTTTGAAGCCTTGTCTGCGGAGATCTTTCTGTGCTTCCGAGTGTGGAGCACTGGACTACCCTCCGAGAGCAATTCTTTGAAATTTTCTTGGTCGAAATGAATGACCAAGTTTTCGAACATAACGGGCTCAAGACTCTGATCGTTGCATTGCGACACTGCCTTCTTGTTGCGCTAGAAGACTGATTTTCCCAGCTGAGTCGCCATCTTGTTTTCCATTGAAAAACTGGTATTTGTTGGGAAAACTTATAAAAGAGAACGAGGAGTGAAATTACAAGTATTTCTTTGCAGGAGAAAATTACAGGTAGATCTCCTCTGAGATTTCTAAGAAAATGTGTCGGTAGGAGTCTGATCAGCGCGTGATCACTTTATCCCTTTGATGATGCAATCAATCTGACAATCACGCTGCCTTCTGGTAGGATTTCTTTCTCGCTTGGTTCTGAAAATTCAAGATTTGGAAGCAGGAGAGTCGAAGAACCCCTTTTGCTAAGAATTCCTTCTGGAAATTTGTAGCCAGTCTCCCTTGTGTCCTCCCCCGTATGTGTGTCTTCTTGGCTCAGCAAGGGACTTATTTATAGCAAATGTGGGGTGTAACCACCCCCTTGAATTCAGCAAAGCTGAATCAATCTTTAGCTTCGCGCGAGGATCGCAAATGACCTTATCGCAAAGCTCTTTGCGAGCTTCTGGTGAAGTTAGAGGGTTCGTGTGAACGCCTTCTTGCCGTTATGGCTGAATTGTCTCCACTTAATGTGGGATGAAGTGGGCGGGTGTAACCGCCCACTTAAAGTGGCGTTAATCCCACTAAGTTAGTGGGGTTCACCCATTAATCCCTCGTGGGATTTTGAAACGGTCAATTTGATGACCTGGGAAAGCCCATTGCGAAGCTGGATCCTACGGAACTAGCTTCGGCGAAGCTAGATTATGCGAAGCTAGCTCATGCGAAGCTAAAACTTATCTGATGGTTTCAGGCGAAGTTACCTTCAGAGCTTTGTGTGAAGCTGAGACTCAGCTCATAGCAGAGTTATGACTCAGCTAGGGTGTAAGGCTCCTGGCGTGAAGCTCCCAAATCAGCCCTTGGCGGGGCTAAATGGAATGGAAAGCTTCAGGCGAAGCTAATAGTTAGCCTTAAAGCGAGGCTACCAACCAAGCTCAGGCGAAGCTGTTAGTTCCATGTGGAGCTATATGAAGCTTTATCTTGAGATTATGCCAGGCTAAGTATAGCATCTTAGGCTTGCTTGGGTTTCTTCAAAGGCAAGTTTGACTTACTATCTGCTTTACTGGATTAGTAATGTCTATATTGCTGCCTTGTCTCTGGTCATCAACTTGTCTTTGACTTATCTTTTGTAGATGTCAATGAGTTAGACGTTGTTCAGACCGGCTGAAGATGAATACGGGAGTTCTGTCTTTTTCGAGTGTCAACACTATTCATCAAACATTCTCATACGAATGTTGCCAATGCCAACAGTCTTACACACAGTGTCATTTCCATCAGTACACAGCCTTCATCATAAGACTTGTAGGTACTAAACCACTCCCTTTTAGACATATGCGGTATGTGCACCCCGAGTCAAATAACCAAGCATTTGAATATTTACCTTTTTTTGACTCAGCCGTCAAAACATCACATGAATCCTCATCTGCTTCTTCGACAATCCCAGTTTGATCTGACTTTTCATTGGTACTAACCCCATCAGATTTTTTACCGCCTTTCTTCTCCAACATCTCCTTGTATTTTATACAATTTTTCTTGATGTGCCCTGGTTTCTTACAAAAGTAGAAAGAGAAACTGCTAGAAGCCTCTGGATCCGTTTTGGGTTCCTACTCTTTGGTCTTCCCCTCTGGCCCTTGACAAATAATCCTGAGGCCTCCTCCATAGAATCTATCTTCTTCATCAACTCGTTGTTCTGGAGCATCTGCTTGACATCTTCTAACTCTAAGGTCTCCTTTCCATACATGATGGTGATACCAAGTGGTCATAACTTGATGGAAGAGAAGAGAATATTAGAAGAGCTTTGTCTTCTTCTTCTAACTTAACCTCTAGAGCTAACAAGTCGCTTAAAATTCTATTAAAAGCATTGAGATGTCATAGAATAGGTGTATCTTTCTTCATCCTAAGGCTGTATAACGGCTTCTTCATGAAGAGCTTGTTTGACAGACTCTGCGTCATGTAAAGACTCTCCACCTTACACCCAATATCAGCAGTTGTCTCATCGTTCATCACATTGTAGAGGACCTCATCTGATAGGCACACTATGATCGTCATCTTTGCACAAAAGTCGATGTCATTCCACTCATCATCTTCCATTTTTGATGGCTTCTTCTAATACCAAGTAGGGCCTTGTGTGTGCCCTCCTTTATGGGCAACGAAGTTCCTCGCATCTTTCACAACAGGAAGTTGGATTTCCCGTCAAATTTCTCCACCTCGAACTTGGTTATCGTGATCGTCTTGCTAGCCATCACTCTGATACTAATTGTTGATGATCTATCACCGATCAAACAAAAGAGAAACACCGATTTGAAGACTCGACGGCGAAAGCGAAAGGATAAAAGATCTACCACTAGCAAGCAATTGAAACTAAAATCACCACACAACTAAAAAACACCAGATTTAACGTGGTTCGAAAATGTTCCTACGTCTACGGGGAGGAGGGGAGAAATCTTTATTGAAAACAGAGAAGAAAATACAATAGTTACAATAAGGTCTCTCTCATAACTCTCAATGGTGGAAATATGAAATTCTCTTAAATTCTTGACACTCTTTCAAAAGGCCACCCCCAAGGGTTTATATAGGCACATAGGATGATCTTAGTCCAATATAAACTCTAATAACCAAATCAGCATTGCCTCAAAGAAATAGAAAACTCGTATTCAAATCAAAATAGGAAACATAACCGTATTAGGAAACTGCCAGAACTCGTTGTTAGTCGACTAGGACAAATCATTAGTCGACTAATATCCAGTATTAGTTGACTATACCCAGTATCTAGTCGACTACTGTAATATAATCTGAGAATCTAATTTTCTGTTGCAGGGCTTAGTCGACTATACCAAAGTATCAGTCGACTAGCCCATGACTTAGTCGACTAATAAAACCTATTAGTCGACTAATAACATACACAATGCCTGTACATGCCCGTGCTTGATTTGTAAAGCTTGTGACTCCTCCACCTGAACCTGAATTTCTTTTCTAATGAATATGAGGCACTCCAAATACTAACATTGTACATATAAGACTAACATGTATTGATTACCATTGATGGAGATCGTTGGGGGTTACAAGCACTGAAATGATTTTTTCTATTGCGTTTGCATATTTGGAAACCGAAAGAGAAGATAACTTCAGTTGGTGCTTGGATAGTTTGAGGCTGTTGATGCATGGTTGGCACATGCCATCTGTTATTGCCACTGATATAGATATAACATGCATGAATGCCATAGAGAAAATATTTTTTACCTCTCGTCATTTCTTATGCAGATGGCATATAAGAAAAACATTCTTGCTCAATGCAAAAAAAATTTGACAGAAAAGAGAGATTTGACCTATTCATGACTTCATGGAATATAATGGTGATGGCCAAAAGCGAGGAGGATTTTGTTCGATTGTTTGGTTGGACAAATGGGGATTTTCACAATTTCCCTCAACTACTTGCATACGTGAAAACTACATGAATTGACAAGTATAATGAGAGGTTTGTCGCATGCTGGACTGACACAGTAATATATTTTAAGAATACCACATCAAACTGATATAATTTGGTCACTCTTCTATCTAATCTTTTCATATATTTATTATAATATGTTATTAACGTCAAGTTATTCCAATCTTACTAAGATTCCTCTTACCATGCCCAACTCATCGTGTGCATCTTGCGGCGACACACCAAGTAAACTAAAATTTAGAGCATTGTATTTTAAAACAATATTCTGTTCGACCATCTAAGCCCGAACAGTTCTTGTTTTCTTCGGCCAAATATGACCAAACCTATATAGTAACATTCAGTGAGAGTTCACCGAACACAAGTGTTGTGTTCGGTCTTACTCGGCAAAACATTCGTTCGTCCCTTTATCACCGAACTTGCGTTAAATTGTTCGACCTTTAACTGCCGCAGAGCAGACAAACCCATCATATTTGAAAACGAAAATTTTGGATTTAAAGCAATGTAAACTTATTTCTTTGATTTTTATTACAATTACAGCACAAACTAACTCTAAATACAATCAGCCACCCATCAAATTGAACAAATCTATCAAAAGTCATCAAAAATATGATTTCGTGATTTCATAAAAAAAAAAAAAATCTCAAAAGTACCTTAAGAGGGAGACGACGATGGGATCCACGTGCGGATCAACGGCGGGAGTGACGTGGGTCGACAGCCGGAGCGAGGTGCATTCGACGAGCGACGTGCGGTTACGTGGAATATTAAAATTGAGGGAGAGGGAGAGGGGAGAGGGAGAGGGGATGTTGGGAATATTAAAATTTTTTTAAGTTGGATGATGTTAAAGGGTATAATATAAAATTTGAGGGCCTTTATCAATTTGGTGGGTGCCTGACTCTTTAATACTTTATGTATTTTGCAAATTTTCCAAAAAAAAAAAAAATCTGTTTTTAAAAATAATTTCAAGTATAGACTCTCTCCAAAAATATTTTGAAGAATAGACCTATGACATGCCATGTTAGCGTCACGTTGGCGCCACATCAGTGCTGGCCGCCAGCGTGGCACTGACGGTGGCGAGGGGCAGTTTTTGGTTCGGACGAGGTTGGCAACCGCCATTGAACAATTTTTTTCACTCTATTTTCTTGACCGGGATTGGAGACCCTAGCCGACTGACAAACATATACAAACAACAACAACAACAATTAAGCCATTTGTCTCAAGTATTTGGGGTAGGCTACATGAATCAAAAGAGAATTAACTTCGCCAGTGCAACGTTCACTGCCTGTCCCAAGTCAGGATAAAGGAGGAGGGTTGTGCTAGGCATGTGACAACTAACATAAAACATTATCACATACTATAAACATGAACCTAGACTGACAAACATATATATATTTTAATTTTTGGCTTGGTCGGGGTTGCCAACCCTAACCGAGATAACATTTGGAGCTGATAATCTATTTTTTTTTCCCACATTCACCATGAACATGCAACATGCATGCATCATGCATTCATGCTCATCATGCATGCATGCATGCTCAGATTGAATCCAATGAACAGACCATGCATGCTCAGATTGAATCCAAATGAACAGACCCAAGTCTTGCTTGGCAGCAACCCAGGTCAAGCCCAAAACTAAAAAAATAGAAAAAATACATATTGTGCGACCGGGGTTGACTACTCCAGTTGAGCGAACAGAACTGAAAAAAATTGATGGGGACCGGGCTGTCAACCCTGGCTGAACAAAAGCTACAACCCAGTATCACGTTGGCGGGCCGACATGACTCTGACGTGGCACGTCAAATGTTCATTCTTGAAATTATTTTTGAAGTAAATCTATTTTTGAAATTATTTTTAAAACAAAGTTTTTCTGAAAAATTGCCCTCAGGTATATAATAGCATAATGCCAGATGATTGCATAAAAAAGAGAACGAAAAAGAAAAAGAAAAAATTAATGCCCTAATGAGAGAAACTAATGGAATTTCAGTCCTTTACCCTCTTCCTTAAGCCCATCGCCGTGCTCGCCCTCACGTTCACCGCCACCGCTCTCCTCACTTATCTCATCTATCGCCAAGCGCCTCGTCTCTCTCCTCTCTCTACAAGCCCAATGGCGGCCCGCAGCTTCATCCTCTGGCTTACGGGCTGGGCGACTCCGGGCCCGCCAACGAGCCCATCAGGACCCTCTTCACCTCGCCGGAGTTCAAGAATACCAAGTGGCTCTTCCCTTCGGCGCCCAATTCACCCGTCTCTTGCAACTGTGAGCGCTTTTACCTACTTACCCACTTACCCATCATCTAAATTTGTTTATTTTTGTGGGTATAATTAGTAATTTTGATTCCTCGAAATTTGGTTCTTTTTTGGTGTTATTGGGTTCATGTGGGTACCCCATTTTCGGGTTTGATTGTGCGGTGATCCGAGCTCTTTAGCTCTTCCTTTTCTCATCCAATTTAATTCTGGGCTCTTTGGTACACTTCGATTTTATTGATTATTTGTGTTTCTTGAAATTGAAATTCACTATGACAACCAAGAGTGTATAGGGTGTGAAAGGTCAATGTGTAAAATAACTATCAATTAAAACAGTTGTGACTGAATGAACAACCTTTGTATAGTAAAGGAGAGAGAGTAAAGCTAGAGTAAAAGAGAGCAAACTCAACCACAAGGAAATTTATCATGGTTTGGGCAGATCTGTGGCATGCATCCACACCCTAAATCCCTAGCATGCTTTGTGACTTTTCACACGCTATCTTGATTACACTTTGGCGTTGGTGATCAACCCGTAACAATCACCACTTTTTACAGGTGGAAGTGGCATTGTTATGACCTCATTCCGCAGGGAGTTGACACCATTATACCTCACTTCGATCAAATGCAAGCATTCTGAATGTTTCCTTGATTCGAAGGAAACCGTACTTGTCTTCCACAAAGCTTTATTTATCGGTGAGGTATGCCTCTTTACAAGAGGCTAGGATAGGGGATGGTCGCGCCTTTTCCCATTTGCTTGATCATGTGGCGAGCTCATCAAATAACCTCTACACAAATGGCACACCTCTCTTCAAGATGCTACAGCTTGAACAAAACGAAAGAAGGATCCTCTATGCAAAATGATGGAATTACAGCTCAATAAAATCCAACCGATCTTTGGATATTTACAAGTGGAAGCTCAATGTATTTCAAGGATAGGAGTGAAGACTCTTTTAGTTTTTCTCCTTTGATGCTTTAAAATTATTAGTATGGGTTGTAAGAACTCTTTTTGAGTGTTGGAAGATGATTTTCAGATGCTCTACGTGTAGGATTGATGGCCGGTCAGCAGCTTCAAGATGATACATGAAAACCCTGTTGAATAAGCCATTTCCCTTAAACTAGCTTTTCTTAAGTGCTAGGATATGATTGTTTGTGTAGGCTTATTGCTAGGTTAAGAGCTTCAAGATGATACATGAAAAACCCTATTGATAAGACATCTCCCTTAACTTAATCCTTTTTTATAGTTATTTCTAACAGCCAATTCAGTTGTCTGATTTTACAAATTTACTGGGTGACAAGTGGTCTAGCATGTCTTGCACATGCACAGTATTTTGGCCATAACTTTCTCTAGAATTATCATAATCAAGTGATTTAAAAAATCATGTAATTCTACACTGCATATACTCACCAACCACATATAATAGTATAGCAATTGCATGATAAATGAGGTTAAGAGCATGCTAAAACTTGAGGTATTGTAGACAGGGTATCAGTGTGTCCTATGCTCATGAATAAGGTGAAACCTAACCAGACCATCTAAACTTATCCTCAAGAGCATCTCAAATCATACTCATATATCCTCCCCGGTACGCTAACGATAACATACATTTCAAAAGTACAATTAGATTGTATGATAAAAGGATAAAGAAAATTATGAATAATCAACATTTAAGTACACATAGGTATGTTATATTCCTTTCAAATGAACATATTTCGTTCTTATCCTTGTCTTTGTAGCTCTTATCATTTTCTTCTTTTCAACCAATGCAAACATAAAGATAAAAATTATATGTGTTTTTCTTTTCAGTAATTTTGTTACTTTTAGATAAATTTTGCTCACAACAAGATTGTGGCTAACTATATAGATAAACCAAACTAGAGTAATTGTGACTAACCCTAAAGATAGTACTCACTTACTCATGAATATAGCTTAGCTTGTTACTTTTTGGATATGCATTGCATTTATAACATAGTTACTCTTATTTTTGGACAATTAAGTGTCTCTTGTTATTAGTGTGTAAGAGAACCAAATTCTGAAGGACATGCCAAGTATTTTAGATAGGAACAAATATGAAGATAAGATGATTTTTTAAATGATAGTTAAAAGGTCATGTAAGGACCCCAATCCCGATTCACACAGAATATGGGATCACTACTCTACGCTCTATATGAACTCCAATAATATAACAATTGCAGTCACTGATTATGGACAAATAATAAATATATTCTCTTCAGTAAATACCAATCACCTATTGATACAAAGTAATTTCTAAGTTAATTTCTAAAAAGAATACTTTCTTCCAAACTTTGATGGCAAAATTTTAAATCCACCTTGTGCTTAGAACCATCAAAGTCTCACTATCCCAAGGTAAGTCCTGATTCTTATATCAGTCCAAAAACTTTTATCTCCTGCCAACAAAACTGTAAAGTGGGATGAGTCACAAAGCTCAACAAGTAAATAAACCCTGGCAAATAATTTATATAAAAGGAATGAATCAAAGGTATAAGGAACGATAATAAAATTATTTTAATAACAAAATAATAGTTCATACTATACTAAAGATAAATTAATACAAATTTAATAGAAAGTCAGTCATATCTCAATGCAGTCAACACTTCATCCTGATTGACTTGGTTATTCCACATAATCCTTTGGTTGGTAGTTGTGATCCACAATTCGGAACTCGAATAGCACTAGAATTTCTCTCATGGAGGGAACACATTTAGTCCTAATATGATTTACTTATTTTCTAACTTATACCGATATTTAACTAATTTGAGTTATGCAACACATAAGACAAAACAATAGCAATTTGAAAGGTATCACTGGTAAAAAAAATTTAACATATATATCTCAATGAGGACGTTTATGGAAGCATGATCACATATTTATTTATGACCCATATACACTTATCTTATCATCTAGACACTAACTCTAGATAAAGAGACAATGTCAAAATCGAGTAGCATAACAATCTAAATCAGATAACATATATTTCTCACATGATAGAAAAACTTCTTGATTCACAAGATGAAAACATGCAAGTGAATGTATCGAAACAACATGAATCATGTATTTTTGGGATATGTGAAAGTTACGATAGATCCCCAAATTCTTGGGACAAATGGCTTAGTTGTTGTTTGTTGTTGTATGTGAAAGTTACGATAGATAGAATCCAATTAAAAGAAAGATGGAAAACAATACTACAACTCATGCTTACCATTTATAGTAATCCAACAACAATATGAGTCATCTCCCAATATCTTTCTTTTCATATCTAGGTTTTGTCATAACAGTTGTATCAATTCCAACCAATATCATAAATCATAAATATGAGATCTCAAAATATCTCACCATCCCCTCAAGATATAAAATCTTAATCCCAAATATGACATGAAGTCGTAAGTGTCATTATAACATAGTGATAAAACCTCTTTGCAGTAGGCAAGTTATGTGGCGTTCAGATCTTGCTTGCACTAGGTTACAACCTATATTTCAAAATAAATGGCATCAAATCACTTCAAAAGTGAGTTTAAATATTATTATTGTTTTTCCCACTTCTTCTAGGACTTCCATAAGTTAAATTTGTAAAAAGAATACTTAAAAATAAAATAGAAATAAAGTTGAATAAATCCACAAACGAGTATCTCTTAAAATCCCTTTTATCTCATAAAATTTTTAAGAGTAAAATAAAGCTTCAGGAATATCAAATAATCATCTCCCCTTTTGTTAAATCAATTCTCAGAATTTAGAAACTACAATAAAATTCTTCCAAAAACAATAACAAGAAAATCTGAAAATTCTTTAATGTAGATCCTTATCTTAATCTTGATCTTTGATGCTTTTCTTTTTCCTCTCTAATCTGCTTTCTTTTCATTTCTTCTCTTTTCTTTTCCTTCTTTTTTCCTGCCCCCAACCTCGGTCTCTTTTCGTCTTTCTTTCTTTCGGGTTCTTTTTTTTCCTCGAAAAGGTGAGTCGTCATCTAGTTATGCATCATATGTTACTTTGTTCTGTGTTGTACTAGATCTTATTTGATAACCCAATAACTTTTCTATCCATTATTCTTTTGTAAAAATAACCCTATTTTGATAACAAATAATTTATTAGTCTTGAATTGTCTCAACATTACAAATACACCCTTAATTTAAATAACCTTATAAAAATGAGTCCAAACTCTCCATTTTTTTAGTTAAATGATTAATTAGTAATCCTAAAAAAATTGGGAGATGTCACCATATATATATATATATCTATCTAACTATAACTAATCTACTTATTTTATTCTTTCATTTCGTAAATTTCTCTTGTTACACCAAATATCTATGCACGGAGAGGAGAACGACTCAACTTTCACTAAAATTATAGTTTCACATATTTCCAATTTGTTGAAATCAATTTCTCAGCGTTTAGAATTGGTTGATTTGTTTGAATACAACAAATCCAATTAAGTATTTAAAAATGTGAATGGATTAATTTTATATAGTTTTCAATAATAACTCTAAAACTCTAAGGATATTAGAATAATGATTGCAAATAGTCGAATGAGATATGTTTCAAGAAGAATTTCAAATTCATTAGCACAACAGAAAATTTGTTTCTTTTGAGTTTTGAGGATTTGGGGGGGGATTATTTGCTTTTATGGTGGATACAGATTTCCATTTCAAATTGCCGATAGTAGTTTCCTTTCACTAAATCTTGTTTTGTTCTCTGTTAGATCTGTAAAACAAGTAAACATCAAACACCATTGACATGCTTCAGTTTAATTATCATAGTTCTTTGTTCTAACATTTTTTTTTCTTTCCATTGATTTATTATTTTTAAGATACAGCTGTGTTATAGTTTCTCCTCCTTGCAGACGGTGCTCTAATGCCATCATGGTTTGACATTCATGAGATCCCTGTAACTGTGGTAAGTTATACTTCCATAATTACATCATTAAGGTTCGTTGGAGTGTCATCCTCAATTGCTAACCAAAAGTAATTATTCCTTGCATATACATTATGTCTTTTTTTATATACTATCTTACTTATTTTGGAGACTTATGCAATACAGTTTATGAAAAATAGAAAATATAACGCAATCCATTATTATTTGTTATGTGCTTTTGTCTCAAGCAATGCACAAAATTTCCAGCTCAGATGATTTGTGATCATGGATAGAGGTTTTGGCTGCTTCATCTTAGTTTAGCCTGAGTCAATTGACGTCAAGCCCCAAAAATTGGTTTAATTTTGATTATAGTAAATTTATGCCATAAATATGCGAAATTTTAAAAAAGTCTAAAAATGACATAATTAACTTGGAATGTAGGTGAATCTGTTGCAATGATATCAAGTAATCGAGAATAAAGATGTAGATATTTGAAACTCTAATCCTTAAAGCCCAAAAACCTTTTAAAAAGAATGGATAGAGTGAGGAAGATAGGTGGGGCAGGGTTCGAAGAATCGGCCGACTCGACCGAGTTGGAATCGGAACGGAGCTGGCCGGGCTGAAACCACGACATGGGTCGTTGGTTTTGATGCGGGAGAGGCCAAATCGGGGTCGACACGGGTCCGTATTGATTGACTCGTCCGATTTCTTATGAAAATCAGTTTGACTTGGCCGATTCAACTGAGTTAGGTCGAGTCAGAACTGATTCAAACCTCGAATTTTTACTGTTCCGACGAAGACTGAATAAGCAAAAAACAAAAAACAAACTCACCAGATCGCCACCGTCGATCTCGCCGTCCTGACGATCTTGCCGTCGACCTCCGATCTCGCTGTTGCTGTCAACCTCCGACCTCCGATCTCGCCTGTCGCCTGGATATGAGAGAGTGGGGAGAGGGAAGTAAGGGGAAGAGAGGGGGAGAGAGAGTGAAAGATCGGAGAGAGGGAAGGAGGGGGAGAGAGCCTCCTCCCTCCGATCTCTCCCCCCTTTCTCACCCTATCTCTCACCCTCTATCTGTCTTTCTCTTATAATAAGTTTTCTTTTCTTTTTTTTATTTTTTCAGATTTATCCCTCAAATCTTTCATATTTCAAAATCTACCCCCAAATTTATATATTTCTTATATTACCCCCTCAAATCATCATATCACCCGAATTACCTCTCAAAACAAATTTGTTTTGGACATGTGATACATGAAAATTGATGTGTACATTTTTTAAAGATTTGTCGTGATTTTTTAGAATTTTTTGAGATTTATTTGTAGCATTTTGAGTGTATCGCCCAAGTCTGTTCCGAGACGCCGCGATCGATGTGGAACGATGCCCACTGAGTCGGCGGCCGAGACCACAACTTTGAACCATGAGTTGAGGTTAGGGAGATGATACAATAGTTGTGCCATTATCTCAATTATACCACTGTATGTATTTTTCCCTCAATGTTATGGCTCTAGCTCTACTATCATGTCTTGCTGGTAAATTAATATTCTTAAATATATTTTTCTGAAACCCTATATGTTGAAGTCTTGTGGTTTCATGTCTTCTCATTTGTTTACATGGTAAGCTCCCATCAATGGTTTAAAATCTCCGTTTCGGTGATTCGATATCTGTATTGATATGACAAATGGTTTTATTATCAATATTGTCAATATCTGCGGTATCAGCCATAAGCCATATCACTAATATTGGCCCCACTATCGGTCGATATTATATGATTTATACTATATCAATTACCTCAAGATCTGGTACTATATTGCTCAAATATCAGAATTGGCTGATATTTGAAACCATGCTCCAAAGCCAATTTATTCACTAATTAGCTGTACCAAGAAAAGAGGACTTTTGGATCATGATAAAAAAAGAAAAGAAACCTTTAGGCCGTTCGGCTTATTTTTTTATTTCCTTTTAGTTCTTTGGTATTTTTCCTGCTCTCACCTCAATTCTTCCAAAAGACACCCCTCTAAACTCCTCGACCCGTCTTCAAAGTGAAATTTAAGTGCTGAATCTGAAGAGTCTCTCAGTTATTGCTGCAATTAAAGAGTTCTTGGCTGATTTTCATCAACTTTTGAAGAATCTCTTAAGTCACTTGCTTTATTATTATTGGGATAACTTTCCTAAAAAAAAAGAAATAGAAAATTGAAAAGAAAGTGCATGTTCATACTACGAAACCTAGGGGTGGTTCAAATCAGTGGAGAGACTAAACGATGACATCACCAGTTTTTAGATGACTCTATGTCTTAGTTTATTTTCCTTGTGTTTAATTGTTTCTTTTATTGAAATTTAGTCCCACACCGGTTGAGATGTGAAAGTTCATTTAGTAAGAGCCTATATAAAGAGGCTCAACTCAATAAAAAAGATGGATAATGAATAATTAAAAACTTTTCAGTTAAATTCTCTTGAGGGTGATCTTGAGTATTGGAGTGTGAAGCTCGTGGTGTAAGGGGTGTGAAGCCCGCGCAAGGAGTGCAGAGTCCAACATTTATATGGTTCTTTTCTCTAAACCCTAATCTCTTTTCTATTTCTTTTTTAAAAATCCTATTTCTTCAATTTTTAGTTTGAAGGTGATAGCGATCCTCCCGTTTTGCATCAGTTTGGTATCAGAGCTTCTGGTTCCAATCTCCTTTAATATTTTCTTCTCTCTTTTCACTTCCACCACCATGGGTCAGCCATGACGCATTAGTGTTGCTGCCACAACTACCACTTTGGCCCGATTGAGATGCTTCGTGAGAGAAGTTCTCACTCGACAGGGTCAAGTTTCTCCCACCCCGGGGAATTGATGAGGACACCACCAGTTCTTAGATGACTCTATGCGTTAGTTTATTTTTTTTTGAGTTTAGTTGTTTCTTTTATTGAAATTTAGTCTCACATCAGTTGTGATGAGGAAGTTCACTTTATAAGAGCCTATATAAAGAGGTTAAACTGAATGAATAAGATGTACAATGAATAATTAAAAAATTTCAGTTAAATTTTCTTGAGAGTGCTCTTGAGTATTGAGATGTGAAGCCCGTGGTATAAGGGGTGTGAAGCTCGTACAAGGGGTGCGAAGCCCAACATTTATCCGGTTCTTTTCTCTAAACCCTAATCTCTTTTCTATTTCTTCTATAAAAATCCTATTTCTTTAATTTTTTTAGTTTGAATGTATCCATCCCTTAAGAAGGGGTTTGAGTAGCCTCATCGCAATCAAAGAAAGCAATGGTAAGCAGCTCTTTCTTAACAAATCACATTAGGTCACATCTTAATTCAGGCTTCCAAAATGACATCCTATTGAGATAAACTCCATTACAATTTTGCTGAGCACTATTTTCCTTTTAAATTAAAAAAAAAAAATCAAAGTGGGCCTAATAAAAGTAGGATGATATTTCTTGCACCTAACCAAGGTAGCTTATTCCTTTGTCATCAAAGGCTAGCTGATGGGAATCAGTAGGCTCTTTTATTTGTTAGGTTATTTTTCTCTTTATTTTAGGTTAGGTATTTTTTCCTTTTTTGTTTAATCCCATATTGGTTATGATGTGAATTAGCTTTTGTATGAGAGCTATATTAGGCCAAGACTTGCAGTTGTTTAGTAGTTCAGTTGATTTAAGAAAACCCTAAATTTTCATTGCAAATTTGCTGTGTGTTAAATCTCTACATGGTGAAGTGCTCATTATCTCCAAATCCTAATTTATTTTCCCCTTTTCCCCTTCCCTCATTCCCGTTCTACATCACTAGCTCATTACTCTTGGAATGGTAATTCAACCAATTGTTTAATGTGACAAGGCCAAACCCAAATTAAATTTGTTTCTTACTGATGCATATCATTAAAATGTTGCATTGCACTGAACTTCCCCGTTGTTTCAGTCAACCTCCCCGCTGCTCTCCATGTTCCTCAACTGACCTTACTTTTTCTACAACTTCCCACTAACTCATTTATTCTTCTCTGTCTTTGTAGAAGCAGACACATGCCTCCATGGTTTCATCTCCCATCCCTGGCAGCTGCAAATTAAATTGGCAGCTCCAACTTTTCTTCAGGCTACACACAATTCTCTACTATACACCCAAACCCTATTTCAGCTCTCATTTCCTAATCCTATTACGATTCTTTTTTCAATCTATTGCAACTCTATTTTTCCATGTATTAAAACTCTATTTTCACAATCTGATTGATTCTAATTTCTAAGCCTTGTTTCTAACCATGCATCCATATTTGCAGCCATCTAGACTACTGAAATTGTCGTATGTCACTGGATTAAAGTATCAAAGTGTGATCTTTGGTGATTTAGGAGTTCATCCTTATGTTTTTGGGTGTTTTAAACACATTGAAAGGTTTAGTTTGGTCCGATTCTACTTTGATTTTGTAGTTTTGTACTGAATTTGAGGATCTTAAAAGTTTCGCTTCCACTGAGTTTGTGGATATCTAGAACTTCCTCTTCTAATGAGTTTGGGGATCTTTAAAAGCTTATGCGTTGAGTTTGGGATCTATAAATTTTTTACCCTATCCAAGAAGATGATATTTGATTTTTTTTCAAACAATCTTTGTTTAAGTGTGTGTTTCAGTTTTTGGTTCAGCTCACAATTCAGTTTTTGGTTCAATTTAGATTTGACTTGGTCTGAATTGCAACTTCATCATTATCATTAGTGTCAATATTTCAACAGTTTGGCAGTAGTGTCAGCAATTTAGAATTTGTTAGTAGCACTTTAAAAATTTCAATATTTGTTTTTTCAATTTATTTCACATAAACTCTCTGTCATCTTATCCCGAGTTTGGGGAGGGATGTCGGACATAATAGGTAAGCTTGGTTATATAGTTCTAATAGTATTGATAGTCTTACGGATTCCTAGTAATATTAGGAGTTGTAGTTGCTTACGATTTTATGTTATAGTATATGTAATTATTCTGAGTATCATTAAAGATGTAGCTTTTTGTTGTTTAACAAGCATAAAGTTTGCTTTTGTAGTTACGCTTTGTTTTGAAGATGCTTGTTTGCCTCCAATCACTGCCATCGGCTTATTTTGATATGAACCATCTTTTGAATCTGGACTTTCACTTTTTGTGTTAACCTCCAGTTCAACAGTTCTCTAGGTTTCTCTTCATCTAAATTTCGATTTGCTTTTACAGCCTCCACACCTTTACAAAAGTGAACTCTTCTGTTAGGGCAAGGTGTAAAGGTTTTACTAATGTTCTATGTGAGTGTTTTTGATATCATTATTGATATTCCAACATAGCACTAGCTTAGGACTCAATATTATATCTAAAACCAAAATTCTCTAACTCAATATGAAGAGATTGTGTAGGGCAAATCTTCAGGATCTTATAAGTGACACCTAACTGTTACTGTTGGGGAATAAAATGAGAATGTTCCACTTATTGTTGTTAAGTTGGCTATTTTTTTTAAAATGGCAAAATTGCCCATGTGAGCTAATCAAAGCGCATTTATTCCCTCCTATCATTCTACAGTAGGTTGGAACTCCAAGTTGACTACTGGATCGCCTCCTTCCCCCTTCTTTCCTCTCTTTCATTCCCTTCATTTCCTCCATTGGTGATTGATCGCCACTGTGGCTTGTTCAAAGTCATAGTAAAGAAAGGGGGGAGGAGAGGGGAGTGAGCCTGTTGTGTTGAAGAAGTAAAGAGGAGAGGGGTGAAGTGGGACCAGGGGTAAGAAAATAAACTTACCTAAAAAAAAATCTTAAACTCAATGACAACTAATGTCTGTGGTATTTTTCAGGAACCGCAAAGATTTGCAGATAAATTCTAATATCAAATATTTGTGGGGGGAAATTTCTAAATACCAAACATTTGAGAGGTACATATCTAAAAACCCCTTTTCCCCTTTTTTTCGTGTCAATCCATATGGAAGAGTTTTATAGTTATTTTAATAATTGAGATAGAGGAGCTTATTTGCCCCATGCTACAAGTCCACTATTGTTGTGGAACTTTCAAATGTAAGGAAAATGCCTATGTTGGGACTTTGTTGTAAATTGTGCTATTATTAAAGTCCCTGCAACTATACCAAAAACTTTGAAGTAAAGGATAGGGTTGAGGTATTTATGTTTTAACACGCCCCCACAGGTCGAGCGCTCTTTTTATGGACTGAGACATGAGGTTTTGCGCTAGCAGTATTTCCTTTAAATCTGCTTTTAAATGTGCGCCCTGTGAGAATTGAATCTGAGTTGCTCTGGTATCACATTAAAGTCCCTTTCACGGCACCAAAACTCTGAAGTTAAGGTGAGGGATGTGGTATTTATATTTTAACAGCTATTAAGTAGGAATAAAATGTCAAACATAGGGGGTCTAGTGTTAGTTCTCCATCATCTCCATCCTTGAATCAATGAAAGAGCCCACTTCCATTTGAAAGCAGTGGCATCTTTGCATCCCCCAAACCCCAACTACTGCAACCCCAACCCCAAGAAAAACTTGGGCTTTCTCCCTCACACCAGTTTCAATCTTATTTAGAATCTAAATAAATGAATTACAGATTTGGATTGCATTCCGCTTCTCATGTGAGTTCAAATGGGTTTGTTACGCCTTAAAAAAACAGAGAGAAAATGAATGAAAAAAGGAAAAATAAGTAAAACTCAATTCTGGATAAATTTAAACATGGAATCAGGTCTCGTTCAAATCTCTATTTAAATCTATTCAATGATTTCACAAACCTTCAGATAACCACTTAACCAGTTGGATTCATCCCAATTTCCTTTTCTTCTATTTTCATATAAAATTTCTGAATAGAATATCAAGTAAAATCATTCATATGACCTGCCCTCCAATGCTGGTTTAGTCCGATCTTAAGTTGGAAGCGAATCCAAATTGATTTCTCTTGAATCATGAAAAGAACACATGTCCAAAGGTTATGGTTAGCTTCTTATCCCATTGTGATCTCAATTTTAAACTTGAAATCACGTGACTGGTTTTAAGTCTAAGCTTCAAGTGAAAGAGATAAAGAGACCAGCTGATGTGGACATCCGACGACACCAGATGCGCCATGAGTTATTCGTTTTGTTGATCGGAGTCTGTATTTTTATTTATTTGAGTCGAGTATGTTTCTTCTTTGTTTTAGATTTGTATTTCTCTATTTTTAGTCTCACATCGACTATGTGGAGAACAGCAAAGTCTATAAGCCTATTTAAGGCCTGGTATTGTACTGAAAAGAGAAATGAAGATTGATTTATAAAAAAAACAATTGAGTCATTTTCGAAATGAAAATCTCTTTGCGAGTTCGAGTGTGAAACCCGATCCTCCCGGATTTTGTGTGTGAAGCCTTAATCCAAACTATCCAGTTATCCCCTTATCTACTCTCTCCAGTCCCAATTACAAATCCTATCTATAATCCAAAAATCCCACTTCAGCCAAATATCCAAACAGAATTACAAAATCCATACAAAGCCAAAGCCTTTCAATTTTCAGCAGCTAAATAAAGAAAAAAAAAACCACAACCTTTGCTGCCTTTTTCCTTCCATGTGACAACCGCACAAGCCTGCACCTTTCTTTGTGTCATCACCAGCCAAAGAAAAACAAACCCATCTACACAGCAAACATCCCAAATTTAAATTCCAATTACAAAATCCCTAATCCATCCCTAATCCAAATTATCCTCTCTATCCCTTATCCTATTACTCAAATCTCTTCCCAAATCTCAACTTACAATTCAAATCACCCCTTCATGCAAATCTGTTCTCAGCCAAAGAAACCCAACAAATACAAAAGAGAAGACAAAAAACAGAATCCTTTCCTTCCTGTTCTCCCACTCTCAGCCAATCACTACCCATTGCATCCTTGCTCTTCTAGTCTTATCTGCAAGCACAAAAGAAAAAGAAACCCATAAAATCTGCCGCCCCCTCTCCCTATTCTCCTATTCACAGCCACACATTCCCCTTCTCCCTTTCTACATGCACCAGCACAAGAGCGAGTACCACCGAATTCCCTCTGCAGCCCTCTCCTTGCGTGGATAGACCCCACCCGCCCTCCTTCCTGCGTGCGCCAGCACCTGTCTGCCAGCTACAAGCAGCGCCCCCTATGCCCCTCTCTCTTCCTCTGCAGGCGCCAATAACAACCAGCACTCGCTTGTTCTCCGCCTCTTCCCCGACTACTGTCGCTGGTTGTGTAGTCCAACTTGTCACCAACTGCAACACAACAATGACATCAACATCAGTTTAATCTTCGGTCAAGTAGCAACAACAAAGCCCACAACAGTAACATAAGATCGTAGTACAAGAACGGCAAGTTCAAAATATAAGGTCAACAACAGATACCTGAAAACGAGCTTCTCAGTAGGTATATTTTCATCAATCAGATTATAGTTGGATTACACTGAAAATTTATTCTCTAAACTGTTATCATATTGATCTGTTGTCAATTACTACTGTGAGAATGTTTGTGAACTACTGATGCTTGTTATTTGCTGATTCTGATATTGTAATTAGGACTGCTCACTTAACTGAATATTGTATTGAATTTCTTGAGATGATAATTATTTAGACTACGCATGCAAACGAATTGTTAAAAAACATCGTGTGACAGTACGAGTTTTAGATTTATTTCCTACTAGATCATAAATTTTGGTGAAATGTTGCGGAATTTGTATTTATCGCTGATATACCACACCATAAGGTCCCCGTTTCACATCAGTTTGGTATCAGAGCATAGTTTAGGTAGGGAAACTTCTACATCATACGGTTGTTAGGAATTTCATATTTTTCTTTGCATAAAATAATTTTAAAAATAAAAAAAATTTGCATCTAGTAACTCTCATCCCACCCCTATGAATTCCCAGCTTGTCACGACACTTGCCGCCATAAGTGCTCAACTTGATAACCTGATCCAAACGACAGTCCTCTAATCAAACCCTAGATAGGATCATCACTAAAGTCGAGAAGAAGTTTGATAACACCAATTCTCTAGTGAATCCATACACCTCAAATGAACTAATTCAAATCGTCGTTGCCAATGACAGATTAAAGGAAGGTATTCCGGTGATGAGACTCGACCCTAAAAGAATCAAGCCTGAAAATCCTACTCTCTCAGTAGTCATGCCCGTGATAAAAGAGCCTAGCGACAGAGACTACTCCAAGTTTAGTCCCACGATTAAGTGTTACAAGTGTCAAGATTATGGGCATGTTGCTGCCAACTGTCAAACTCCAGTCAAAGTCCCTCAAGTTAGGGAGCCACCTGTAATAAATTCAGTGCCCCTTCCTCCTTTACTACCGACACCACCTTCTCCCCTTCCTTTACTGTCAACTCATACTGTCATTGTCTGCTCTAGTCGTCAACATCTTCCTCTATTGCCGACACCTACCCCTATGATCACAGAGCTTATCGATGTCCTATCTGAAGAACCTATTTGCCCGGTGGAAGAATCAGAAGACTCAAATCTTGACGAAAAGATTACGGGTGATAACCTTGAGGAGTCCAATACTTCGAATCCTCTTGAAGTCGTTCCAGATATTACAAAGTTTACTGATATCTCTTCTAAAGACAGTGCTCTGAATCTCTCCAAGTAAACCCTATCGTCAAGGAATCTATCGCTGTCTTTTTCAAAACCCCCCCGGATAAGCTATTACTGACGCGTGATATCCAACACGCCATTGAGATAATCCCAAGAGCTAATCTTCCCAACTTGTCACACTCTACGTTGGATTCTACCAAGCAAATCGAACTTAAATGGCAAGTTGATGAGTTGTCACTAGAGGTCAACCAATCGTGCCTTGTCCCAATAAACATTCACTTTTATGAGGACAAATTTTGGAACTATACAGTGACAAAAGATGTTCAGATCAGGGATATTTTCATCTATGGTCGATCTGCATTCAAAAACTTAAAGGGTGTCGTTCTGAGAGAACCTCACAGTCTGCAGAGTATCAACTTTTTCTCCCTTACGGTTAAACAAAAGATATTTTCACTCGGACTTTACCTATTAAAATATCTCTTGTCATCATTAACAAAGTAATAGGTAAACTACCACATACATTTATACTGGTACGCCTAATCCTCCCTTTTGATAGAGGTCGTGAGTATTGTTGATCCACTGAACCAAGTGCCTAAAAATTTTCCATCCAATAGGGAGTCAAGTTACTCTTTTGCATATGTAGGCACTAAAATGAGATCCCTGCTACCGTTCATTTTAGAGTATTCTGAGTCTGCATATCTACGTCTGCATCACATTTTCATACACGTGCACGATCTACACACGGGAAATCAATGATATATTTGAACAATGTAACACTAACTGTAATTTATGAACTTGTGTTAGAAAGTTATTTAAAGCTTTTAGTGTTGACAACTTAAGATGGTTCGGATTCGTCCGAAACGGTTTCCCCCGGGAACTGTTAATGATTTGCATGCTGTAGTGTTGGATTTTTGAAATCTTGTAGAATTCAAATTAACAATATTCATGTTATATCTTTTAAAGATTTTAAAATTAGTTCAATTATCAATGTTCGGTATTCAGTGAATTGCAAGTATTTGATTTTAGTCCTAACGACCCACTGGTTATAAGCCTTTCCTGAGCTAATTTTTTGAGAGTCCTCACATTGAGTCCACTCCTAGATATTCATTCTAATATAGCAGTGAAATGTGATAAAATTTTAGATGATTAAATTATCTGGTGTATTCTAATGATATCTGATTGTTTGAAATGAATATTACTTATTGAGTGGTGAGTTGCAGCAAGTAGACCCAGCTGTGTTTAAGCGTTCCGGGAGTTTTCTACACCAAACTCGACAGAGTCGAGTTTTCTCCTACCTGAGGAGAATGATGCGGACATCCGACGACAACAGATGCGTCTCGAGTTATTCGTTTTGTTGATTAGAGTCTGTATTTTTATTTATTTGAGTCGAGTATGTTTCTTCTTTATTTTAGATTTGTATTTCTCTTTTTTTAGTCCCACATCGACTATGTGGAGAACAGTCAAAGTCTGTAAGCCTATTTAGGGAATGGTATTGTACTGAAAAGAGAAATGATGATTGATTATTAAAAAAATTGAGTCATTTTCGAAATGAAAATCTCTTTGCGAGTTCGAGTGTGAAACCCGATCCTCCCGGATTTTGTGTGTGAAGCCTTAATCCAAACTATCCAGTTATCCCCTTATCTACTCTCTCCAATCCCAATTACAAATCCTATCTCTAATCGAAAAATCCCACTTCAGCCAAATATCCAAATAGAATTACAAAATCCATACAAAGCCAAAGCCTTACAATTTTCAGCAGCCAAATAAAGAAAAAAAACAAACCACAACCTTTGCTGCCTCTTTCCTTCCACGTGACAACCCACAAACCTGCACCCTTCTTTGTGTCATCACCAGCCAAAGAAAACAAACCCATAAATACAGCAAACTTCCCAAATTCAAATTCCAATTACAAAATCCCTCATCCATCCTTAATCCAAATTATCCTCTCTATCCCTTATCCTATTACTCAAATCTCTTCCCAAATCTCAACTCACAATTCAAATCACCCTTGCATGCAAATCTGTTCTCAGCCAAAGAAACCCAACAAATACAAAAGAAAAGACAAAAAAAATAGAAACCTATCATTTCCTTCCCTGTTCTCCCAATCACAACCAATCAATACCTATTGCATCCTTGCTCTTCCAGTCTCGTCTGCAAGCACAAAAGAAAAAAAAGAAACCCACAAAATCTGCCGCCCCCTCTCCCTGTTCTCCTATTCACAGCCACAAATTTCCCTTCTCCCTTTTTGCATGCGCCAGCACAAGAGCGAGCACCACTGAATTCCCTCTGCAGCCTCTCCTTGCGTGGATAGACCCCACCCCGCCCTCTCTCCTTCCTGCGTGCGCCAGCACCTGTCTGCCAGCTACAAGCAGCGCCCCCTGTGCCCCTCTCTCTTCCTCTGCAGACGCCAATAACAACCAACACTCGCTTGTTCTCCGCCTCTTCCTCGACTACTGTGTTGTCGCAGTCCAACTTGTCACCAACTGCAGCACAACAATGACATCAACATCAGTTTAATCTCCGGTCAAGTAGCAGCAACAAAGCCCACAACAGTAACATAAGATCGTAGTACAAGAACGACAAGTTCAAAATATAAGGTCAACAGCAGCGGATACCTGAAAACGAGCTTCTCAGTAGGTATATTTTCATCAATCAGATTATAGTTGGATTACACTGAAAATTTATTCTCTAAATTGTTATCAATTTGATCTGTTGTCCATTACTACGATGCTTGCTATTTGCTGATTCTTATAATTGTAATTAGGACTGCTCACTTAACTGAATATTGTATTGAATTTCTTGAGATGATAATTATCTAGACTACGCATGCAAACGAATTTTTAAAAACCATCGTGTGACAGTATGAGTTTTAGATTTATTTCCTACCAGATCATAAATTTTGGTGAAACGTTGCGGAATTTGTATTTATCGCTGATATACCACAACATAGGGTCCCCGTTCACATTACTAGCTGGGTTTAAGTTAATATGGTATATGCAATTGGTTCTTGGTGGATAAAATCTGATGTTTTTAAGTTGGAAAAGAAAAGCAAATCCTTTTGATTCTTTAGTGACCTTACACATCCACTCCTTCCTTTCACTTCTAAAGAATTGATCTCTTATTTTGTGTGCGTGAGTATTTTGAACCTACAATTAGATGAATATAAGTAAGAATATTTCAAGATATCGATATCAAAGTAAAACTACCTTGCAAATCATTTAGACAGTCCTAGTATAGGGCAAGATTGAGTATTGAATCACAATTTGAAAACTAGAAAAAATACAACACCTTAATCTTTTTTTCTGAATCTCTAAGCTATGTTCTAAATTTTTATTCGAGTTATTTTTTATCTTTCTTTAAAACCAATTTAAGAGAATTATTTTTACCTATAACTAAGAAAGGAAGAAAGATTACTCTAAAAAAACAATAATCTAATCTAGAAAAGTAGTGGATTTAAATTATGAAAACAGTAAAACTAAACTAAGAAATCAAGAGAAAGAAGGATGATGAAGAATAACTTTTTATCAAAAAGATTGCAACAATTGGAGTTTACAAGGAGGAAGAGAGTTAACTACAAATAAAATAACAAAAGATAGAAAGAAATGCTTATTGAATTGAAGCAGTCGTGGCCGGAGCTTCGGAGAAGAATGAAGACGAGGACAATGGTGGACATCTAATACTTCTTCAATCTAGGGCTTAACTCGCACTCCTTGCTTGCCTTTTTCTTTTTGGAGGAGATCCTATATTTATAGCCTTTTGAATGTCCATTTTGTCTTTTCCAAGCGTGACCTGATTTGCTTGGATTTGTTGAGATTTGGAGAATTGCCTGATTTGTTTGACTGAAATTATTTGATTCACATACTTTTCTTTTCTGGACAGATTTGCATGGATAATTTGCCTGATTTGCTCGGATTTGCATGGAGAGCTTGTCTGATTTGCTCGGCTTTATTTTACTGGAATTATTTGATTACATGCTTCAGATTTACTCGGATTTATTTCTTTTTGTCAAGTCTTCTGAAAATTATATATATATATATATCAGTGCAATATTTATCCTTCGAATCAATGTAACGATAGTCAAATATACATTACAAATGTGCACATTTTATTTCACATCAACACTCCAACACTTATCTCTTTACTCGTCCCCGAGTAAAGACACAAGATGAAAAATATTTTAATAGGTGTACATAAAGAATGATGGTTGAGGTAGATAATTACACATGATGTGAGTTGATGTTATATAACCCTTAAGAGCCGGGGTTGTGAAATTCAATCGCCATTCAAGAATTCTATCATCTTAATATAGAGACGCGAATCCTATACTTTACACTACCTGTCCTAAGTTTCAGATCCTATGCACCTTGTGATCGTAGTATAGTCCTTAAGCTCGGGATTTCTGACTTCAACTATCATACTTCTTTTCATTTACTTCATCATTATTTTTAACTCTTTCAACATCTTTCGTGTAAATATCAAGGCTTACAGAGGCCAAAGCATCTAGCTAATTGATAATTAAAATTGTTAGATTTTTATGTTTATTAAGGTGTCTTATTTAGGCTTTCTCGGATGCCCATTAATGAGCTTTGGGTCATTAGGTCAAAGGCTCCCAAGCCAGATAGCCTTAGGGCATTTGTAAAAACACCCTATACACTTAATTACTCGAGCAACAGAGGCCACAAAATAAGACATATTAGTTTGTTTTTTGAAGTATTTTCAGTTTTCATCATTATCCCAAGCCTTTGAACTATTTGATTGAGGAAAAGGCAGAGCTTATGAAAGTGTTTATCTGATGAAAGATGAACTCTGAATTTCTGCAATTTAATGTGGTTGCAAGGGCTATGCGGGTCGATCCTCAGGGAGAGATGCGATGGAAGCTTTTCAGTATCCTTTTAGACACTAAGTAGGTTAATCGTTCTTCTTCGTTTTTAAGAGAAAAAGAATTCTATGTTAAGTGTTAGAGGTAGAAATACGAAGATAGATTGGATTTGATTTAGAGATTAGGGTTTTTAATAGATTTAAAAGAAAAAAGGCTTACTAATTATCTACCACCACTAACTTATTAACTAATGCTCGTATATTCTTCACTTTGTTTCATAAAAATTATACCTTGAAATTGCATTCAATTCAAGTAAGATACATAAGATAATAACTAAATCCTATTTGAAATAATCACTAACCAAGACTTAATATTAAACTATCAAAGCCTTCTAAGCATAAAATAAGAAGAATAAGAAGAATAAGAATTCAACATTAAACTATCAAAGCTATCTAAGCATAAGATAAGAAAAACCATTGGGAAGTATTAACATATATAGATTTAATTAGCTATCGTCATGTGCTTTCAAGAATTTTTACTAATCATAGGGTTAAGCATGCATATGATTCAATCAATTTATTCTAACATAAAATTAGAAGTAGTGGTGGAGAGATTAATAAGCCATGGAAAGATTTAGCTATGCATGATGAAGATTAAAGAAAGCATGGTAAAGAAGATTGCATGATAAAAAAGAGGAAGTAAATAACAAAGAAAAAATTAGAAAGAAGAACAGAAGAATCTTATTATTGATACTGTCATCTTCAATTACAGGAGTTTCCTCCTTTACAAATCAACTTGAACTAAACCCTAAGAAATTACTAAAGAAATTTGAAAAAAAACTAAAGAAAAAATTCTAAGTTATGATCTCTAGAATAGATCTGAGATAATAGATTATGAGACATTTCAGCTCTTTAAATAGGCCTCAGAATCAATCACAATAAGATACACATTAGGAGTTTTAATTCAATCCCAATTCAATATTAGAATTCAATTCTGAACTGATCTGTAGCAAGTCGGCGTGTTGATTGCTGAATATCAACATAAGAATTATAGCCATTTTAGTCTTCTTTCTGTAACATCTTAAATCATCTGATTTGAATTTTTGTAGTGAAAGTTATGATCAGAATACTAAGAGGTGTCTAGTCTGAATTAATTTTAAACTCCGAATTTAATTTGAATTATCCTCTTTATCTCCAATTAAGTTTAGCTTTATTCCATCTATCTTCTAGAAATATATCTTTTGATTTTGAATTTGAATTGTGAAGACGATGGTGTATCCTATTCTCTTTTTGATTTTAATTTAATTTAAATTGAAATCCAAATTTAGATAGGATTAGGGATAAAATAGAAGCTTCTTCTATTCTTATCTTCCCATTTAAGTAGCTACACACTATAATAAAAAGAGGGTTAAATAGCAAAGTTAAATAAAGATTAATCAAGGATAAATGTGCAAATGTGATAATAATAATGCAAAATTGAGATGCAATCACACCTCACACTTATCTTTGATCGTCCTGAATCAAAATAAAGCAAAAAACTAATCTAACCTAACTTACTTTCGTAGGAATCACGGTTGCACTTAACATGTGCAACAAGCTGTTAAACCTCTAGGGTTTCCCTAGAGGACGAGTTTTGTCTCGTGAGAGTTTCAGTGATTACACTCACAAAATTTATAAAAGAAAGAAAAACAAAATATTAGTATTTTTGAAAACTCATTTTTGAAAGAGAGAAAATATTTGTAATATTTTTGCAGAAATCAAGTAATCTATAAGTCTTAAGATCATCTAATTATTCATTCTTATACTTAGTCCCTATGCAAGTGTTTATTATCAATCTAGATTAGATTTCAAGCTGAATTTCTCACTTAGTTTATTATTTTATCCTAACTCATATGCATCTTTGTGATTGTGAATATTTTAACTAAGGATTCTTTAACTCTAACTCTTATGCCGTTTTTTGTAAAGAAGGTTCAAAGTATTACCACTTCTTTGCCCTTTAAACACTTTTTTTTATTTATTTAATATGTATAGCTCATCTAATTTTCTTTTTGTGTAAATATCAAGACTTCTTGAGGCCCTAATACCTAACCAATTGATTATTAGATCTGCTAATATATATATATATATATATATATAATATATATATATATATATATATATATATATATATATATATATATATAAAACTTACCTAATTACCTTTCGCGTAAATACCAAGGTTTTCTTAGGCCAAAGTACCTATCTAATTAATAATTAGATTTGTTTATTATATATATATATATATATTTCTATACAAGGCACATGAGTTTTTATTTCGAATCCTAAGTGTGTAAGTGTATAAAGTAAGCATATTTCATCAAGGTAAAAATCATGACTAAATTACTTTTCCAATTTTTTCTCATAATCCTAGAAATCAAACAAATAATTTTATTTTGACTAAGTATTAAGAAATTCAAATTATGAATTTTCTATTCCTTAAAATTAACTTAATTATTTACAAAAATAAATCAAAATATTATTGCTTTTTTCAAAAAGTTATAAAGAAAAGAAAAATATATGTTAGTAAAAACCTATGTTAGTATGTTAGTGAACTCTCCCCCACACATATCTCATGCATTGTCCTCAATGTATAAATGAAATACAAGAATGCATGAAAAAGAAAAAAGGAAAGGCAAAATGTTACTTCAAGGTGGTAGTTCCGGTAGTGGTCGGATTGAGCCAAACGTTGCTACCTAATCCAAATAATGTGGAGTTTTAAGGAACCCACATTTGATGACCTCTTTCTATTTACTTTTTTACATTCCCCAAGTGAATAGGATCATGCAAAACCCTAACATTAAAATTATCTCGGTTATATGACCAATTTTGAAAAATCATCTCAGAGTCATAGTTGTCTACACCTTGGTCTAGCAATAGAATGTGACTTAATGAAGTGATTGATTTGGGCTCAAGAATGATTGGTTCAGAAACCAATACTGACTCGGAAAATTTAAGTTTAGGTTCGAGAGTCAGTTTTGGTTCGATAGTCGGTTCCAAATTAAAGAATTTAAGTTCACATTCATGATCCATCAATGGAATGTGACTATCCAAAATAGGTGGTTCAATTTCAAAATTTATGGGTATAGGAATCAATGTCGGCTCAGTAATTGGGTCCAAATTGGGTCAGGATACAAGAGTCAACATAGATTGAAAAACTGAATCACAAAGTTGGGGATCAGGTTCACATTCACAATCAAGTTCAATTTCCTTGAAGTGAAAAAACTTGCCAATTTATCTAAGGTTTGGGATTGATCAAGTTCAAGTTGATGGGTTAAATTGAATCTTGGTCAAAGTCTCCAAGACGCCATGATTCGTGGGTCTTATCAATATGGTTAGAAGTGTTGGGGATGGTCGAACATTGATAAGGAATAGTTTCCTTATTCCTACAACGGTTCTCCCATTTTCTATTTGCTGCTTCTAACCTATTGATAGCGGCTTCCATGGTCTTCTCATCAATATAGTTAGAAGTGTCGGCGATGGTCGAACATTGACAAGGAAGCGTTTCCTCATTTCTATAACGGTTCTTCTATTTTCTATTTGCTGCTTCTAACCTATTGATAGCGGCTTTCATATTCTTGTCTACTCAGTAGGTTCTACTTGTTATGGTGGGACTTGACAAATTGAATATGAATCTTGAAGTTTGAAATTTCGACGGGATCGTGAGTCTTCCAGCTTTTTAAGTCATCGCTCGACCTCTTCCAGCATCTTATCGCATGTCAGATTTTTCTTCTATAAAGCGATCTTGACAAGGAGCATATGAAGCTGAATGTTGGTAAGGTGGTTGACTATATGACTCGAGGGAGTTGTATCCCTATTGACTCGATGAAGAGTAGAGATGATTATTCTGACTTTGTCTATAATATTTGAATTGGAGCATGTAAACCAACTTGGCATACTTGGTTGGTTAACATTTTGTTGGTTAAAGTTATGCCATATCGGGTTGGTGTAAGAGATCAGATTAAAATATGTATTGCTATTAAAGTTGGAAAAATTGTGGTTATAATCCATATAACTCAAGAAATGTCAAAACAAACAAATAAATACACAAACAAAAGAAAATAAACTAGCCTATGTTAGGGTAGACCTTAAACCTAGACTCCTAACTGGTTAGACTGTCCACGGGAGGTATATTGCAGAATCTAACTACAAGTTAATTGGTCAGGTAGGTGACATGATTGGTGGGAGGTATCCGTGCAAGAGCGACAGACCTAATTAAGTCAAACTACCAACTTTCAAGGTTTCGTCTCTCAATCCCCTACCTTAGTTATTTGGTAAGAGTTAAATTCTAATAACTTCCTCCTTAGGTCAATCTTCTAGTGAGTCTGAGATGTCCCTAGGCCAACGCCTACTCAGATTTTAATTAGGATTGGGTTAGTGAGTGAGGAGATGGTTTGTGAGTTAAGGGAGGGTTATGACTTCCCCACCTTATTTTGTTTATGGATTTGCCCTTAAGTCGTTTTAGTGCGACGTGTGCAAGTAAATAGATAAGTAATCATTCAAAGCAATTTTAAATTATCAAAAAGTGTTTTCTAATCTAGATGCAATGTAAATGTACCTTATCTCCGACACTCTTCAACAGTAATTTAAAATGAAATAGAATTAAATGAATGTTCACGGATGCAACGTCTAAACGTGTTTTAAACAATTACAAACACTGATTACTGTTGTGATAGAAATTAGTGTGTAGAACAGGATAACATGGAAATATAACAATTATAGAAGCTTAACAAGTGTAATTCAATCACCCTGCAAAGAAGTTGGTCAGGTGACCAACTTCACTGTATGCCAAAAGCCGCATTTGTGTGGCTTTTTGGTGGAGTTAGGTGCTCTGCCTTCTTTGACAGTCACACAGACTTTGATGTTATGCAATTGCCAATTTTCTGTAATCTGTCCTTGAACACAAAAACAGAGAAGAAAGATTAACCAACTAGTGAATAAAAGAAATACCGTTTCCTTCCCGGCAATGGCGCCAAAATTCGATTGAGGAAAAGACAGAGTTTAGGAAAGTGTTTATCTGATGAGTGATGAATTCTGAATTCCTGTAATTTAACCCCGAAAGGGCTATGCGGGTCGATCCTCAGGGGGAGATGCGATGGAAGCTTTTCGGTATCTTTATAAATACTAAATATGTTAATGGTTCTTTTTCATTTTAAAAGAAAAAGAATTCTATGTTAAGTGCTAGAGGTAGAAATACGAAGATAGATTGGATTTGATTTAGAGATTAGAGTTTTTAACAGACTTAAAAGAAAGGCTTACTAATCATCTACCACCACTAACTTACTAACCTATGCTAGAATATTCATCACTTTGGACCATAAAAGTTATACCTTGGAGTTGCATTCATTTCAAGCAAGATACATAAGATAATAACTAAACCTTATTTGAAATAATCACTAAGACCTAACATTAAACTTCAAAACCTTCTAAGCATAAAATAAGAAGAATAAGAATTCTACATTAAACTATCAAAGCTATCTAAGCATATGATAAGAAAAACCATTGGGAAGTATTAACATATATAGATTTAATTAACTATCGTCATGTGTCTTCAAGAACTTTTACTAACCTAGGGTTAAGCATGCATATAATTTAATCAGTTTATTCTAACATAAAATTAGAAGTAGTGGTGAAGAGATTAATAAATCATGGAAAGATTTAGCTATGCATGATGAAGATTAAAGAATGGTAAAGAAGATTGCATGATAAAAAAGAAAGCAAGTAAATAACAGAGAAAAGAAATTAAAAAAAAGAATAGAACTTTATTATTGATGCTGTCATCTTCAAATACAAGAGCTTCTTCCTTTACAAATCAACTTGAACTAAACTCTAAGAAATTACAAATGAAATCCGGAAAAGAAATTAAAGAAAAAATTCTAAGTTATGATCTCTAAAATAGATCTGAGATAATTGATTATGAGAGATTTCAGCTCTTTAAATAGATCTCATAGCTAATCACAATATGATACACATTAGGAGTTTTAATTCAATCGCAATTTAATATGAGGAATTCAATTCTGAACTGATCTGCAACAGGTCGGCGTGTTGATTGCTGAATATGATTCCTTAGACGACTGAATTAGACAGAGTAGTCAACATAAACATTGTAGCCCTTAAAGTTCTCTTTCTGTAGCATCTTGAATCATCTGATTTGAATTTCTATAAAAAAATTATGATCAGAATACTAAGAGTTGTTCGATTTGAATTGATTTTGAACTCCGAATTTAATTTGAATTATCCTCTTTATCTCCAATTAGGATTAACTTTATCCCATTTATCTTCAAAAATATATCTTTTGATTCTGAATTTGAATTCTGAAGATTGTGATATATCCTTTCCTCCTCTTGATTTCAATTTGATTTAAATTGAAATTGAAATTTAGATAGGATTAGGGATAAAATAGAAGCTTTCTTTATCCTTATCTTTCCATTTAAGTAACTATGCACCATAATAAAAAAAGAGGGTTAATAAAGATTAATCAAGGATAAATGTGCAAATGTAATAATAATATGCAAAATTGAGATGCAATCACTATTCATGTAAGTGTAATTAGGTACATATTCACTTAAATAAATTCTAGATGGTATTTCTATGTTAGATTCTTATCTCTATCTTAAGACTCAAAGACTCTCTCATCATGCTCTCACTTTTAAAGTCAACTCATAAAGTTGAAGAATTTTCTTTTAGGGGCTCAAAAGGGGTTTATAGTCATGTAGTTAAATTGAGCGTAGCAGGTTTACCCAACACTTGAAATGAACATTGTCCTGAATATTATGATAAGAGGAGTGCTCACAAGACGTGAAAAATGCTGTAAATAAAAATTAGGCATGCAATTATAAGTGTAGAAAGGAAAGATACGACCTGATAGGATAGCCGATGTGGTCCATTTCGAAGTTGTCGCCCCCCACAAAAGATTAAAAATATCCTAAAAATTTCACAATATTGCCCAATCGGTGGAAGCATCATAGTAAATGAGAATATATATACATCCTAATTATGAACGAAGTAAAATTAAGCTACCTCCCAGTAGGGTGTAGTTTAACGTCTTCACGAGACGCAGTGCAGCGCAATCAATCCGAGGTAGGATCAATAAGTTTTTACATCCTCGTGGTGGATGGGTTCATGCTCCAGAAAAGGTTTAACTCGATGACCATTCACTTGAAAAGTAGTACCATCAGTGGGGTTCATAAGAATAATAGCACCATAAGGAGTAACAGAGCGGATTACGAATGAGCCAGTCCAATGAGATTTGAGTTTTCTAGGAAAGAGATGCAACTTGGAATTACACAGGACTTTTTAGCTACTAGAAAAATCTTTCCTAAGGATGCTCTTGTCATTGATCCACTTCATTTTGTCCGTGTACTTCTTGGACAAGTCATAAGCATCATTCCTGAGTTCTTCCACCTCAGATAGCTAGAGTCTCTTATGGTCTCCTGTGGTTTGAAAATCCATAAATGCGTTTGATAGCCCAATAAACGTGATGCTCAAGTTCAACAGGGAGATGACAGGGTTTACCATAGACCAAATGATACGGTGACATCCCAATTTGAGTTTTAAAGGTAGTTTGATAGGCCCAGAGAGTGTCAGTGAGGCACATGGACCAATCCTTTCGGCTGCGACTAATCATTTTCGTAAGAATTTGCTTGATGCGACGATTGAAAACTTCGACTTGGCCACTATTTTGAGGATGATAAGGGAGAGCAATCTTGAGAGTGATACCATTCTTTTTCAAGAGGTGTTCGAAGGTTTTATTGCAAAAATGTGACTAGCCGTCGCTAATGATAGCACATGGAACTCCAAAACGTGCAAAGATGGACTTTTTTGAGGATTTTGATGACAAAATGCTTGTCATGCGTCCTAATAGGAATGACTTCATGAAGTCAATGCCCCATACATCAAAGATTTCAATGATTAGAACGGAGTGGGAGGCATCTCATCTCGATGGGAGAAGCGGCCCAGATTTTGGCAATTTGCACAAGCTTTGCAATATAAATGTGCATCGCGAAAAAGGGAAGGCTAATAAAATACACATTGCAAAATTTTCACAGTTATTTTTCTAGCACTGAAATGGCCTACACGCGCATGATCATGACAAAATGACAGAATTGGCTGTTATTCAAATTCGGAAACACATCTGCGAATGATTTGATCTTGACAGTACTTGGATATGTACAGATCATCCCAAGCATAGTATTTGACGGTAGCTTTGAATTTAGAATGATCTCTGTTAAGTTGGGTTATTAACATTGTTTTAAATATCGGCTGATATACCGGTATATCGACCGAGATATCGGTATTTTATCCAAAATGATACGATAAGTGTAAAAATTTATCGGATATCGTTTTGGACCGATATATCGCCACGTGGCCGATATATCGGCCGATACCCGAGATGAAATATCTGACATATCGGCCCTTATAGTTACTTATTTGGATAATAATTATTATTTTTTGCTTGAGAGATTGTTTTATTTTATTCTATGTTTGTTATGGTATTTCAATGATGTTTTTATATGATGTTTGGATAATAACTTATTTTTTTAATAATGTCTTATATCTATTTACTATTTATATATCAACCGGTATTTAGTACCATATCACGATATATCACCCGGTATCCGGTATCCGGTACATAATTTTGTCGACCGGTATATCGCCGATATCCGATATTTAAAACACTGGTTATTAATATTAGGTTATTGGGTTGTTACCTATATACCCACCTTATCTTCTATATATATCTTGTACTTTCTCTTATGAAAATTAATCTTTTCCTTTTTAGGGTTTCTATTTCTTTACATGGTATCAGAGCAAGCTAAACCCTAACCCTAAAATCCACTACCTTCTTTTTAAAATTTTCCTTCTTATCCTCATACATCGCCCTCCCACCCTCCGACACAGTGCCGCCCCCTCCGACACAGTGCCGCCCCCTCCAAACCTTCAAAAGGGTGCCGCCCCCTCCTCCATCTCAAAGAGGTACCACCCCTCCTGCCTCATCTAGAGGTCTCAAACAGGGCCAAAACTACTCAAAAATCAGATTTTTACATCTGATCTGGCTATTTGAATGCTTTACAAGATTTCTCTGGTGAGATCTGATCTGTTTACTACTCAAAAATCAGATTTTTTTTTCATCTGTTTTTGTTATTTCAGGCTGAGATATTGTTTTCTTGATGCAATTATGGCTGTGTATGTCTCTATCTGGTAACTAAGTTGCTTGTTTCTCTTACTTACTGGCTATTTCCTGTTACTATTGTCTGATTTCTGGTGATCTATCTACTGGCTACTATGTATGAGGCTACAAGTTCCTCCACCTATGATCTCTTCTCTGATAGTTGAGACTTCTATTTTCAAGACAATGTTGGGGACTACGGTAAAGTTGAATGGATCCAACTACTTGTTATGGGCGCATGCGTTCGTATATTCATTGACGCTTAAAACAAATTGGCTCACCTTCTTCAAGATCCACCTTCTACTTCAGATTCTACTTATGTGACCTGGCTTACTTGAGATTATTCTGAGATGACATGGCTTCTAAACAGTCTATAGGAGAAGATTAGTGGTAGTGTTATGTACTTGACTACCGCTAAGGAGATGGGGGATACGCTAAAGGTGATGTATGACAATGAGAAGAATCCATCGAGGGTGTTTGAGATCTATGAGCGTCTGTTTGAATTCAAACATGGAGAAAGGTCTGTGCCTGAGCTCTATGGTGACTCAAAGGTCTTATTGATGAGTTAGAGATGCATCAACCTGCTGTTACTAATACGACAACACTGAGGAGATATCGTTAGGATCTCGCGGTATCAAAATTTTTATCTGGCTTGAGTCCTACGCTACGATCCCTGATGCGACGTCAGATACTAGGAGGCGGTAGTATTCCCACATTTACTGCCACCTTCTCGAGAGTTATGTGAGTCTCTACTAGATCCGATGTTTCATAGCACAATCCATTGAGCAGTCTGCCATGATTTTCGGTCATGACAGAGGTCGTGGTCGTGGCCGCGATTTTGGAGGACGAGGACGTGAATTCGTTGAAGGTGGACGTGGATCTTATGGAGGCAGACAGAGTGCCCTGAGAAAGGCCCCCGACAATGTAGGCATAATGGACGTAGCAATCACATCTCCAAAAAGTGCTGGGAGAAATTTGGACGTCCTGAGTGGGCACAACTATTTGATTCTGGTTCTCCTGCCCCGTGTGGTACTCCTCAGAGTTCTTCATTTGCTATTCCTGGCTCTTCCACGGTTATACTGTCGTAGGAGTATGATAAACTTCAGCAGCTAGAGTTCTCTCAAAATGATCTTTCAGCGACTCATGCAATGCTTTAGGAATGCACGTCTATACTGCCTCTCCTCAAAAGCCCAGGATATTAGACTCAGGAGCCTCATCCTATATGATAGATACTAAACAAGAGTTTGTTTTATTAAATTTGTCACGTGTCCACCCCTCTATTAAAATTGCTGATGATACACATTCTCCTATATTAGGAATGAGGTAGTTCAAGCTACTCCATCCTTGACCCTTTCTGATGTCCTATATGTTCCACGATTTCCTGTTAGTCTTTTATCTATCATCTAATTTGCTAAACATAATAACTGCAAAATAATCTTTTTTTCTTCTCATTGTGTGTTTCAGGACTTGTCGACTGGGAAGATTGATTCGAGGCATGAGCGAGAAGGCATATACTATTTAAACGATCGAGTGACCTCTACTGGCTTGGTTTCAGGTTACCTAATCCAGTTTTACTTTGGCATTGGCGCTTGGGTCATCTTTCGGTGCAAAAGTTTCGGTCTGTTATTCTTATTGAGTCGTCTATTTCTTTTTTAGGTTGTGCGTCTTGTGAGTTAGGTAAGCATCATCGTGCTACCTTTCAGAGTCGAGTCAATAATTATAGTAGTTATGCTTTTGAGTTGGTGCATTCTGATGTCTGGGGTCCTAGTCCTGCACCCTCCATTAAGGGTTTTAGATACTTTTTTGCTCTTTCTTGATGACTTCTCTCGCATGACGTGGTTGTATCTCCTAAAAGAGGTCAGAAGTCTCCAGTATTATTGAACTTTTCTTTAATGAAATAAAAAATCAGTTTTCTACTTCAATTCGTGTGCTTCGTACTGATAATATCTTAGAGTATGTTAAAAAATGTATCTATTTTTGGTTCAAAAATGAGATTATTTATCAGAACTCTTGTTCACATACATCCCAACAAAATGGAGTTGCTGAACGCAAACATAGACACATTCTGGATGTCGCTAGAACTATAATGATTCATATGAGCGTCCCAAAATATTTACGGTCTAATGCTTGTTAAGTACTTGTCATCTGATTAATAGAATGTCATCTTCAATTCTCAATAAAAATCTCCTTTTCTTGTCTCTTTCCTAACAAAACACCTTTTTTCATGACTCCTCGTGTTTTCAGTTGCACTTGTTTTATTCAAGACTTGTCTCCCAGGCTGGACAAGTTATCTCCTAAATCTATAAAATGTCTTTATTGGGTATTCTAGAACATAAAAAAGATATCGGTGTTATAATCTCTCCACCAGGAAGTATTTGGTGTTTGCTGATGTTACATTCTTTAAGTCTGTTCCATATTCTCTCAACAGGTTCCCATCATTATATCCGAGATTGTTCCTCTGTCACTAACTGTGCCGTTGCCTACACCTACTTTTCCTGTTTCTTCGCCAATACCATTAATAGATACTCAGGATCCCCATGCAACCAAGCCAGTTCGGGATATCAGATACATCTACACTCATCACCCAAAAGTTCTTCCTCCGAATCAGTTCCGTCTAACCCCTCTCCAGTAGACGGTCCTCCTCCATTATTAACATCTTCCTCTGATCTTGATATTTCAATTGCCTTTCGAAAAGATAAACGGTCTTGCACTGATCATCCTATTTTGAATTTCATTTCTTATGATCACTTTAACCCGCTTTTCGTCAGTTTGCCCTATTTTTATCTTCTGAGTCTATACCCAGGTCTTATACAGAGGCTTTATTGGTACCTACCTTGAAGCAAGCAATGGATGAGGAGATGAAAGCCTTTGCTTCTAGAGAAACTTGGGAGTTGGTTTTGGCACCAACAAATATTGTTGTTGTTAGCTGTCGCTGGATCTTTACCCAAATGGATCTATGGATAGATATAAGGGCAGGCTCGTGGCCACAGATTATGCTCAGACATATGGCATCGACTATTTTGAAACATTCTCTTCAGTTTCCAGGATGAATTCTATCAGGATTCTGTTCTCCATTGCTGTTAACCTGTCATGACCATTGTTCCAACAGGATGTTAAGAACACTTTCTTATATAGGAATCTTCAGGAGGAAGTTTATATAGAGCAACCCCAGGCTATGTTGCTCAGGGGGACCAAAAGTCTGTCGTCTCAAGGTCATATATGGACTCAAGTGGAATCCAAGGGCGTGGTTTGAGAAGTTCAGCCTTACCATTTCTATTATTGGATTTCACTGGTGTCATTCTGATCACTCTGTCTTCGTTCAACGCACAAAGTCTGGCATCGCAGTTCTGGCTGTTTATGTTGATGATATTTTGCTGACCGGTAAAGATTCAGCTAAGCTATTGGAGACTAAGTAGCATCTTAAGCGTTATTTTGTGATCAAGGAAAGGACATGAGGCATTCAAAATACTTTCTGAGAATAGAAGTTCACTTCAAAAACACAGTATACTTCTTTCCCAGCGAAAGTATGCTCTGGGTTTTCTTGAGGAAGTAGGTCTTTGGGATGCAAGCCTGCTACCACTCCAATGAAAGCCAATGTGGAGTTATGGTTTAATAACAGTTATGCACTTGATGACTCAGGAAGATATAGAAGATTAATTGAAAAGTTGATATATCTCACGGTTACTAGGGCAGATATAACATTTGCTGTAGGGGTACCTAGCAGATTCATGCATCAGCCCAGAGAGACTCATTGGTTAGCTACAATAAGGGTTCTAGCCTAATCAAGAGTTATCCAGAAAAAGGGTTGGTGTACAGGAAACATGGGCATACACGCTTTTTTGGATATTCAGATTCAGGTTATGCTGGTGACAAGGAGATATGAAGTCTTCTACTGGGTGTTGCACCGTTGTTGGAGGAAATCTGGTGACTTGGAGGAGCAAAAAGTAAGATGTGTCTCGCTCGAGTGCAGAAGCTGAGTATAGAGCTATGGCTCATACGACATGCAAGATGGTGTGGTTAAAAATCTACTGATGGAGCCTGATTTCAGACAGCCTGGGCCCATGCCTATGCATTATGATAATCAATCTGCTATCTACATTTTCTAGAATCCTGTATTTCATGAACGGACCAAACACATTGAGATTGACTGTCATTTTGTCAGAGATGTTTGGACAAAGAAGATGATTATGTTCCAGTTCACACCGTTTTCAAAACAGTTGGCTGATCTCTTTACCAAAGCTGCCTCACCTCAGGTTTTTTCTAATCAATGTAACAAGCTGGGCATGTTAGATCTCTATGCTCCAGCTTGAGGGAGAGTGTTAAGTTGGATTATTAGTATTGAGTTATTGAGTAATTGGGTTGTTACTTATATACCCACCTTGTCTTCTATATATAACTTATACCTTCTCTTATGAAAATTAATCAATTCCTTTCTAGGATTTCTATTCTCTACAATCTTGTTTAGTCAAGTAAGAAGGGATTTGGCCAATGACAAGATAGTTGAAATCTCAGCATAATATGGTGAGATAGAGAGGGAAAAAAGATGTTCATCCGGAAAGGAGTTGGAGATCGGAAAATGGTCTCTTGAAAATTCGATAATTAGGCGTGAGATGATCAGCATCTACAATATCGATACCCTTTTTGTCATGAATTACCAAATCAAATTCTTGAAGCAAAAGGATCGGATGAGATGAGGTTTAGATTCTTTTTTGGACATCAAATGCTTGAGAGCTGAATGGTTAGAAAAGACAATGAATGATTAGAAAAGACAATGACCTTTGTGCCAATAAGATAGGAACGAAACTTGTCAAACGCGAACACTATGGCATGCAATTCTTTTTCAGTGGTGGTGTAATTGATTTGAGCGAGATAAAGAGTTTTGCTTGCATAGTAAATAACACGAGACTTCATTTCTTTCCTTTGGCCTAGGACAGCGCCTAGCGCGAAATCAGAAGCATCGCACATTACTTCAAAAGGAGGTTCCAGTCCGGGGCCTGGATGATCGGAGCTGAAGTAACGACAACTTTAAGTTTTTCGAAGGCTTGATGACAATGGGAATCAAAGAAGAAAGGAACATCCTGAGAGAGAAGATGAGTTAAAAGACGTGTGAGAGAAGTATTTGATGAAACGACGATAAAAATCGGTATGACCCAGAAGGAACAGATGTCCTTAACAGACGTAAAATGAGGAAAAGTTGAGATAAGGTCAATTTTTGCTTTATCAACCTCAATGTTGTCTCTAGAAACATGTCCTGACACAATGTTTGACAATAAAGTGGCATTTTTTCTAGTTAAGAACTAATCTCTTTTCTTCGCATCGAGTAAGGACGACTTCTAAATGAGATAGACAAGCATCAAAAGAAGATCCGTGAAAATTTTGAGAACTGCTCTACCATATCGTTAAAAATGCTCATCATACATCATTGAAAGGTGGCTGGAGCATTGCATAAACCAAACGACATCCGTCGATATGCATTCTGAAGGGACATGTGAAGGTGGTTTTTTTTCTTGGTCCTCGGGTGCGATTGCGATTTAATTATAAACCGAGTAACTATCCAAAAAGCAGTAGTATTCATGCCTAGCTAAACATTTCAACATTTGATCAATGAATGGTAAGGGAAAACGATCCTTTCGTATGTTGGTGTTTAGCTTGTGATAGTCAATGCAAACTCTCCACGCGGTCTGAATATGCTTAGGTACGAGCTCAAAGTTGCTGTTTTCCACTATCATAATTCCAATTTCTTAGGGACCACGTGAACTGGACTAACCCAGTTATTATCAGAAATGGGGTAAATGATACCCGCATCAAGAAGTTTGAGAATATCGAACTGGATAGCTTCCTTCAAAATGAAATTAAGTCGTCTTTGCGGTTCTCTCGATGTTTTGACTGGATCCTCTAAATGGATACGATGGGTGCAAATAGAAGGGCTTATGCCATGAATATCATCAAGCGACCAACCTATTGCAGATTTGTGATTGCGTAGTAATACCCTCAATTAATTTTGTTGTGGAGATAAATCAGAAGCAATGATGACTGGAAATTAGGATTCATAATCGAGGAAAGCATATTTCATATCAAATGGAAACTGTTTCAATTCCAGGTGAGGCTTGGAAACAATATTGCAGAGAGAATGGGGCCTTATTGGGAATGACAAATCAAAGAAGGAAGAGCAAGAATCATTAGTAGATGGTGGTGACAGGGCAACGTTGATTGTGGAAAGATCAAGAAGTGGTGTAAGTAGGTCCATTGGAAATGATTCATCAAAAAAAGTAGGAGGCAGAGCTATCAATCATGCAAACATTTTCCACCATACTCAAATCATCTTGTTGGCGCATGAGATTAAAAACGTTTACCTCGACAGTTAGATTTTCAAAAGCGAGGGTCATTGTTCCATTTGCACAGTCAATGTGAGTTTTGGCAGTGGCTAAGAATGAACGCCCGAGAATGATGGGCACATGGTTGTCTGTCGATTGATTGTCGAGGACAATGAAGTCAAGGGGATAGTAAAAATCAGACCAGAACATCCTCAATGATTTCACGTGGGTGTATAACAGAATGGTCAGCTAATTAAAGTGTCAGATTAACGGTTTCAAATTAGTGAGTCCAAGTTCTCTGTACATCCAAAAAGGCAATATATTTACATTGGCTCCGAGATCGATGAGAGTTTTAGTGGTATAGTTGTCACCAATTTACAGGTAACCAAAGGGGTTCCTGGATCATCACACTTGACAACACTACCATAATTTAAGACAGATGTGGCAATGAAGATGCCGCGATGTACTTGCGTCGTTCTCTTAATGGTGCAGAGAGATTTTGAGAAATTTGGAATATGCTGAAACTTGTTGGATAGCAATATGAAAGGGGATATTAATGTGCACATTTTCGAAGACCTCCTAATATCTTCAAACAACTGAGATTTGCGAGCCAGGCAAGTCTATCAGGGTAAGGAGCCCTAGGAAGATAAGGAGAAGATGTTTGATTTGAATCAGGTGAAGTAGCATAATTAGGCTGAACATGAGGGATTGAAGGAGGGGAAGAAGGTGGAACAAACATTTGCAGAAGGTTATCAGATGGATATTGGACTCCGTGACCAGGTTGATGATCAGAGTGGAGGCAGAGTGGAGGCTGGTGATAGCTTTCAGGTATCCCGGTAGAAGTATTTTTTACTGTAAAGACATTATCTGTGTTGTCCCTCGAGGATTAGCCACAGGTTGGCTAGAAAATTTCTCTCTCGTTCACACTCTAAAGAATTTAGCCTTTGATCAATTCACTGATTATTAAGGAGTTGATAAAACATTTCTTCCATGCTCGATTTTTGTTGCTGAGGGGTAGGATATAGAGTTTGCGGTACAAGATCATGACTATTATTCAGTTGAGGCGAATACATTAGTGGTGGAGCTGGCACAATGGCTTGATTCATAGGGGTGAACTAATTTGATTGATTCTGAAATTGGTTGAAAGGTGGGGGCAAACTGATTTAGTTGAGTAGGGATCTGATTGTACGATGGGAAAAATTGATTGAACTGAGAGGCACTTTGATTGGAATTGGCGGAACTGGCTAAAGTTCGGGCGTTGCTGATTGAAACCAGACGCATTAGGTCTTTGCATTTGTGACTGGTTTGGCCACCATGAGAAATTCAAGTTGTATCGCATATCAGGGTGGTACGTGTTCCCAAAAGTTTGTGTAGTAAGAGGTCTGTAGTTCGAGAAAGTAGAAGCTTGTCATCTTGAGGGGAGAGGTCTGATATGGACACTGTGGCGCAATGTGATCGACCATCTAACATAGTTGACACAGATCAACATATTGTTCAGATTGGACTTCAGAAATAGAGGCAGAATTGAACTTGGATTCTTTGATACTATAAGGTAGACCCTCAACCGTCTTGGTCGAGCTCTGTAGGATAGATTTAAGTTCAGGGTCCAGTTTAATCTCATACTTGCTCCTCGGTTAGCTACTTGATCAGATGTATTTAACCCAGAATCTCATGTTTGCACATTTTCTCCTAATTCCATTAGAAATGTGTGAGCTTTAGTCGGAGTAAATGTCATAAATTTTTCTTTGTGCATGGATTGCACCAAAGTATGAGAGGTAGAGGTTAAGCCATTATTGAAATATTGGACAAGTTGACTTTTATCGATGGGATGATGGGGACATCAAAGGAGAAGATCTTGAAATCTGTCCATGTTGCAGGAAATTGCCCATTAGGTTTGTGCTTAAACTCTTGAATGCCTTTTCACATTGAATTTGTCAGACTGATAGGGTAGTATTTGGGAATGTTTGTCCAGTTCACCCCAGGAAGTGATAGAATTTGGAGGAAGAGAATCGAGCCATCGGGTGACAGAATCCTGAAAAAAAAGGGAAAAAGATGGAGACGAATCCCATCAACGCCTGATGTTCTGATTCTTGAAGGTATTACATTCAATAAGGACTTTTCTTAGATGGGTGTAGGCACAAGGAGAAGACATTACCTTCACGGACGCCTTAACCATGCATCAACCACCTCCTGTCTCAGTGTTTGGAAACTTATCAAATGAGATTATTTTTGATTGCTAGTGTTAAATATAAATACATTACCTTCAATCCTTGCCACAACTTTGGAGTTTTGGTGCATCGACATGCACCTTAATATGGTATTAAATTAACCCATGTTCAAATCCCCCCGGGTGTACGGATAAAAGCGGATTTAAAAATTAAAATACAAATGCGTAAAAAGCCTAGGTTTCAACCCGTGAAAATGGCACTACCCTTGCAGGGACGTGTTAGAATATAAGTATATTACCCTTAATCCTCATCACAACTTCATAGTTTTTATATTGTGGTAGGTACTTTAATAGCTGACATGACTCAGTCTCGTGTTTAAATGAGAAATCCCATTCACTTAAATAAAGCATAGAACTTATGCTGCAGCCATTTCACTCTTCATAGCATTTTGTAATAAACTACTTGTGGATAGACCGTCCTCTAAGTTTCATCATACACCTTTGTCTCTAAAAATGGAAAGAATGAGTTACTGGAACCCTTTTTAAGAGAAAACAGTGGAGAGCAATCCCAGCTGTGTTTCATTAGTAGGGTTTTAATGAAACAGAGTTCATATCAATAGTAAGACCAAAAGGGAGAGATTCTCCTCCAAGTAACATCATGGTTGATGAAAGCAAACTAGTAATGGTACAACGTATCCACTGTAGGAGGGGTCAAACAGTCAATGAGCCCTGTGTTTCAGCATCATCTTTATCCTCTTATTTGGTGGCGATGGCATCTGGATCTGATATGCCAAACTGCATGTCATGAACAAATAAGCATTGGCCTTTGCTCTAGTGACTCCTGGAATATAATAGATTAGAAAAATTATCAGCCTGGAGGTGTTTCGATGTCTGTTGCATTCAACCTTCTCTGATAGATCGACTTAAAGTAGAGTAAATAACATTTCTTAGATGATTACTGACATGATACAACCTGACTATCACTAAATTCTTGAAAAGTTCTATATAAAGAAAGTAACCCATATTTGATTCTGCCTTTCATTTATGTCTCTTCTGCCTCCTTTCTTGTTTTACTTTCCGTGGTCTCACAAATGTTGGCTTCCAGTATTGCTTTCACTGTGGGACAAAAAAAAAACTGTTTTTTTTTTTTGTAGCTTCTAGTTCCAGACAAGTACAGTAAAAAATTGCAACTTTATTAAAGAAGAGATGTAAACATGACAAACGTACATATTAGCTCCATGTAATTTGGTTAAACCTTTTCTGTACTTCTCCCATCTTTGAGGATTCCCATCATGTAGGTCATTACCGGTCCCTGATCTTTGTTGTATTTTAGGAATCCCCAAAAGATGAAAAGGGAGTTCTTAAAGCTGTTCAAAATGTGCATGCTATGATAGACAAGGAGGTAGCTGCTGGCACAAGTCCTGAAAATATATTCATCTGTGGATTTAGCCAAGGAGGTGGACAATATTTGGCTATTCTTTTGTTTGTTTAGCTTTATCAATTTGGTTTTTTCTCTCTTCCTTACTGTTCCAAACTGATGATGTTTGCTGGCAGGTGCCTTGACCTTGGCAAGTGTGTTGCTCTATCCGAGAACCTTGGGGGGTGGTGCAGTTTTTAGCGGATGGGTTCCTTTTAATTCGTCAATCATAGAACGCATTTCTCCTGAAGCAAGAAAGGTACTTCACATGAAAAAAAGTGTTCATATATGATTTGCAACTTAAGTCACAAGTCCTGGCATAAATTATAGTTGATCAACATCCTGTTACAAGTCATAATGATCTGGCATGTCATAACTAACTAATGCTAGGCATGTCATAGCTAACTAATGCAAGTTTGAACTCCATAGACACAACATTGATGTGATTTCAAAATCACAATCACAATCACTAGTAGCCATCCTATAATCTCTCTCTCTCTCTCTCTCTCTCTCTCTCTCTGATCACCGTACGGGGGGGTTGAATTTGGGTGATGGCAACAAATTAAAAATCCTAATCTAGGTGTGATGCACTAAGTGGTGAACAAGAATAATATTACAATAACAATAAATTCAAATATTCAAAAACTAGAAGAACATAATATTTAGAAGGAATAAGAAAGCAAACACCTCTTTAAACTGAGAGAAAAGATTACACACTTGAAGTACGAGTCAAGCTCTCTACATGTGCCTCCATGATAGCACTACCAACAAGATAAATACAAGGTTGACCCCTTTAAAGAGATTTACAAGTCTAGCTCACTGACATCTTGACTAAGGCTGATTATCAATGAAAATTTAATGGGTCTAAAATAAGAGAAATGAGACAGATTTTGCAAGTATTGATTGGTATCTGAGAAAGCTCTCCAATGGGGCTTATATAGAGGAAGATGGTCTCAAAATAGTACGAGACGAGTTGTCTAATTCCATTAATTTAGGAGATGCATGAAAATTTAAATTTTTACCAACTTGCATGCACAACTTTCAAAATCCAAAAACTTTTTATAAAATAGGTTTTGACCATAAATCAAGGAAGGATTTCAAGTATCTTTCTCCATTAATTTAGGACACACACGGAAATTCGAATATGAAAAACTTGCATGCACAACTTTCAAAATTCAATTTTTCCCTTAAAATAGGTTTTGACTATAAATTTGAAATTCAAATAATTTGCGACATGCATGTTTTAGAAAAACAAATATGATGATGAAACTATCCTAGAGTTTTCAAAAGTTTAATCTTAATCATAGACTTACAAAAAATACCTATAAAAATATAAAGAAATAGTTAGTCAGTTCTCTAACTTGAATCTTCACTTGAGCTAGCCAATTCGGCTCTTGATTTAATTTGAATCACATGGACTACTCTTCTTTTGATACTAACTGGCTTCTTGATTTACCTGCATCTTTGAAACATGTACACTAAATAAAATAGTTTGTTACCGTCAAAATCAAACCAATTAAACATGCATAAGTCAACATTTCTCTCTACATATACATGTATGTATATGTATATACATATACATATATGCATATATATATATCCCCCCCCCCCCCCCCCCCCTCCCCCCCATGTGCACTACAGGCGCGCAAACACGCACACAAAGTTTATCAAATATAGCAAAATCACGGAACAAAATTTTAGTGGAGCAGTGAAATGAGGCTATAGTCAAAGTTGGCTTGCCTAGAGATAACCCGATGTCGGTGGTGGAACTAGCATGATAAACCGCAGCTGCAAACTGTATATCTGTAATTGATGAGATTAGAGTATAGTTGAATTCTAAATTGTAATGATGGAGCTTTGATGGGTTAGAGTATTACTATAATAATCACAAGTTATACTTAACACATGTTGAAGGAAACAGTGATGAAAACTAGTGAACCTTTGCAGAACTGACTCCCAACTACTTGAGTGTGTTAAGGAAAATTAGTCGGTTGGAAAAGAAGCTTTTATTTAATGTTGAGGGAGAATTGAGAAAACACATCCTATTTTGTACATGTGGTTTAAGCAGCTTCCCTGAACAATGCCACTGTTTAGACGAGAAGGTGAGTTGGCAAAAATATGGTATAATCAAAAGGTAAATGCTGCAAAAGGACCAAGGCGAATGGGTACTTAAATCTAAACTGACTCTAGCAAGTCCTAAATGATCGCTGAAACAAGTCGGTGAGGTATTAATTAAAATTATTACAGAAAATCTGATGCTTCAGAATTTGGTTCGAGCAGTTTATAGGGAGGTGATGGCATCGTTTAATTGTGAAACAATAACCAGCAAGGGAAATAATATGAAATCAAATTTTGAGGGGTGGATAATTTTATAAAATTATCCTCTTGCTACCTGATTACATAAGTTTTATATACTAGGAATTAGAAATTTCTTGTGCTATGGTAGTTGAAGATTTTGGCCTCCTAATTTCAGTAGAAGATGGTTGCTATCTTACGGAGGATATGGAGCAGTGGACTATGCTTTACAATATCTCACTCTAGGATGTGGGCTGAAGAAGTTGGGATTTGATATATGTAGAATACTTTACACGAGTTCACTTCATAATTCATTAGTATTGTTAGACTTGCATATTTGCAGAGGTTTTAAGATTTAATTTTAGGTTTGTGTTCCAACTTTGGGATTCTTCTCAGTAAGGTTATTCATGTCGAATAGCGAATATCAAATGATATAGCAGGTAAATGAGATCAATATCAGGTGTCTATATTGTGCATTGTATTTGTATGTTTGTGTGTGTCTATATATATATATATATATATATATTATATATATATATATATATATATATATATATATATAGAGAGGAGAGAGAGAGAGAGAGAGAGAGAGAGAGAGAGAGAGAGAGAGATGTATATATATTATATATATTATATATATATATATAATATATATATATATATATATGTATATATATAATATAACTCAAGGGAGGTTATAATGTTCTAAATGTCCTGTATCTAAGAAACATGTCGTAATATGCATGAAAAAGCATTTATTAGGGATAAATATATTTGCATGATGCAATATTATAAACCATGAATTTGCAAAAACAATTCAAGTAAAATTTCATTAACTCTACTTAAATAGCATGATAAACTCGAGGGTTTATTGCAGACACCCCCCAACAAAAAAAAAGAGGAATGGAAAAAAGACTATCAGGGTTTTGTCTCTTTACCCCTCGAACTATAAAAATCATCACTTTCTCTTAAGTTTTCCTGTCAAGCGGGGTTACATGATGGTTAAGTGACCCCGAAAAACTCAACCCCTAGCCTTTAACTCTCGCTAATCTAAAATTTTAAGTATCCCTTAACCGTCAAAATTGCATTTAAAATCATAAATTAACATAAAATCAATTAAATTTATTATTATTTTTAAATCCACTACAACCACCACCTCCTCCTCAAACACACCACAATCATCTCCTCAAACCCACCACTACCACCACCACATTCCCTCTCTACTGCCACTATCTAACCCAAAATTCCTTCTCAATTTAAACCCGTTTAAAACCTTAGTCTGGACACCTCTCCTCTTCACCTATTTCCCACCAACACGATCATCACCGAACCTAATCTTCTTTCCTCTCTATCACCACCATCATCTCAATTTAGTTAGAGTTTATTGAGAAGAAGATAACTAGGGAAAATTAAGATTAATAACATTAATTAAAGAAAATAAGTCAATTCGAATTAACTGGGCCACATGATACTAACATGACCCAATTGGATTGAAAACATTACAGGATTTACTATCAGAGGTAAAGTGACGATTTTCTTAGTTCAAAGGAGCAAGACGTCAAACCCTGATAGTATAAACGGGACCTGTGCAATTAAGTCTAAACTTAATGCTTACTTACAATTGGATAAGTGAGAGAAATAGTGAAGGATGAACTACCCGTTTAGAGGCTTCACTCTCCCTATTTCTCTCTGGCACATTGAGCGACCTCGCAATAATTAGGGAGGTGAGACATTCAACATTGCAATGTTGATATCTCTTGAATGCTCCCTCTTTTAGTAAGATTTATCTCGGTCTTCGTTGCCGCTAGATTTAAGGCAATGATGGACTTAGGGACAAACAGGAAGCGGGAAATTTGAGATTTTAAAATAATGGGCTTGAGTATTGAAATTGAACCCATACTTATTGTGTAAATTAAAAACCAATAAAACTAAAATGTACCATATTGGTGATATTTCAGTGATATATCAATATGTCAACAAATATCGCCAGGATTGGCCAATACTGATTCCTTTCCATATCGTATCGGGAGAGCCAACAAAACAATGTCATCTTGGAGCAATTTGAAGAGTTGCGCATTGTTAGGATGAGCTTAAACTGTTTGGCATATGAGGTAATTTCTCGTAGCCTTTTGACTTCTATAGAAATAACCTGCCTTGTCAATTTCATTGCCATATCCTCACTAGAAAAGGGACTAGATGAAAATGATGATGCAAATATACCACAGAAGTGTTCCAATCTACCACAAGATAAATAACATCTCAAAAGTGTATTTCACAATAATTCTCCATCTACTAATTTTATTTAATTGACAACAAATGAAGTTTCTAATATCTAAATGACGAGCAATTCACTAAGCAAATCCTTTACATTTACTAGACTCATCGATCTCTGATTTGTAAACTACATAATGTTTGTAGGCGAAAAAAAATAAAATAAAGGGTGACCTACGCGCTTAATGAGTATGGTAACCACTTACTAGTGGATCAGACAAGTTTTATAGCAAATGATGCAAAAGTTAATAACATAATATGAGATGCCAAATGTATATAGTACATCATATCACTTCCAAAATATTTTGCAATATTCATCTAATGAAGGAAACGAGTGAAATAACTAGGGATGATAATGGGCGAGGGTTGGATTGGGCCTGACCTGAAAACTTTCAGGGCCTTATTTTAGGCCTTAATCTGACCCTCAAGCTTTATGCAGCCAGTCCTAACATGGCCCTTGGTCTTCGGGCCAGCCCGAAGGGTCTTTTTTCCTTTCTTTTCCCTCTTTCTTCCATTTTTAGTACATGAGAGAGAGAGAGAGAGAGAGCAGAGAGGAGAGAGAATTTCTCGCGCGTTGGGGTGTCAATGGGTCAGGTTAGGCAGGTTGTAAGGTAATTGTATACCCAAACCCGAATTTTAAAATCCACACTTGGCCCACCCAAAACCAGTGGGTAGTAAAGTATCCTACCTAAACCCTACCCCTGGGTATTTTGGGCTTGCTCGGGTCGGGTATTTCGGGTAGGGTCTTATGGGTTGGTTGCTTTTTATGATTTGGGTTTGTTTTGTGTTCAAATAATACACTCTCTCGTTATTTAATTATCATTGCAGAATAACTATTAAAAATTGATATCATTTAATTATTTGGTAAATTTATGTCATTACATATATTAGATATATTACATAAAGATCATTACAGTAGTGTACATTATTGTTAAAAAAACAAAAATGAAAAAGAAATGCACTGTCATTTGACAAACTCTTAGGCTTGGAAACAACTTTATTAGAGTTTGCAAACTCCTACATAATATAAATAATTGTAAAGCAAACAAAAACTCAAGTAAGAGAACACTACATACTTACTAAAATGGTGTAATTTAAATGAATAGATAGATCTTCTTCCAAAATTCAAAATTCACCATTAGAGAGAGGAAGAGTGGTAGCAATTTCCAGCACATTCTCTAATTACTAAATCATGCATTGAAAAAAAAAGACATTCACTAGCAAAATTAGAAAAAAGAGAGCAGTAATCAAGATGCAACAATACCATTATCACAGCACTAGTCAAAATAAGACTTAGAACATTAATTATAACTCAAAATAGATTGTAACCGCATTACAACATGCAAGTATAAAGCAAACAGCTAATATAATTTCTTAAATTCTAAAAGTTTAACAACTATATTTTATTAAATTGTTTCGAAAAGTCAACAACACCCGTGGTGAGAAATGAAATAAAATGAAAGTCATTTTCTGAAATTATAATGAATTAAGATAAAAAACTATAGACCTCTACCCTCAAGTTTGTATATATAAATGGGTCGGTATGGGTTGAGTTTGGACGGGTTGGAGTGCAATACCCAAACCCTGTTGGCCCAAAGGCCTTCCACCCTAGTTTTGATGATGATTAACTCATGTAGTTATGTTTACTAATAATCTTGTGATTTTAATTTCAGATCATTAAGCAAGATATTAGTTGGTGATTGCTTCAAAAAGAAGAGTTTGGAAGCCTTCACTTGGTGATTCCCGTGCCCGAGCATCAAGATCATACCTTTGCACTCGGTGGATCACGTTTGGGATCGAGTCGACTTGAAGATGGAAGATCGTCAAGAAGACTTAGGTATCCTAGTTTAGTTTAGTGTGTTTTAGATCCATTTGTAAAGATATGAATAGTGATATGCTCAAGTGCACAAACACACACGTTTTATGTTTGGTTTTATTTTCATGAATAGTTGATCAAAACAAGTTTAATTGATATATGTATAGTTGTTTCATTCTATACATGCATGCTTAACTTTTAAACAAACTTATTTTGACTTTCCTATTCATGTATTGAAAAATCTAAGTTGATAAAAATACATGATTTGGTTTTTGGTAAAAATGTTAAGACACAAAAATAGTTTCATATGCTTGATATTGAGCTAAACTTTTATCACATGTTTATATATCAATGCAAATGATAAAACTATTTTGGGTATTTTTATAAGACTTAAAAGAATTTTTAGAAATATTTTAACATGTGTTTTTCTGCCCAGAACAGTGTCTGTCAGGCCAGTTCGGCCGACCGCATGGGTCGACCGAACCATAGGCCGGTCGACACGTACGGTCGACCGACGTGCACAGAAACCGTGCACGTCTGGCACACATTGGGACGGTCGGCCGGGCGGCCGACCGGACCTGAGAGCAGTGCTCTCTGTTTGTTTGGGTCGACCGGGCGGTCAACCGGGTTGCTCCAACGGTCGGATTTTTGACCGTTGGCGGTCGGCCGGGCGCGGTCGACGATGGTCTGTCAGACTGACAGATCAGCTAACGGCTAGTTTTGTATTGGGGCTATAAATACCCCATTGCTTTGAGTTTTTCTCCAAGATTTTTAAGAGCAAAAATTCCTACTTTTCTGAAGTGTTTTTACAATTTCAAAAGAGTTTAAGTGCCAAAAAGATTCATCTTTGTTTTTTAAAAGTGTTTTGTTATTTTCAAAGAAACTAGGTTTTGGGAATTGTTTTTGAGCAAAAATCTCTATATCATTTTTGGTGTTTTCCCAAGAGTTTTCTATGATCAAAACACTTGTTTTCCACACTTGAGCCTATCTTCTATCCTATTCTATTAGGATCTTGTTTGTGGAAAAGAGAAAAGAAAGAGATTATTTGTGGTTGAAAGATACCACCAAGTTTGTAAACCCTTTTCATTGTTGGGTGCTCCCTCTTTGGTTAGAGGTTGAGGTTTGGTTTGCTCCCTCTTTGGTAGAGGTTGAGGCTTGTGGTTTGTTCCCTCTAGTGAGAGGTGGAGTTTGGTTTGTAACCCTCTTCGGTAGAGGTGTTGGTTGTTGTTGTTTGGCTACGGGCCTACCTGTAACGCCCCGATCCACGGATACGGGGACGTCACTGCAACGTATATACGTAGGTCAGAAAGTGCCCCCACGTATATACGCTAAGCATAAAAGTACAAGCAAGGGATCTGAGTACAACACAAAGCGTGGTATACATACACATGCCAACATAAAAGGTACATATACAAGTCATCACAGTGTATGATAAACATTACATATTACATATGTCTTTTATCACAACCAAGTCCAAAAGTAAAATATACAATAGGATACCAAAAGCTCACGAGTAGGATGAAGATCCCGTGAGTCAAAAGAGGAGTCTGGCACGAAGGAAGTAGAGCTAGTCTGCCTGCTCACTAAAGAAAGCTCGATCTACTGTGGACAGCTCCACTTCGATCCAAGCTTCAACCTGAACATACAAATCCAAGGGAGTCAGGACCTCCAAACAATGAACCGGCTATGTGCCAAGTGGCTAAGAGACAAGAATAGGGGTTAGAACACAAGAGTGGTATACAAGAACAGGTATAGCATAATCATGAAACAGGAAATGCAGGTAAAGCTGATTACAGGCAAAAGTGATTGTATATGCTTAAGTCACGGTCCCATGAGACTAATACATCGAGGGGATATCCAAACAAGGAAACCCTCATATATATACCTTTGTCTCATGCCACAGAAATCCCAAGCATATAGAATCAGAGTTGCAAATCATATGACAGTCAAAACGGGAATATATAACAAGAATGATAAGAATCGTAACAAACATCAAAACAGGAATCATCACTGGAATCATGACATAACGAGTAGACTAGGAGTCATAACATAACAGGTCTCTATTATTATTATTACTCGTCTGACCCATATATCTAGGTATGTGCCCGGGTGTACATCCCATCACACATACATCCATATATAAGCTATCCGAGGTTTGTTAACGGAAGTAGATGGAGAACTGATAGAACTTCTATAGTGGTTTTCCATACACCTGGAACGGCTTTGGAGGCCCAAAGTCCCCCTAACAGTAATATCATAACACTTACCGCATAGTATATATACATATATATATACTTTTATATCCCATCACTATAAGCAAGATATCATTCCGGCATCATCAACTTCCTCCCATACCCATACAAGTTGTAGTATTAAGATTATCAGGTTACGGGAATAAACAGTCATAACAGTAATAGCCTACAGATTCAAGAGGTGGCCCCACCGTGAGTGTGTCACTTATTCCATAACAATATTAACAATAGGACAGGGTTCCCGTAAACATAATAATCATAAAGTCAAGTATGTCACGCTGGGTGTGAAGTGATAGCATGACAAGTGGTGATATTGCAAACAACCAAACATAGCGAGAGATCGATATAGTCCGGGTCAGTCATGTTATAACAATAGGGTTTTGCCAAGTAGTGGCATGCCAGGTGGTCAAGTGATAACACATTGGAGGTCAGGTGATATACATGTGTTAGAAGGAAACATGAAACTGATAGTTCTGAATTATGGCAAGACAAGTGGAAACATAGGGACATTGCAGAGTTCGACGACCTCGAAGGGTCCGCCACGCATGGTATTCAATAAAGAAGCAAGAGAACATCACATGCATGGAAGCATAATAATGAAACAAGCAAATGCGTGGCAATACATAAACATAGAAATGTGAAGCGACAAGAGGTGATACACATCAAGTAATAGGTCATGAAGTACAAGTCATGAAGTACATGAACCAGGTATAGATCCAAAGTTAAGAAAGTAATTAACTATAACAAACAGCCTAAGTTAGTCGACTAAGGTCAAGGGAATAGTCGACTAATAGAAGGGTTAGTCGACTAACAGTAGGGTCTAGTCGACTAAAACTGTGTAACAGAGAGTAGGGTTTCTGATTCAGGAAATGTTAGTCGACTAGGTTAGGAGGGGTAGTCGACTAATAGAAGGTCAAGTCGACTAACAGACACTTAAGTCGACTAAATCTGTGATACAGAGAGTTAGGTTTGATTCAGGAAGAGGTAAGTCGACTAGGGTAAAAATAGTAGTCGACTAGTGGTCTCAAGTCGACTAATATCTAAGCTAAGTCGACTGGAGCCGAGAGTTGGGATTCTGGGATCATGGGGAAATTAGTCGACTAGGGTTAAGAGAGTAGTCGACTAGGCATCTCTAGTCGACTGGTAATAGGACTAGTCGACTAAAACTGTGTAATCAGAAAAGGCTACGTTTCAGCTAAGGGTTTCTAGTCGACTAGGTTCTAGGTCAAGTCGACTAATCATGGTCGGGAAGCAGATTACAGAACAGAATTTGGTGATTGTTCTTGATGACTAAAAATGTGATTTTTATGACATGTGAACACAAGATATGGAGATACAAGTATACTAGGAGTGGAACAAGTCTTGGTGAGTAAAATACTCACTTGGAAAGGCTTGATTGAAGCTCTACGAGTCCGGGAAGTTTGGGTCGTCAAATTGATCCACCGTGATGAAATCGACGAAGAAGGAGACGATCCCAATCCAAGAGTTGTTGTTGAGGTGGAGGTGAAGACCTAGGTGATGCCCTTGAAGTTGGTGGTGGTGGAGTTGAAGAAGATGGTGGAGATTAGGGTTCTTGGTGAAGGTTAGATGGTGAAGAGAGTGAAAAAAAGAAGTAGAAATGTAAAGGGAAGTTTAAATAGGGATTTGATTTTGTGAAGGAGGGTAATTTAGATAGAAGAGATGGGCTTTATTGCAAAAAGGGGAGGTGAGGTGTCTCCTTTGGCCACACTTGGCCGGCCATGGGAGAGAGAGAAAAAGATGGGCATTTAATGAGGAAGTAGGTGAGGAAGTGTGTGGAGTTGGAATTTTTGGAAAAGATTAGAATTTTGAAAAATGGAAAAACTTGTGGTTGTGGAGAAAAGAAATAAAGGAAAAGGAAAAAGAAAAGAAATATAAAGGAGAAGATATTTTCTCTTGAACTCAAATGAAACTGTTGAATAGACAGATACCCGGGTTAAGGTCAAAGATGTGGAAATCATTTCGGAAAATACCGAAATCGTCCGAAATTCAAGTATCTCGGAACGACTCGAAATAATTACCAAAAATCAATAATAATATATATAAAGACTCATAGTGAAATCCTTTTGAAGAAATACTTTATAGTTTTAAAACTAAAAATCCCGGAATCAGTTACCTACCGACTCCGTTGGAATTTTCATAAAGTCATAAAATTCTCAGAAAAAGTATTTAAGTAGGAAATTTAATTCTAAAAGATAAAGTCTAAAGGACCATCATGAAATTCCAAACTGTTGAGAATTAAAAATCCGGGAATCGGTCAGCGGCACTGGCCGACACCGCTTTTGAAGAAATTCAATTTAATCCAAGAAAAATCCAGAAAAATCACAGAAAATCTAATATATTGGAAAATAATATTTGAAAACTGAAATCGGTCAAATCTAATCACCGGAAAGGCCAAATCGAATAATATACTATAATCGGGTCTTCGGTTCAGACTAGGGCTGACTCCGAATCCACGAATCCAATTCCAAGACAAAACAAATCATACAAAGAATTCATAGTACAGAATAAATACAGGAAAACAAATCGAAAAAATACGACCGAAAATCTGAATACGCAACTAAGTACGTATTCCGGGAAGGGGTATTACACTACCCCTCGGTGTGAGGCGGTGTTTGAGAGAGGAGTTCGGTACTCCCTTTGTTGTAACAAATCCTCCTCGGTGGAGGTTCCCTCGGTGGGAGATAGTGGATTGGAAATCCTACATGGTGGTGTAGGCGGGGATGTAGAGATAGGGGCTCGAACCTCGAAACATATCTTGTTGTTAACGTTTGATCCACTTGTCTCTCTAACTCTCTCTCTTTATTTTGTGCAAAGCATCATTCATATCTTCATATCATTTATTGCTTGTGTTGCCTTGCATTGATTTATATTGCTTATTCATTATATGCTTGGTTGTTTGTGTGTGCCTCACTTATACGTAACCACAAGAGCTTCACATAGGACCTCAACCCATTCAAGGGGAATCAAGAGGAGTTAGTCCAGAGCCCTTCACGGGGAATTCGGCTACACTTGTGTGTTGTATTAAGTGTGTTGCAATATTTGCATTAGCTTCCGCATTTAGCGCATTTAGTTTCTAGATTAGTAAGTACACCTATTCACCCCCTCTAGGTGTTTTTCATTGGTATCAGAGCCAACACTCCTGATATTAGGCTTAACATCCTAGGAGTGAGATCATTTGTGCTAATCTATTGTTTGCATTGCTTGTTTGCACACTCATATAGTTACCATGGATTCATGACCCCACCTAGTTATGACCCTTCCAACATTGTTGTTTGGAAGTATAAGATGTCCATATACCTACAAGCCCTAGGTTACAAGGTTCATCTTGCCATTACCAAGGAATCCTTCCTTAGTGATAGCAATCATATAGGGGCAAATGCACAAGCCCTTGAGGCCATTAGAAGCACGCTACCTAAAGAATATCTTATGCTTGCTTCTTACTTTGATCCGCATTTGCAGTGTGGAACATGTTGACGACAACCACCACCTCCAAGCTTCAAACGCCTATCCAACAAGAAGAGGAATCTAGTGGAGAATCTGACTCACAATGCTTGATGGTCTAAAGGGAATGACTCCTTGAGGTACTTTCGGAACCCCACTTAGATTGTGATGATGCTAGTTTTTCATGTGATGAGAATATTGATCCCCATGCTTTGAATGAAGAACTATCCATGTTTGTGAAAAATTAATAGAAAAATATAACATTTGAAAAAAGAAAAGTCTAGGCCTTAACAATGAAAATAAAAATTTGATTGCTAGACTTGATGTTGTTTTGTAAGAGAAAGAGGAGATTGCTAATGAGAGGGATTCATTAAAATCTCAACTTGATCTTGCACTTAAAGAAAATGAATTTTTAAAATCTAAAAATGATTGCCATGATCTTTTGAAGAAAAATGAAAATTTGTCTTCAAAAGTTGATTTTGTTTTAAAAGAGAATGTTGCTTTGAAAAATAAAATTATTTCTATTTCAAATGATTTAGATATTGTTTAAAGAAAAATATTGTTTTGAAAAATAAGATTGATGCACATGTTTGCCATGCTAGGTTAGTATCACACACTTCTCCTATTGTATGTACCACCTCTTCTTTAATTGATAATGATATATCCATGCTTAAGAAGAAGGTTGATTGTTTGGGCTCCACTATGAGCCAATGTGTCATGAACCACTCACGTTTAGAAACCTTGGTTCGAAAGAAACAAGTTCCATCCTTTATGCATGCACACCCTCCACGGCATACACATGCTTCTCACGGACACCATCATCACAAGTATGCTCATGTGTACACTTATACACATTGTGGACGTATGGGCCACCTTGCTAAATTTTACTTTGATAGATTACATAATGAAAACTTAGCAAAGAATTTGTTTGGGTTAGAGAAGAAACTAACCCCCATGGACCCAATAAGATATGGGTACCAAAGACCACCCTTGCTATTTTTTTTTATGTAGGTGTGGGCTCTCACATGACGTGAGAGTAGCCGTACCTTGGAGTGGATGCGTTCCGAGCTTCATGGAAATCAAATGGATGCATCACTTTCAAGGGAAGTTTGGTGGGAGGACCACCTTGGTTTTGGAGAACTAGAGCGGTGCCCTCATTGGTTTTGGTATTGAATCTCTAACTCCTTATGTTTACATGCTTCCATGTTTATCTTTCATAGCATGTTTTGATGTTTGTTGATTACTATGAAAATGCCATGCTTATTAGATTAGTGATATACATGTTTAGTTATTTTGAGACACCCATGTTAATATGGATAAATTCTTTTGTGTTCTCACTATATGGTTGCTATTGCGTATATCATATTTCTAATAACATGTGGACATTCATAATAATCATGTTTTTGCTTATCATGATGATTTTATCTTATTTTTGATGCTTCATGTTTTGAATATATGTTTAAATGTTAGTTTTCATTAAGACTAGGATTTATACTTGTGCATATAGTGGGTCACAAATAAATCTATATATGTTTGAGCTTGAATGCATTTGAACCCATTAGATGTGCCAGTATAGTCTAGTTTTGATGATTCATGCATTTTAAACTTGTATTCTATTTTTGGATTTGTTTTATGAGTTTTTTATTTCATGTATATGTTTATTTTGCCAAACTTTAAGATATACATGTATACCTTTGAGTCATTTGCCTTTCATGCAAATCTATATATATGGACTCAATTGTGTTTAGGGATATGTATGTATAACTTATTGTGTTGACAATTCATACATATACCTTGAAATGAAATTGTTTTGGTGAAAATTTAGTTTTCTTGATTTCGCGTTTATTTGTTTAACTTCATGTATATGTCCATGTTATCCAAATTATTATACATATACATCCTTTTTGAGCCACGTGCCTTAATGCATATATTTTGTGGACTCATTGTGTTTGGATATGTATGTATACTTTAGTTTGTATAGGACATACATATACCTTGAAGATTAAATAATTTTGATGATTTTCATTATTTCAAGGAATTTGAGCTTAATTGGAAATTTCATAATGCCATGTCACACATTACTTGTACACTCACCAATTTTAAAATATTTCTCATGAGTATTGTTTTCATGAGCATGTATGGAATTTATTGAATATTGAGTATTTTTAAGTACTATGTGATTTACATGTGTTTTATGAAAATTATTTTTAGTTTATTCCTTGCTTGAAGGATTTCGTACTAGTTTAAAAGATTTTCCATTTAACTAGTTACGGTATTCTTCATTTTGGTAGAGTTTTTCAAACAAAGCTTATTTTTCAAATCTATTTTTGAACCCCTACCTTCGATGGGAGGTTGGATGGGAGATCATGTTCATGTATGCTTTAAAAATGAAAATCATTTAAAACTTGAACCATGATTGGGAGGTATAGTAATATGATGTATACACGATCTTATTGTTATTTCAATTGATATCGTTGAATTCTTTCAATTGGTATCAAATTTGACATTTCTTGTATACTCATATATGTTTGTATGTATGATGCTTCATTCAAAGAATATCAATTTCTATGGTATCTATTTTTCATACTATATATGTTTTATTTGTGCTTATTATATCCCTATATTTTTAAGCACAAAATCTTGTTTATGCTAAGCTTGAGCTTCAATTTGTTTCAATTGATTATTTTTAAATTGGTATCAAGCCTACGCATTGTTTTAGTTTATATTTCATAAAGGGGGAGAATTTGATTTTGTCTTTCAATTGGTATTTGTACTCCCATACTTTATGATTGAAAATTTAAATTTGATATCATATGTTCAAAATGAAAAATATTTACAATTGTATCAAAATTCTTGTTTAGACATTCAAAATTTATTATGTTTAATTTCAATTGGTATCAAAGATTTTCATGTGTTTTGCTTAAAATTGTATCAATATTTTTTGTTTGTTTCCTTTCAATTGGTATCAAGATGCTATTCTTTGACATATTTTCAATTGGTACCTTAATTGATTGTCACCCCTAATTGGTTTTGTTTTTTTTTTTTAGACAAAAAGGGGTAGAAAAATTTATTGATTTGGTTTTGCATTTAACCCTTTATTGATGATTGATTCTTTGTATTAAAAAGGGTGAGAAGATTTTATTTTTGTTTTGATTGTTTACCCTTTTGTTGATGATTGACAAAAAGAGGGAGAAAGATATTGAGTTTGTTTAAGATTTATATATGCATAGTTATGTTTTTACATATATTAAGTTTAATTAGTTTAATTTTAATTGGTATCTAGAGCATGTTGTTTTTAAACATTTCATTGGTATCTAGATCCATTTACTGTTTTGCATAGATATGCATTCATGTTTAATATTCATTGCATATTATGTTTATTTGCTTATGCATGAGTTAAGGGGGAGCTTCTTGAAGCTTAACTTTAATCCATGCATATATAACTCCATGAGTTTTGTCATCATCAAAAAGGGGGAGATTGTTGGCCCAAAGGCCTTCCATCCTAGTTTTGATGATGATTAACTCATGTAGTTATGTTTACTAATAATCTTGTGATTTTAGTTTCAAATCATTAAGCAAGTATTAGTTGGTGATTGCTTCAAAAGAGGAGTTTGGAAGCCTTTACTTGGTGATTCCCGTGCCCGAGCATCAAGATCATACCTTTGCACTCGGTGGATCACGTTGGGATCGAGTCGACTTGAAGATGGAAGATCGTCAAGAAGACTTAGGTATCCTAGTTTAGTTTAGTGTGTTTTAGATCCATTTGTAAAGACATGAATAGTTGATATGCTCAAGTGCACAAACACACACGTTTTATGTTTGGTTTTATGGTTTTCATGAATAGTTGATCAAAACAAGTTTAATTGATATATGTATAGTTGTTTCATTCTATACATGCATGCTAAATTTTAAACAAACTTATTTTGACTTTCCTATCTCATGTATTGAAAAATCCAAGTTTGATAAAAATACATGTTTTGGTTTTTGATAAAAATGTTAAGACATAAAAATAGTTTCATATGCTTGATATTTGAGCTAAACTTTTATCACATGTTTATATATCAATGCAAAATGATAAAACTATTTTTGGGTATTTTTATAAGACTTAAAAGAATTTTTAGAAATATTTTAACATGTATTTTTGCCCAGAACAGTGTCTGTCAGGCCAGTTCGGCCGACCGCATGGGTCGACCGAACCATAGGGCGGTCGACACGTACGGTCGACCGACGTGCACAGAACCGTGCACGTCTGGCACACATTGGGACGGTCGGCTGGGGCGGCCGACCGGACCTGAGAGCAGTGCTCTCTGTTTGTTTGGGTCGACCGGGCGGTCAACGGGTTGCTCCAACGGTCGGATTTTGACCGTTGGCGGTCGGCCGGGCGGTCGACCGATGGTCTGTCAGATGACAGATCAGCCTAACGGGTTAGTTTTGTATTGGGGTTATAAATACCCCATTGCTTTGAGTTTTTCTCCAAGATTTTTAAGAGCAAAAATTCCTACTTTCTGAAGTGTTTTTACAATTTCAAAAGAGTTTAAGTGCCCAAAAAGATTATCTTGTTTTTTAAAAGTGTTTTGTTATTTTCAAAGAAACTAGGTTTTGGGAATTGTTTTTGAGCAAAATCTCTATATCATTTTTGGTGTTTTCCCAAGAGTTTTCTTTGATCAAAACACTTGTTTTCCACACTTGAGCCTATCTTCTATCCTATTCTATTAGGATCTTGTTTTGTGGAAAAGAGAAAAGAAAGAGAGATTGTTTGTGGTTGAAAGATACCACCAAGTTGTAAACCCTTCTCATTGTTGGGTGCTCCCTCTTTGGTAGAGGTTGAGGTTGGTTTACTCCCTCTTTGGTAGAGGTTGAGGCTTGTGGTTTGCTCCCTCTAGTGAGAGGTGGAGTTTGGTTTGTAACCCTCTTCGGTAGAGGTGTTGGTTTTTGTTGTTTGGCTACGGGCCTACCCCTCGGTTGTGAGGCGGGTGTTTGAGAGAGGAGTTCGGTACTCCCTTTGTTGTAACAAATCCTCCTCGGTGGAGGTTCCCTCGGTGGGAGATAGTGGATTGGAAATCCTACACGTAGTGTAGGCGGGGATGTAGAGCCAGGGGCTCGAACCTCGAAACATATCTTGTTGTTAGCGTTTGGATCCACTTGTCTCTCTAACTCTCTCTCTCTTTATTTTGTGCAAAGTATCATTCATATCTTCATATCATTTATTGCTTGTGTTGCCTGTTGCATTGGTTCATATTGCTTATTCATTATATGCTTGTTTGTTTGGGTGTGCCTAATTATACTTAACCACAAGAGCTTCACATAGCACCTCAGCCCATTCAAGGGGAATCAAGAGGAGTTAGTCCAGAGACCTTCACGGGGAATTCGGCTACACTTGTGTGTTGTATTAAGTGTGTTGCAATATTTGCATTAGCTTCCGCATTTAGCGCATTTAGTTTCTAAATTAGCAAGTACACCTATTCACCCCC